>OX375795.1:2755599-3247581 GCA_947359425.1 Lagria hirta | reverse complement strand
TTGCGTCGTTTTTAATTTGTAAAGTAATTATAACTTAATTAGAGAAATTATTTTCTCAATTAAAAATTAAATAATTCAAAAAAATATCATTATTATTAAAAAATTATATTAAAAAGTTGAGAGTAAAGTCGCCAAATTTAAAAACAATTTTTTTTGTTGTTCATAAAAGTGAATGAAAAAATATATTTCAAATAACATAAATTTAAAAATTAAGAATTTTTTGCGTTAAAAAAAAGGTATATATAGATTTTGCTGCTTACTCTAATATCACGTAAATAGCAAAAAATTAATGCTATTTTGTAAAAAAATAGCATTATTATATATTTAAAAAAAGATACAAAAAAATATTAAAAGAAAATCTAAACGGAAGGGATAACCTAGAATAGGTTATAAACTACAGTACATATTTACGCTGCAAAAATTTGATTTAACTTCAGCTTGAGTGAAGGCGTTAGAATTATTCTATTTATAGCACCACCCATCGTCTGTCATTGGCTGACTGACTAACTCCCTATTTAACTAGCCGTCGCTAAAATGCCTACAAATAAAAACGTGTTGTGTGTAAAAAAAATTAATAAAAATAATATCTTAAACAAAAAGAGATACATTGTTAATGTTGAAGTTAAATTTAAAAAAAAAAGTAGAAAAAAACAAATTGACAGAGAAGAAAAAACAAAATCATCAAATGTGCAGAAAAAAACAAGGTAAAAGAAACAAAATTAAAAAAAACAAAATCAATTGTAAATAGAAAATTAGAAAATGTAGAGAAAAAACTGAATTGTGATATATTCTCTTTAAATTATACTCAAAAAAATACGAAAAAATATCTAAAAGTAACGAATAACTTAGAATAGGTTATAAACTACAATATTTTCACAGCAAAAATTTGATTTAACTGCAGCTTGAGTGGCGGCGTAAGAATTGTTCTATTTCTAGTACCACCCATCGTCTGTCATTGGCTGACTGACTAACTCCCCATTTAACTAGCCGTCGCTAGAATGCCTACAAATAAAAACGTGTTGTGTGTAGAAAAAATTAATAAAAATAATATCTTAAACAAAAAGAGATACATGATAAATTAAATTTAAAAAAAAAAGTAAAAAAAAACAAAATGACAGAGAAGAAAAATCAAAATTATTATATGTGTAGAACAAAAATTGGTAAAAGAAACAAAATTAAAAAAAACAAAATTAATTGTAGGTAGAAAATTAGAAAATGTAGAGAAAAAACTGAATTGTGATATATTCTCTTTAAATTATACTCAAAAAAATACGAAAAAATATCTAAAAGTAACGGATAACTTAGAATAGGTTATAAACTACAATATTTTCATAGCAAAAATTTGATTTAACTGCAGCTTGAGTGGCGGCTTAAGAATTGTTCTATTTCTAGCACCACCCATCGTCTGTTATTGGCTGACTGACTAATTCCCCATTTAACTAGCTGTCGCTAGAATGCCTACAAGTAAAAACGTGATGTGATAATGAGAAAAAGATAATAAAAAAGAAAAAACAAAATTATAAAATGTGCAAAAACAAAACTAGGTAAAGATAAGAAAAAACTAAAAACTAAGTGAAGTTAAAAAAGCAGCAAAATAGAGCATAATTACAGAAAGTAAGATAATACAGAAACTAAAACAAAAATAAAAAAAAAGTTGTATTATGAGAGGTAGATGATAGAGACAAAATGTCAAAAGTGTAAAATAAAACGAAAACTGAAAAAAATATACTAGAAAAAGTTGTTAGCTAAAGCGTTCAAATTGTTCTATTTCTAACAACGCCCGTTTATTTCATTGGCTGAAAAATTTCTATTAGGATGCTAGCAGCTTCTAGTGCATAAAGATTGGATACAAATAAAAACGTATTATGTGGCACTTATATAATGATTGAATAAATGATAAAATGTATTAAAAATTACAATAATACAGTTTTCTAATCTACAACTGATTTAGCTGCAGTTAGAAGGCGTGTCTAAAGCAAATGCGTTAGAATTGTTCTGTTTATAGAAACGCCCATCTTCTTTGTAGTACATTCTAGTACCAAGCGTCATACCACTTTTCGATACAATCCAAAAAAAATTAAAATCATGGGGCGTAGTGAGAAAAATACCCGTTTATTTACTTTTAATTAAAAATCTATAAACCGAACTTCGAACTGTCAGAATACTTAAATTAGCTGTTGCAGAGAAAACAACAAGCAATTAACAAAGTAAATTGCCAGTTAAATTGCAACATAGACTCCAAGAGGTGCATTTCAACCTATATTGCACTATATACAGACAAAGCACAAATTAGAGATCTGTATTCCGTTTCAATTATTCTCTAACTGATAAAAAAAAAACACTAAAAATACTATTATTACCAACAAACGAAATTAAAAATTCCTAACGTTTTAGTAGAATTAATTATCTCTCGGTTTGTATTGTAATTATGTAAATACAATACCATAAAACAAATACCTCCTCTGTTTTTTTACAATTAGTCTATAGAAACAAAAGTCTCTACAGTTCAAAATATATAAACAAAAGAACGTGAAGGTTGGAAAACAAAAAATATCCTAACCCTGTCAAAAATATAGGTTAGGTTGGCCTATACTAAAACTATTAATATGAAATTTACATAAGTACTGTATAATTATTAAGGGTTTGTCATTTTGGAACAATGTTGTTGTGTCAGAGAATTATATACTTATTTTTATTACTCATAATTACCGTAAAATCAAAAATGGTTTGTCATTGTAGAATAAAGTTGTTGTGTCGCATAATATTAGGTATTTAGTAGAAAACTAAGAATCAGCAGTAAAATTAAAATCTCCGAGAACGGAAAACATAAGCTGTTTTTAAAAGCAGCACATCAAGAAGCTTAAAATTAATTAGCAATTAAAAAACAAAACATCAATAATTGTCAATTCCTCGCTTTAATGAAATCGGAAGTAAACGAATTGATTTTTGTAGCAAAATACGTTTTAATGTACACATCGTTGTGGAGGCACTTCCGGTTAATGGGTAAGCTTTAGTCGGCAATTTATGAACGCTTGTAATAATACACATATAGCCAAATTACTCCAATTAACACACTTGCTAAAGCCGCATATCTACTGTTAAGTGGTTAAATTTACTTTACAGCGCTGCCGTTGTATCGTTTCGGGCGCTTTCTAGAACGATTAACTGTCATTTTTCTAAAAATAAGCTGCTTATGACATAACATATCCTAAAAAATTATTGAAATTACATTAATAATTGTAAAATTTGTATCTTTGGCTTTAAAATTATTTAGCCTATTAATAGAAAATGGTAAACTATTGTAAACTATTCTACTATACTACAACTATAGTTGTCTATTCTATTGTAAACTTTCTTCTTACACTTTAAAGCGAAAAATTGGCTAGACACTGCACTGGTATCTCTAGACGTTTGTTTAACTTTAAAATCAATTAACCTATTAATGAGAATTGTAAACTGTTCTACTATACTACAACTAGAGTTGTCTATTCTATTGTAAAGTTTCTACTTATACTTTAAAGCAAAAATATGAGCAAAACACAGCAGTTGTATCTCTAAGAGTTTGTTTGGCCTTAGAATTGTTTAAACTGATAATGAAGATTGAAATTTATTGTAAACTATTCTACAACTAGAATTGTCTACTCTGTTGTAAACTTTCTACTTATACTTTAAAAGGAGAAATTGGCTAGACACAGCACTAGTATCGCTAGACATTTGTTGAACTTTAAGTTCAATTAATTTATTAATGAGAATTGTAAACTATTCTACTATACTACAACTAGAATTGCCTATTCTATTGTAAACTTTCTACTTATACTTTAAAGCGAAAAATTGGCTAGGGACAACACTAGTATCTCTAGACATTTGTTTAACTTTAAATTCAATTAACTTATTGATAAGAATTGCAAACTATTGTAAACTATTCTACTATACTACAACTAGAGTTGTCTATTTTATTGTAAAATTTTTACTTTTACTGTAGAGCAAACATATGAGCCAAACACAGCAGTTGTATCTCTTGAAATTTGTTTGATTTTAGAATCGTTTAACCTAACAATGAGGATTGTAAACTATTGTAAGCTGTTCTACTATATTACAACTAGAGTTGTCTATTCTATTGTAAACTTTCTACTTATACTTTAGAGCGAAAATATAGGCTTGACACAGCACTATAGTATCTCTAGACATTTGTTTAACTTTAAATTCAATTAAGCTACTAATAGAAACTGTAAACTATTGTAAACTATTCTACTAAACAACAACTAGAGTTGTCTATTTTATTGTAAAATTTTTATTTCTACTTTAGAGCAAACATAGGAGCTAAACACAGCAGTTGTATCTCTTGAAATTTGTTTGATTCTAGAATCGTTTAACCTAACAATGAGGATTGTAAACTAATCTACCATATTACAACTAGAGTTATCTATTCTGTTTCAAACTTTCTACTTATACTTTAAAGCAAAAATATAGGGTAGACACACCACTATAGTATCTCTAGACATTTGTTTAACTTTAAATTCAATTAAGCTATTAATTAGAATTGTAAACTATTGTAAACTATACTACTATACTACAACTAGAGTTGTCAATTTTATTGTAAACTTTCTACTTTTACTTTAGAGCAAACATATAAGCCAAACACAGCAGTTGTAACTCTTAAAATTTGTTTGATTCTATAATCGTTTAACCTAACAATGAGGATTGTAAACTAGTGTAAACTGTTCTACTATATTACAATTAGAGTTGTCTATTCTATTGTAAACTTCCTACTTATACTTTAGAGCGAAAATGTAGGCTAGACACGGCACTATAGTATTACTAGACATTTGTTTAACTTTAAATTCAATTAAGATATTAATGGAAATTGTAAACTATTCTACTATACTACAACTACAGTTGTCTATTTTATTGTAAAATTTCTACTTATACTTTAAAGCGAGAAATTGACTAGATACAGCATTAGTATCTCTAGACATTTGTTTAACTTTAAATTCAATTAAGATATTGATGGAAATTGTAAACTATTGTAAACTATTCTACTATACTACAACTAGAGTTGTCTACTCTATTGTAGCTCTAACGTTATCATTATTAATTTTATAGAGCACAAAATGCAACAATAGGAAAATACAATCTAAGACATGTTTGGCTATTTGTTTCATTTTATTTTAGTGAAACTAAAATGGCATTTAAACACAATTGCATAAGGGTTGATTTTCCCCTGATTGCAGTCGACTGGACCAGCTGCAGATTCAAAATTGTATTTGTTTCAACAATACTAATTAAAGTGATTAAATTTACAAACATTTGATTGCGTTCAGCGATAGCATTAATTTGGAGCGTTTCATATTATTCTAAAAAAAAAAACATTTAAACGAAATAAATAACAACATATATTGTTTGAGTTGCGAAACAAATATCAATGTAGCGATATTTTCTATTTATGAATAATTCTAAAATAATCAAAACACACAATAATACATTTTGATCAAACAAATGAAATGCTTTGAAGCGAACGGGATAATGATTGCAGAAGGGATATCAAAATAAATAAATATCTACTATGTAAACAATAAAGTATGATTAAGGACAAACAGATGCACGATATTATGATGCTTTTAAATACCTTTAAATAATTAACGAGATATTCCGGCGGTTTTGTGAGAAATTAATTTCGAAAATAGCTCCAGCTGCAATGGTTTGGGGGTTTTATCTGCAAATTGTGGTCCAAAAAGCGTATTCTGACAAATGCAGGTATTATAATAAGGGTTGGAACAAGAAATACAACATTTCTAATTAATAATAATTTTAATTCAAACATATTATATAATAAAATGTAAATGAAGTATAAGTTTAAAGTTTACAATAGAATAGACAACTCTAGTTGTAGTATAGTAGAGTAGTTTACAATAGTATACAATTCTTATTAATAGCTTAATTGAATTTAAAGTTAAACAAATGTCTACAGATACTGGTGCTGTGTCTAGTCAATTTCTCGCTTTAAAGTATAAGTAGAAAGTTTACAATAGAATAGACAACTATAGTTGTAGTATAGTAGAATAGTTTACAATAGTTTACAATCGTCATTATTAGGTTAAACGATTCTAAAACTAAACAAATTTTTAGAGATAAAACTGCTGTGCTTGGCTCATATTTTTGCTTTAAAGTATAAGTAGAAACTTTACAAGAGAATAGACAACTTTTGTTGTAGTATAGTAGAATAGTTTACAATTTTCATTAATAGGTAATGGAATTTGAAGTTAAACAAATGTCTAGACATACTAGTGCTGTGTCTAGCCTATATTTTTGCTTTAAAGTATAAGTAGAAACTTTACAATAGATTAGGCAACTCTAGTTGTAGTATAGTAAAATAGTTTACAATAGTTTACAATTCTCATTAATAGGTTAATTGAATTTAAAGTTCAACAAATATCTAGAGATACTAGTGTTGTGCCTAGCCATTTTTTTGCTTCAAAGTATAAGTAGAAAGTTTACAACAGAGTAGACAATTCTAGTTGTAGAATAGTTTACAATAGATTACAATCCTCATTATTAGTCTAAACAATTCAAAGCCCAAGCAAACTTCTAGAGATACAACTGCTGTGTTTAGCTCATATTTTTGCTTGAAAGTATAAGTAAAAACTTTACAATAGAATAGACAACTCTAGTTGTAGTATAGTAGAATAGTTTACAATTTTTATTAATAGCTTATTTGAATTTAAAGTTAAACAAATGTCTTAAGATACTAGTGCTGTGTCTAGCAAATTTTTTGCTTTAAAGTGTAAAAAGAAAGTTTACAATAGAATAGACAACTCTAGTTTTACTATAGTAGAACAGTTTACAACAGTTTCATTGTTAGGTTGAACGATTCTAGAATCAAACAAATTTTTAGAAATACATCTGCTGTGTTTGGCTCATATGTTTGCTCTAAAGTAAAAGTAAAAATTTTTCAATTAAATAGACAACGCTAGTTGTAGTATAGTAGAATAGTTTACAGTTCTCATTATTAAGTTAAACAATTCTAAAACCAAACAAATTTTTAAAGATACAACTGGTGTGTTTAGCTCATATTCTGGCTCTAAAGTATAAGTAGAAAGTTTGCAATAGAATAGACAACTCTAGTTGTACTATAGTAGAACAGTTTACAACAGTTTCATTGTTAGGTTGAACGATTCTAGAATCAAACAAATTTTTAGAAATACATCTGCTGTGTTTGGCTCATATGTTTGCTCTAAAGTAAAAGTAAAAATTTTTCAATTAAATAGACAACGCTAGTTGTAGTATAGTAGAATAGTTTACAGTTCTCATTATTAGGTTAAACAATTCTAAAACCAAACAAATTTTTAAAGATACAACTGGTGTGTTTAGCTCATATTCTGGCTCTAAAGTATAAGTAGAAAGTTTGCAATAGAATAGACAACTCTAGTTGTACTATAGTAGAACAGTTTACAATAGTTTACAATTCTCATTAATAGGTTAAACGATTCTAGAATCAAACAAATTTTTGGAAAAACAACTGCTGTGTTTAGCTCATAGTTTAGCTCTGAAGTGTAAGTAGAAAGTTTACAATAGAATAGACAACTCTAGTTGTAGTATAGTAGAATAGTTTACAATAGTTTACAATCCTCATTGTTAGGCTAAACGATTCTAGAATCAAACAAATTTTTGGAGAAACAACTGCTGTGTTTAGCTTATATTTTGGCTCTAAGGTATAAGTAGAAAGTTTACAATAGAATAGACAACTCTAGTTGTAATATAATAGAATAGTTTACAATCCTCATTGAGCAGCAAGAGACAATATTTTTGATTTCTCTTTTTTTCTCTGAATAACGTTTTCTTTTCCAATTACAATTTTTTTCATTCTTGCATTGAAAGTTCTCTGTAAAACTTTTAATTCTTCTTTTTTTTTTATTCATTTGTTTTGTTTTGAAATTCTATACTACTTACCAGACTATTGCAGGCGGCGTGCTCTTTTAATTATGTAAAGCACGCTCGTTTCGCTTTTAATTAACTCCGACATCTTGTCACAAGTTTGTGTATTTGATGTGGTTACAGCACCTACTCGAAATTATACAGACAATACTTGCAAGCATCGTATTTGAGCAGAGAGAGTTCGTTCGACAAAAAGTAGGTGTTTTTCTTGAAAAGAAAGGTACAACTTACAAAGTTTCATCATTAAGTTTGTTTCATTGGGCTTAGGGGATTTATTTTCACATCTAAATGCACTGCTTTATATAAGGGTTGAAGCGGTAAGCTACATTTCAACAGAATAAGATTTAAAAAATTCTAAACAGTTTACGTGTGAAATAATATTATAAAGTTATTTCACTCATTTATATCAAACAATTGCTTTGAAACAAAACATTTTTATCCCACTTCTGACATTCAAATTTGAAATACTTGAATACTCCTATCCCACTTCTGATCAAATAAATTTTTTTTTTAAGAGTTACAATTTTTATTTTGTTTGAAATACTGTTGGTAACTATTTGTCAATCAAAACATGCCATTCATAAAAATTAATTTAAACTTTAGTGGCAACAATAGAGTCCAAACCTTCTGACAAATCGGAGAAAAGTTTGTGTGTACATGTCTAACCTGAAAAAAGCTGTTTTAAAAGAAAATTCCATCAACAGAAGAGAGAAAAAATCGCATAAAAGTTGATGACAAATGTTCGACGACATATGCTGTTCTATCATCGTAAGAGCGTTCTTGTCAGAAAGATAGTTCAGTTTTGAGCGAGGAGGAATATGATGTTAGCGATATTAGTTTGTATATTAGTTTGAGAAGACAAACGACAAGGGAAACAGATAATTGGAAAAGTTCCTCTCAAATTCAATATGCTAATATGGCCTAAGTGTATTACATTAGGTGCTAAAATTTTACTGTTTTAATACTCATGGGTGTAGACACGTAAAATTGTTATATTTGATGTTTAATTGAAAATTTAGCATTTCATAGCACTACTGGCTATGAGTAGTATAGCAAACGGGCTTCTAGAACACATGCCGCAAGCCATCTAATCTTTCAGCCAATCACTGAAGATGGGTGGTTCTAGAAATAACACAATGTTGGCACTAACACGGTTTAAAATGTTCTTAAATCTGATCAATATTAATCCACCAATCACTAAAGATGGGTGGTTGTAGAAGTAAAACCATGCAAACGCCAACACTCTACATTTTTCTTATATTTGATTAATGCTAATCTGACAATTACTATAGAAGGGAGGTGCTAGAAGCAGAACAACTCGAACGCCTAATTCTACAGCCTATTACTGAAAATGGGTGGTTCTACAAGTAAAACCATCAGCCAATAAATGAAGATGGGTGATTCTCGAAGTAGAACAATGCGAACGCTAGCTAGTTGACAATTTTTGTAAATTTGATCAATGCTAATTAGCCAATCACTAAAGATGTGTGGTTCTACAAATAAAACAATCAGCCAATCACTGAAGATGTGTGGTTCTACAAGTGAAACAATCAGCCAATCACTGTAGATGTGTGGTTCTACAAATAAAACAATCAGCCAATCACTGAAAATAGGTGGTTCTAGAAGTAGAATCATACGAATGTCTCATTCTACAATTTTCTTGAATTTGATCAATGTTAATCAGCCAATAACTAAATGTGTGGTTCTTGAAGTAGAACAATGCCAACGCCAACACTCTACAATTTTTTTAATTTGATTAATGCTAATCAGCCAATCACTAAAGATGGGTGGTCCTAGAAGTGGAACAATTCAAATGTCTTGTTCTGCAATTTTCTTAAATCTGATCAAAATTAATGAGCCAATCAGGGAAAATAGGTGGTTCTACAAGTAAAACCATCAGCCAATCACTGAAGATGGGTGGTTCTAGAAGTAGAATCATACGAATGTCTCAATCTACAATTTTCTTAAATTTGATCAATGCTAGTTAACCAATCACTAAAGATGTGTGGCTCTACAAGTAAAACAATCAGCCAATCACTGAAGATGTGTGGTTCTACAAATAAAACAATCAGCCAATCACTGAAAATAGGTGGTTCTAGAAGTAAAATCATACGAATGTCTCATTCTACAATTTTCTTAAATTTGATCAATGTTAATCAGCCAATGACTAAATTTGTAGTTCTTGAAGTAGAACGATGCCAACGCCAACACTCTACAATTTTTTTAATTTGATTATTGTTAATCAGCCAATCACTAAAGATGGGTGGTCCTAGAAGTGGAACAATTCAAATGTCTTATTCTGCAATTTTCTTCAATCTGATCAATATTAATCAGCCAATCATGGAAAATAGGTGGTTCTACAAGTAAAACAATCTGCCAATCACTGAAGATGGGTGGTTCTAGAAGTAGAATCATACGAATGTCTCAATCTACAATTTTCTTAAATTTGATCAACGTTAATCAGCCAATCACTTAATGTGTGGCTCTTGAAGTAGAACAATGCAAACGCCAACACTCTACAATTTTTTTAAATATGATTAAGGTTAATCAGCCAATCACTAAAGATAGGTGGTTCTAGAAGTGAAATAGATCCAACGTCTTATTTTACAATTTTCTTAAATCTGATCAATATTAATCAGCCAATCACTGAAAATAAGTGGTTCTGTAAGTGAAACCATCAGCCAATCACTGAAGATGTGTGGTTCTTAAAGTAGAACAATGCAAACGCCAACACTATAATTTTTTTAAATTTGATTAATGTCTTTAAAGTTGCGTGGTTCTAGAAGTGAAATAATTCGAACGTCTTATTCTACAATTCTCTTAAATCTGATCAATATTAATCAGCCAATCACTGAAAATTAGATGTTCTACAAGTAAAACAATCAGCCAATCACTGAAGATGGGTGGTTCTAGAAGTAGAATCATTCGAATGTCTTATTTTTCAGTTCTCTTAAATTTGACCAATGTTAATCAGCCAATCACTAAAGTCGGGTGGTTCTTAAACTAGAACAATAAAACGCCAACACTCTACAATTTTTTTAAATTTGATTAATGTTAATCAGCCTATCACTAAAGATGGGTGGTTCTAGAAGTGAAACAATTCGAACGTCTTATTCTGCAATTCTCTTAAATTTGATCAATATGAAATAGCCAATCACTAAAAAAGGGTGGTTCTACAAGTAATACAATTAGCCAATAAATGGATATGGGTGGTTCTTGCAGTAAAACAATGCAAACGCCAACTCTCCAATTTTCTTAAATTTGATTAATGATAATCAGCCAATCGCTAAAGATGGGTGGTTCTAAAAGTGGAACAATTGGAACGTCTTATTCTAAAATTCTCTTAAATCTGATTAATATTAATCAGCCAATCATTGAAAATAGGTGGTTCTACAAGTAAAACTATCAACCAATAAATGAAGATGGGTCGTTCTAGAAGTAGAACAATGCGAACGCTGTTACTCGACAATTTTTGAAAATCTGATCAATGTTAATCAGCTGATCACTAAATATAGGTGGTTCTAGAAGTAGAACAATTCAAACGCTTTATTGTACAAATCTCTTAAATCTGATCAATATTAATCAGCCAATCACTGATGATGGGTGGTTCTAGGAGTGGAACAATTCAAACGTCTTATTCTGCAATTCTCTTAAATCTGATCATTATTTATCAGCCAATCATGGAAAATAGGTGGTTCTACAAGTAAAACAATCAGCCAATCACTGAAGATAGGTGGTTCTAGAAGGATAACAATGCAAAAACTGTTACTCTGCCCTTTTATTAAATTTAATCAATGATAATCAGCCAATCACTGAAGATGGGTGGTTCTAGAAGTAGAACAGTGCAAACGCCGTTTCTCTACAATCTTTTTTTATTTGATTAATGTTAATCAGCCAATTAATAGAGATTGGTCGTTTCTGCAACTTTCTTAAATTTGATCAATATTAATCAGCCAATCACTGAAAATGGGTGGTTCTAAAATAAACAATCAGCCAATTAATGGAGATGGGTGGTTCTAGAAGTAGAACAATTCGGACGCCGTCTCTCTTCAGTTTTTTCAAATCTGATCAATGTTAATTAGAATTATTTCTATAAGCTTATTTGTTGCTTTTATTAGTGGCTTCATTCCACAAAAATAAAAACGCTCATAGCTCATCTTAGAGCAGCGCAAGTTTTATCGTGACTTGTTAACTGCCTTGAAATGCACTTTTGGTTTGAAATAGTGCATAATATTTCAAAACTAAGAGAAACTACTCAAAAATATTGCTTTGAATAAGAATTCTGGCAATTTCAGACGTTTCTTATTATTATGATATTCCAGCGAATCTAAAAAGTTTAAGACTCTAACAACTTTTAAGTTTGATGTATGGATTTCCCTGTGCAGAAAGTAGAAAGAATGCATTTTACAGTGATATTTCAAAAGTTGATTTTCGACCGAGATTAACTTTTTCTATGTTTTATAATTCTACAAATGTTATACAGTAACTGAAAAAGAATAATATTATAATTTAAAAAAAAGTGTGGCAAGTGACATCACTTTTGTATAAATAGATCTAGACGCGTTGCTAAACAAACGCTTTTAAAACAAATGAAAGAGAGAAAACTTTCACTAAAGTTGGGTGGTGCTACAAGTAGAACAATTCGAACGTCTTATTCTACAATTCTCTTAAATCTGATCAATATTAATCAGCCAATCACTGAAAATAGGTGGTTCTAGAAGTAGAACAATGCGAACGTTGTTACTCGACAATTTTTGTGAATCTGATCAATATTAATCAGCCAATCACAAAAGGTGGGTGGTTCTAGAAGTGGAACGATTTGAACGTTTTATTCTAAAATTCTGTTAAATGTGATCAATATTAAATAGCTACTCACTAAAAAAGGGTGGTTCTACAAGTAATACAATTAACCAATAAATGAATATGGGTGGTTCTAGAAGTAGCACAATGCGAACGCTGTTACTCGACAATTTTTGTAAATCTGATCAATGAAAGAGAGAGAACTGTTGTTTTTTAATTGTAAAGTTGATAAGCTGGGATCGGCAAAAAGGTCTATGATGCATTCATTCCCAACAATGCAACGAACGAAGGCTTTCCAGAGGCAATAATGCAGCTTAATCTTCTAATACACACAGTTCTACGCTTAGAATCCTCTAAGCCGTGCAAGCATACATTAGACGTAGCTCTAATTAAATTTTGAGTCTAATTAGAGTTTGTGTAGTGGTTACGTCAGATAATGCACCAAAGGGCAAACAAAAAACCTCCAGCCAGTCTGGTAAAAAAAACCAAATTTTGCATTTAATCAAGAATGGCCATGATTCGAAAAATATATAATAACATAAAACAAAGCTACAAAGTGTTATTTTAACAAAATGTGTAAAATTTTACGCTTAAAAGCGCTTTTTAAGCTTCAAAAAAGCCCTCTTTTGAGATTTTTGTCTTAAAACAACTTTTTTATTTGATAAATTTTAAGAAACTTACTTTTTATGATTTTACGGTAATTATGAGTAAAACTTAACATTAATAGTTTCAATATAGTCCGACCTAACCTCAATTTGTGACACAGTTACAAAATTTTTGTTATCCACTAGAAACTCGATAGTTTCTAACCTAACCAAACTCATGGGGACCTATTAAAAAATATTCCTAAGTCTAATTTTTTAAATGTTTTTTATTATATTTTATTGATTTTAGAAGTAAAGCAATGCAAACGTCGTCAGTCTACAACTTTTTTAAATTTGATCAACGTTAATCAGCCAATAACCTCTTTCTATAATTCTCATAAACCTGATCAATGTTAATCAGCCAATCACTAAAGATGGGTGGTTCTAGAAAAAGAACAGTTAAACCGCCTCATTCTACAATTCTCTTAAATCTGATCAATATTAATCAACCAATCACTAAAGATGAGTGGTTCTAAAAGTAAAACAATTTACACGCCTTATTCTATAATGCTTATAAATCTGATGAATGTTAATCAGCCAATCACTAAAGATGGGTGGTTTTAGAAAAAGAACAATTCAACCGTCTTATTCTACAATTCTCTTAAATCTGATCAATATTAATCAGCCAATTACTGAAGATAGGTGGTTCTAGAAGAAGAACAATTTGACCGTCTCATTCTACAATTTTCGTAAATTTGATTAATGGAAATCAACCAATCACTGAAAATAGGTGGTTCTAAGAGACATAAAACAAATCAAACGCCTTATTTTACTATTCTCTTAAATCAGAGGAAAGGTAATCAGCCAATCACTGAAAAAGGGTGGTTCTAAAAGTAAAACAATTCACACACCTCATTCTACAATTCTCATGAACTTGATCAATGTTAATCAGCCAATCACTAAAAATGGGTGGTTCTAGAAAAAGAACAATTCAACCGCTTTATTCTACAATTCTCTTATCTGATCAATATTAATCAACCAATCACTGAAGAAGAGTGGTTCTAAAAGTAAAACAATTCACACGCCTTATTCTATAATTCTCATGAACCTGATCAATGTTAATCAGCCAATCACTAAAGATGGGTGGTTCTAGAAGAAGAACAATTTGACCGCCTCATTCTACAATTCTCTTGAATCTGATCAATGTTAATCAGCCAATCACTTAAGAAGAATGGTTCTAAAAGTAAAACAATTCACACGCCTCATTCTACAATTCTCATAAACCTGATCAATATTAATCAGCCAAACACTGAAGATGAGTGGTTCTAAAAGTGAAACAATTCACACACCTCATTCTACAATTTTGATGAACCTGATCAATGTTAATCAACCAATCACTAAAGATGGGTGGTTCTAAAAGTAAAGCAATTCACACGCCTTATTCTACAGTTCTCTTAAATCTGATCAATGTTAATCAGCCAATCACTGAAGATGGGTGGTTCTAGAAGAACAATTTGACCGTCTCATTCTACAATTTTCTTAAATATGATTAATGTTAATCAACCAATCACTGAAGATAGGTGGTTCTAAGAGAAAAAAAACAATTCGGACGCCTTATTTTACTATTCTCTTAAATCAGTTCAATGGTAATCAGCCAATCACTGAAGATGGGTGGTTCTAGAAGTAGAACAATTAATCAAAACTTCACGTTCTTTGTGAGCTATTTTAACCTAAGTGTTTTTTTTTGAACAGCTTTTGTTTTATATTCCTAAGATGTTAAATTTTTTTGCGATGCTTTATATACATTTTATACAGTTTTTTGACATTTTTTGTGACACAACAACTTTATTCCACAATGACATTAAGTTTAATTTGTAAATTTTTTGAAAATTATTGCAAATGATTTAGTAAATAGAAATAAATTGTTCAGTGTTGAATGCAATTAAATGTTCAATCATTCGATGAAATTGAAAATAGAATTGATTAATACCTATAGTTCAGCCAGCTCGTTTGTTGGTGCCAGGAAAATCACAAAACATTATACAGAGCGATCATTTAAATACGATTAGTGGAGCGATTGCAAAAATCGTATTGTTTCATCTTATTGCATTTGCATTTCAAAAGGCAAACGTCAAAAGCAATTTACCTTTTTTGTTTTTGTGTCGATAACGAATTCCGATCGCGTTATAATTCACCGGAAACCAGACCGGAAATAAAACCAATGATTTCCTTTTACCGAATCGCTACGACAATATTTTTTCAGCGAAAGGAATAGAAAAGGGCATTTCTTTACACACGCAAATGGCGACGATTCGAAATTCGAGCCAACTTTGTTGCCAACTTTAAGTAAATAAAAAAACCGAATTTGAGTCGCTATTGTTGGTAGTGAAGTGTCAGATTTGGGGTGAAACGAAATTCTGCTGACAGCTTTTTTGTTTAGCGCCACCCTGTCAGAGAATTACTCACTGAATTACGCCACGTTTCAAATAGAAAAATATTAGAACAAAATTTGTTTGCAAGTCACATGTCAAAAACATCTTATTTATTTACTTGTTTTTGTTTTTTATAGCAAACAGCATTCTTGCTAAAAAACAAGTATTTTTTGCTTAAATTTAAGTTTTATCTGAAAAATAAACTTTTATGAAATTATATCAATAATGATCCTATAATTAATTAAATATTTAAGTAACAAGTTTTTTTGTGTTTTTTTGTTTTGTTTGCTAGTTACTTTTCTTTCAGATTTTTTTGGCAAGTTCTATTATTTTTTTGTAAACTTTTGTGCTTTTCTTTGTTTTGTTTTATCACGACTTCACTTGTTTTTTCAGATTTTTTTATAGTAGTTTTATCATTTTCTTTGTGTTTTATTTTCTTGTTTTGTTTTTTCTCAACTTCACTTGTTTTTTTCAG
The DNA here is from genome assembly GCA_947359425.1 of Lagria hirta. Classification (NCBI taxonomy): domain Eukaryota; kingdom Metazoa; phylum Arthropoda; class Insecta; order Coleoptera; family Tenebrionidae; genus Lagria; species Lagria hirta. Next base: position 3,231,358 of record OX375795.1, on the reverse strand, counting down.
ATTTTTTTATAGTAGTTTTATCATTTTTTTTGTGTTTTATTTTCTTATTTTTGAGAATTTTGGTAATAGTAGTTTTATCATTATCTTTGTGTTTTATTTTCTTATTTTTGAAAATTTTGGTAATTAGAAGGTGCCATTTCTTAGAATGTTTCATGGCAAAAATTTTGTTTATTTCTTTATATTTTTTTGCAATATTCTATTATTTTTTTGTAAACTTTTGTGTTTATCCTTGTTTTGTTTTATCTCAACTTCACTTGTTTTTTCAGATTTTTTTATAGTAGTTTTATCATTTTCTTTGTGTTTTATTTTGTTATTTTTGAGAATTTTGGTAATTAGAAGGTGTCATTTCTTAGACTGTTTTAGAGCAAAAATTTTGTTTATTTTTTTATATTTTTTTGCAATATTCTATTATTTTTTTTGTAAACTTTTGCGCTTTTCTTTGTTTTGTTTTATCTCAACTTTACTTGTTTTTTTCAGATTTTTTTATAGTAGTTTTATCATTTTCTTTGTGTTTTATTTTCTTATTTTTGAAAATTTTGGTAATTAGAAGGTGCCATTTCTTAAACTGTTTCATGGCAAAAGTTTTGTTTATTTTTTTATATTTTTTTGCAATATTTTATTATTTTTTTTGTAAACTTTTGTGCTTTTCTTTGTTTTGTTTTATCTCGACTTCACTTGTTTTTTCAGATTTTTTTATAGTAATTTTATTATTTTCTTTGTGTTTTATTTTTTTATTTTTGAGAATTTTGGTAATTAGAAGGTGCCATTTCTTAGACTGTTTCATGGCAAAAGTTTTGTTTATTTTTTTGCAATATTCTATTATTTTTTTTGTAAACTTTTGTGCTTTTCTTTGTTTTGTTTTATCTCAACTTTTACTTGTTTTTTTCAGATTTTTTTATAGTAGTTTTATCATTTTCTTTGTGTTTTACTTTCTTATTTTCGAGAATTTTGGTAATTAGAAGGTGCCATTTCTTGGAATGTTTCATGGCAAAAATTTTGTTTATTTTTTTATATTTTTTTGCAATATTCTATTATTTTTTTGTAAACTTTTGTGCTTTTCTTTTTTTTGTTTTATCTCGACTTCACTTGTTTATTCAGATTTTTTTATAGTAGTTTTATCATTTTCTTTGTGTTTTATTTTTTTATTTTCGAGAATTTTGGTAATTAGAAGGTGCTATTTCTTAGAATGTTTCATGGCAAAAGTTTTGTTTATTTTTTTGCAATATTCTATTATTTTTTTTGTATACTTTTGTGCTTTTCTTTGTTTTGTTTTATCTCAACTTTACTTGTTTTTTTCAGATTTTTTTATTGTAGTTTTATCATTTTCTTTGTGTTTTATTTTCTTATATTTGAAGATTTTCGTAATTAGAAGGTGCCATTTCTTAGAATGTTTCGAGGCAAAAGTTTTGTTTATTTTTTTATATTTTTTTGCAATATTCTATTATTTTTTTGTAAACTTTTGGGCTTTTTCTTGTTTTGTTTTTTCTCAACTTCACTTGTTTTTTCAGATTTTTTTATAGTAGTTTTATCATTTTCTTTGTGTTTTATTTTTTTATTTTTGAGAATTTTGGTAATTAGAAGGTGCCATTTCTTAGAATGTTTTAGGGCAAAAGTTTTGTTTATTTTTTTATATTTTTTTGCAATATTCTATTATTTTTTTTGTAAACTTTTGTGCTTTTCTTTGTTTTGTTTTATCTCGACTTCACTTGTTTTTTCAAATTTTTTTACAGTAGTTTTATCATTTTCTTTGTGTTTTATTGTCTTATTTTTGAGAATTTTGATAATTAGAAGGTGCCATTTCTTAGAATGTTAGGCAAAGGTTTTGTTTATTTTTTTATTCTTTTTTTGCAATACTCTATTATTTTTTTTGCAAACTTTTGTGCTTTTCTTTGTTTTGTTTTTTCTCCACTATGTACTTGTTTTTTCAGATTTTTTTATAGTAGTTTCATCATTTTCTTTGTGTTTCATTTTCTTATTTTTGAGAATTTTGGTAATTAGAAGGTGTCATTTCTTAGACTGTTTCATGGCAAAAATTTTGTTTATTTTTTAAATTTTTTTGCAATATTCTATTATTTTTTTGTAAACTTTTGTGCTTTTCTTTGTTTTGTTTTTTTTTAACTTCACTTGTTTTTACAGATTTTTTTATAGTAACTAGTAGGTGCCATTTCTTAGAATGTTTCAAGGCAAAAGTTTTGTTTATTTTTTTATATTTTTTTGCAATATTCCACAATTTTTTAATTTTTTATCTTTATTTTTGGTGTTTTCTGACTCTTATATCTCATATTACTGTCTTGCACCTTATTTTCTCTATTTTTCTTTCTCTTACGCAATTTTTACATTATTTCTGTGTTTTCTTTCTTGTTTTGTTTACACTTTACCCATTTTTTGTTATTTTTTTTATTATTCTGTTTGTAGCTTATTTAATAATTTTGATAGTTTTAATAAAATTATTAGACTCTATCATCAAATATTAGTACTAATTGAATGCTAATTGCTTAAAGACAAACATTTTCGTAATAATTCGCTGACTATAATTTCCCATTCTAGCTTAAAACCGATATTGAGATTTCTCAAATGTAGGAAAATACATGATGAGTAAGTTCTTAATAAGCCTCTTTCGAGTGGAAATTCTCGAGATAACTGCTTGATTGTGTGTGTAGGGAAGTACCCCACGCAGAAGGGTTGATCACCCCTTAATCCACACAATACCCTAAAGCTCTCCACTTGCTCGAAAGTTTAGAATTTTTATGATTAAGTGCCGTGACTGAAAGTTAATTGTTTTATTATTGCCCAAGACGCTTATCGTTTAAATTAATAACACGGTCAAGCGCAATAAAACCGTTGGTTTCTTTCTAATCAAATGGTAGAATTTAAATAAAATATTCTCTTATTTCTAGTAGAAGCGATAGTGTCAGATTGGTCGGTATTTATGAACGCCTTCTGTGCAAGTCGAAAGATAATCAGCAATTCTGCCACAACGATATCAAACTTTATAATCTTGTGTTTGTATGCATGCAACTAAATCACGTACATTTAGCTTTGCTTTAAACAACTTCCGGATTATGTTTGCTGATTTACAGTACGGGGAAAAGTCCATTTGTAAAATTCTTGCTAAAAAGCTAATAAATTATTCAGATTTTTCCATCATCAGAAGTGGGATTAATCAAAAATATCTTCATATCAGAAGTGGGATCAATTTTTTTTTGATTAATAATTGAGTTGTTTGGATTTTTGTGGAAGTTTTTTTTTGCTTTCAACATCATTCGAAGCACGATTTCAAGCTGTTATTTAAAACAGTCAATTTTGTCACCATTTGTTTACCGAATACCGAAACGTTTTCATCCCCCAAACTCGGATCGGTTGCTTACCATATTTGACTCTTGAAATCTCGTCGTTGCGCATTACATTGAAATTCTCTTCGAGGGATTTTCGAAGAAAACGCGTTGAAAAGATAAGAACAAACACAAAAAAGACTCAAATCGAGTGCGATTCAATTCGAAACAGTGAGATAAGATCGCGAAATGTTGTTTCTAAGCGAAATCGGATCTTAAACAATCGATTGACATGACAGGATACAAAGTGGACAATATTGGCGATATTAGGGGTGCAGTCGCACAAAAAAGTCAAACTAAAACTACCCCATCATAATTGATTTTTTTTAAATAATTATTTGACAAAAAGTACCAAAATACATCATTACTACTACTACCACTTTTATCAGATTTGTTAATTTTTGATATTTTTTTGTTTTTTATTATATTCTTTTAGTTTTTACTCTTTCTTTTTTTTTATTATAGTTGAGAATATTCTATCAAAATCTATTTCTTAACGTTGTTTTCAAAAAATAATAATTTTTTTTCACATCCAACAAATTTGCAGTTTTTTTAATATATTGAACAAAAAATAATAAAATATTTATTATTTTATTCTAAAAAACAGATAAAATTGTGGTTTTCTACTTTCTCTACCTTTTGAACTAAAATAAATTAGAATAAAATAATATAAACCAAAATAAACTAGAATAGAATAAAATGAACTAAAATAGACTAGATCCAACTGAAATAAAATAAGATAAACTAAAATAAACTAAAATAAACTAAATTAAACTTAAATAAACTAAAACAAACTAAAATAGACTAGAATAAAATAAAATAAACCAAAAAAAACTAAAACAATTTAAAATAAACTTAAATAAACTGAAACAAACTAAAATAAACTAAAATAAAATAAATTAAACCAGAATAAACTAAAATAACTAAAATGAACTAAAATAAACTAAAATAAACAAAAATAATCTAAATTAAACTTAAATAAACTAAAACAAACTAAAATAGACTAGAATAAAATAAAATAAACCAAAAAAAACTAAAACAATTTAAAATAAACTTAAATAAACTGAAACAAACTAAAATGAACTAAAATAAAATAAATTAAACCAGAATAAACTAAAATAACTAAAATGAACTAAAATAAACTAAAATAAACTAAAATAAACAAAAATAATCTAAAATAAACTAAAATAAACTAAAATAAACTAAAATAAACTAAAATAAACTAAAATAAACTAAAATAAACTAAAATAAACTGAAATAAACTAAAATAAACTAAGATAAACTAAAATAAACTAAAATAAACTAAAATAAACTAAAATAAAATAAAATAAATTAAAATAAACTAAAATAAACTAAAATAAACTAAAATAAACTAAAATAAACTAAAATAAACTAAAATAAACTAAAATAAACTAAATTAAACTTAAATAAACTAAAACAAACTAAAATAAACTAGAATAAAATAAAATAAACTAAAAAAAACTATAATAATTTAAAATAAACTCAAATAAACTGAAACAAAGTAAAATAAACTAAAATAAAATAAATTAAACCAGAATAAGCTAAAATAACTAAAATGAACTAAAATAAAGAGAAATAGACTAAAATAAACAAAAATAATCTAAAATAAACTAAAATAAACTAAAATAATTAAAAATAAACTAAAATAAACTAAAATAAAGTAGAATAGAATAAAATGAACTAAAATAGACTAGATCCAACTGAAATAAACTAAGATAAACTAAAATAAACTAAAATAAAATAAAATAAATTAAAATAAACTAAAATAAACTAAAATAAACTAAAATAGCCAATCACTGAAAATTAGATGTTCTACAAGTAAAACAATCAGCCAATCACTGAAGATCGGTGGTTCTAGAAGTAGAATCATTCGAATGTCTAATTCTACATTTTTCTTAAATTTGATCAATGTTAAGCAGCCAATCAATAAAGTTGAGTGGTTCTTGAAGTAGAACAATAAAACGCCAACATTCTACAATTTTTTTAAATTCGATTAATGTTAATCAGCCAATCACTAAAGTTGGGTGGTCCAGCCAATCACTGAAAATAAGTGGTTCTACAAGTAAAACTATCAGCCAATAAATGAAGATGGGTCGTTCTAGAAGTAGAACAATGCGAACGCTGTCATTCGACAATTTTTGAAAATCTGATCAATGTTAATCAGCTGATTACTAAATATAGGTGGTTCTAGAAGTAGAACAATTCAAACGCTTTATTGTACAATTCTCTTAAATCTGATCAATATTAATCAGCCAATCACTGATGATGGGTGGTTCTAGAAGTGGAACAATTCGAACGTTTTATTCTGCAATTCTCTTAAATCTGATCAATATTAATCACAGAAAATGAGTGGTTCTACAAGTAAACCAATCAGCCAATCACTGAAGATAGGTGGTTCTAGAACTATAACAATGCAAAAACTGTTACTCTACCCTTTTATTAAATTTAATCAATGATAATCAGCCAATCACTGAAGATGGGTGGTTCTAGAAGTAGAACAATGCTGTTACTCGACAATATTTGTAAATCTGATTAATGTTAATCAGCCAATCACTGAAGATGTTTGGTTCTTAAAGTAGAACAATGCAAACGCCAACACTCTACAATTTTTTTATATTTGATTAATGTTGATCAGCCAATGATAATCAGCCAATGCAAAAACTGTTACTCTACCCTTTTATTAAATTTAATCAATGATAATCAGCCAATCACTGAAGATGGGTGGTTCTAGAGGTAGAACAATGCTGTTACTCGACAATATTTGTAAATCTGATTAATGTTAATCAGCCAATCACTGAAGATGTGTGGTTCTTAAAGTAGAACAATGCAAACGCCAACACTCTACAATTTTTTTATATTTGATTAATGTTGATCAGTCAATGACTAAAGTTGGGTGGTTCTAGAAGTGAAACAATTCGAGCGTCTTATTCTGCAACTCTTTTAAATCTGATTAATATTAATCAGCCAATCACTAAAAATGGGTGGTTCTACAAGTAAAACAATTAGCCAATCACTGAAGATGGGTAGTTCTAGAATTAGAATCATTCAAATGTCTTTTTCTACAATTTTCTTAAATTTGATCAATGTTAAGCAGCCAATCACTTAAGATGTGTGGTTCTTGCAGTAGAACAATGGAATCGCCAACACCCCAATTTTCTTAAATTTGATTAATGATAATCAGCCAATCACAGCCAATCACTAAAGATGGGTGGTTCTAGAAGTGAAATAGATCCAACGTTTTATTCTGCAATTTTCTCAAATCTGATCAATTATCCAATCACTGACAATGGGTGGTTCTATAAGTAAAACTATCAGCCAACAAATAAAGATGTGTGCTTCTTAAAGCAGAACAATGCAAACGCCAACACTACAATTTTCTTAAATTTGATTAATGTTAATCAGCCAATCACTAAAGTTGGGTGGTTCTAAAAGTGGAACAATTGGATCGTCTTATTCTAAAATTCTCTTAAATCTCATTAATATTAATCAGCCAATCATTGAAAATAGGTGGTTCTACAAGTAAAACTATCAGCCAATAAATGAAGATGGGTCGTTCTAGAAGTAGAACAATGCGAACGCTGTTACTCGACAATTTTTGAAAATCTGATCAATGTTAATCAGCTGATCACTAAATATAGGTAGTTCTAGAAGTAGAACAATTCAAACGCTTTATTGTACAATTCTCTTAAATCTGATCAATATTAATCAGCCAATCACTGATGATGGGTGGTTCTAGAAGTGGAACAATTCGAACGTTTTATTCTGCAATTCTCTTAAATCTGATCAATATTAATCACAGAAAATGAGTGGTTCTACAAGTAAACCAATCAGCCAATCACTGAAGATAGGTGGTTCTAGAAGGATAACAATGCAAAAACTGTTACTCTACCCTTTTATTAAATTTAATCAATGATAATCAACCAATCACTGAAGATGGGTGGATCTAGAAGTAGAACAGTACAAACGCCGTTTCTCTACAATCTTCTTTTATTTGATTAATTTTAATCAGCTAATTAATAGAGATGGGTCGTTTCTGCAACTCTCTTAAATTTGATCATTATTTATCAGCCAATCATGGAAAATAGGTGGTTCTACAAGTAAAACAATCAGCCAATCACTGAAGATAGGTGGTTCTAGAAGTATAACAATGCAAAAACTGTTACTCTACCCTTTTATTAAATTTAGTCAATGATAATCAACCAATCACTGAAGATGGGTGGTTCTAGAAGTAGAACAGTGCAAACGCCGTTTCTCTACAATCTTTTTTTATTTGATTAATGTTAATCAGCCAATTAATAGAGATGGGTCGTTTCTGCAACTCTCTTAAATTTGATCAATATTAATCAGCCAATCACTGAAAATGGGTGGTTCTACAAAATAAACAATCAGCCAATTAATGGAGAGGGGTGGTTCTAGAAGTAGAACAATTCGAACGCCGTCTCTCTTCAGTTTTTTCAAATCTGATCAATGTTAATCAGAATTATTTCTATAAGCTTATTTGTTGCTTTTATTTGTGGCTTTATTTCACAAAAATAAAAACGCTCATAGCTCATCTTAGAGCAGCGCAAGTTTTATCGTGACTTGTTAACTGCCTTGAAATGCACTTTTGGTTTGAAATAGTGCATAATATTTCAAAACTAAGAGAAACTACTCAAAAATATTGCTTTGAATAAGAATTCTGGCAATTTCAGACGTTTCTTATTATTATGATATTCCAGCGAATCTAAAAAGTTTAAGACTCTAACAACTTTTAAGTTTGATGTATGGATTTCCCTGTGCAGAAAGTAGAAAGAATGCATTTTACAGTGATATTTCAAAAGTTGATTTTCGACCGAGATTAACTGTTTCTATGTTTTATAATTCTACAAATTTTATACAGTAACTGAAAAAGAATAATATTATAATTTAAAAGAAAGTGTGGCAGGTGACATTATTGAATTGGGGATTAATTGACTTTTGTATAAATAGATCTAGACGCGTTGCTAAACAAACGCTTTTAGAACAAATGAAAGGGAGAAAACTTTCACTAAAGTTGGGTGGTGCTACAGGTTTTATTCAAGAATTCTCTCAAATCTGATCAATATTAATCAGCCAATCACTGAAAATAGGTGGTTCTACAAGTAAAACAATCAGCCAATAAATGAAGATGGGTCGTTCTAGAAGTAGAACAATGCGAACGCTGTTACTCGATAATTTTTGAAAATCTGATCAATGTTAATCAGCCAATCACTAAAAGTGGGTGGTTCTAGAAGTGGAACGATTGGAACGTTTTTTTCTAAAATTCTGTTAAATGTGATCAATATTAAATAGCTAATCACTAAAAAAGGGTGGTTCTACAAGTAATACAATTAGCCAATAAATGAATATGGGTGGTTCTAGAAGTAGCACAATGCGAACGCTGTTACTCGACAATTTTTGTAAATCTGATCAATGAAAGAGAGAAAACTTTTGTTTTTTAATTGTAAAGTTGATAAGCTGGGATCGGCAAAAAGGTCTATGATGCATTCATTCCCAACAATGCAAGGAACGAAGGCTTTCCAGAGGCAATAATGCAGCTTAATCTTCTAATCCACACAGTTCTACGCTTAGAATCCTCTAAGCCGTGCAAGCATACATTAGACGTAGCTCTAATTAAATTTTGAGTCTAATAATTAGAGTTTGTGTAGTGGTTACGTCAGATAATGCACCAAAGGGCAAACAAAAAACCTCCAGCCAGTCTGGTAAAAAAACAAAATTTTGCATTTAATCAAGAATGGCCATGATTCAAAAAATATATAATAACAAAAAACAAGTAGCTACAAAGTGTTATTTTAACAAAATGTGTAAATGTGTAAAATTTTACGCTTAAAAGCGCTTTTTAAACTTCAAAAAAGCGCACTTTTGAGATTTTTGTCTTAAAAACCACTTTTTTATTTAATAAGTTTTAAGAAACGTTCTAAACTTACTCTTTATGATTTTACGGTAATTATGAGTAAAACTTAACATTAATAGTTTCAATATAGTCCGACCTAACCTCAATTTGTGACACAGTTACAAAATTTTTGTTTTCCACTAGAAACTCGATAGTTTCTAACCTAACCAAACTCATGGGGACTTATTAAAAAATATTCCTAAGTCTAATTTTTTAAATATTTTTTTTTATATTTTTATTTTTAACTTTTTAAATTTGATCAACGTTAATCAGCCAATAACCTCATTATTCTACAATTCTCTTAAATCTGATCGATGTTAATCAGCCAATCACTAAAAATGGGTGGTTCTAGAAAAAGAGCAATTCAACCGCCTTATTCTACAATTCTCTTATCTGATCAATATTAATCAAGCAATCGCTGAAGAGGAGTGGTTCTAAAAGTAAAACAATTTACACGCCTTATTCTATAATTCTCATAAACCTGATCAATGTTAATCAGCCAATCACTAAAGATGGGTGGTTCTAGAAAAAGAACAATTCAACCGCCTTATTCTACAATTCTCTTATCTGATCAATATTAATCAACCAATCACTGAAGAGGAGTGGTTCTAAAAGTAAAACAATTTACACGCCTTATTCTATAATTCTCATAAACCTGATCAATGTTAATCAGCTAATCACTAAAGATGGGTGGTTCTAGAAGAAGAACAATACGACCGCCACATTCTACAATTTTCTTGAATCTGATCAATATTAATCAGCCAATTACTGAAGATGGGTGGTTCTAGAAGAAGAACAATTTGACCGTCTCATTCTACAATTTTCGTAAATTTGATTAATGGAAATCAACCAATCACTGAAAATAGGTGGTTCTAAGAGAAATAAAACAATTCAAACGCCTTATTTTACTATTCTCTTAAATCAGAGGAAAGAAAATCAGCCAATCACTGAAGATGGGTGGTTCTCAAAGTAAAACAATTCACACGCCTCATTCAACAATTCACTTAAATCTGATCAATGTTAATCAGCCTATCACTAAAGATGGGTGGTTCTAGAAAAAGAACAATTCAACCGCCTCATTCTGAAATTTTCTTAAATCTGATCAATATTAATCAGCCAATTACTGAAGATAGGTGGTTCTAGAAGAAGAACAATTTGACCGTCTCATTCTACAATTTTCGTAAATTTGATTAATGGAAATCAACCAATTACTGAAAATAGGTGGTTCTAAGAGAAATAAAACAATTCAAACGCCTTATTTTACTATTCTCTTAAATCAGAGGAAACGTAATCAGCCAATCACTGAAGATGGGTGGTTCTAAAAATAAAACAATTCACACGCCTCATTCAACAATTCTCTTAAGTCTGGTCAATATTAATCAGCCAATCACTGAAGATGGGTGGTTCTAGAAAAAGAACAATTCAACCGCCTCATTCTGAAATTTTCTTAAATCTGATCAATATTAATCAGCCAATTACTGAAGATAGGTGGTTCTAGAAGAAAAACAATTTGACCGTCTCATTCTACAATTTTCGTAAATTTGATTAATGGAAATCAACCAATCACTGAAAATAGGTGGTTCTAAAAGACATAAAACAATTCAAACGCCTTATTTTACTATTCTCTTAAATCAAAGGAAAGGTAATCAGCCAATCACTGAAAATGGGTGGTTCTCAAAGTAAAACAATTCACACGCCTCATTCAACAATTTACTTAATCTGATCAATGTTAATCAGCCGATCACTAAAGATGGGTGGTTCTAGAAGAAGAACAATACGACCGCCCCATTCTACAATTCTCTTGAATCTGATCAATATTAATCAGCCAATTACTGAAGATAGGTGGTTCTAGAAGAAGAACAATTTGACCGTGTCATTCTACAATTCTCGTAAATTTGATTAATGGAAATCAACCAATTACTGAAAATAGGTGGTTCTAAAAGACATAAAACAATTCAAACGCCTTATTTTACTATTCCCTTAAATCAGAGGAAAGGTAATCAGCCAATCACTGAAAAAGGGTGGTTCTAAAAGTAAAACAATTCACACACCTCATTCTACAATTCTCATGAACTTGATCAATGTTAATTAACCAATCATTAAAGATGGGTGGTTCTAGAAGAAAAACAATTTGACTGCCTTATTCTACAATTCTCTTAAATCTGATCAATATTAATCAGCCAATTACTGAAGAGGAGTGGTTCTAAAAGTAAAACAATTTACACGCCTTATTCTATAATTCTCATAAACCTGATCAATGTTAATCAGCCAATCACTAAAGATGGGTGGTTCTAGAAAAAGAACAATTCAACCGCCTTATTCTACAATTCTCTTAAATCTGATCAATATTAATCAACCAATCACTGAAGATGAGTGGTTCTAAAAGTAAAACAATTCACACGCCTCATTCTACAATTCTCTTGAATCTGATCAATGTTAATCAGCCAATCACTAAAGATGGGTGGTTCTAGAAGAAGAACAATACGACCGCCACATTCTACAATTCTCTTGAATCTGATCAATATTAATCAGCCAATTACTGAAGATGGGTGGTTCTAGAAGAAGAACAATTTGACCGTCTCATTCTACAATTTTCGTAAATTTGATTAATGGAAATCAACCAATCACTGAAAATAGGTGGTTCTAAGAGACATAAAACAATTCAAACGCCTTATTTTACTATTCCCTTAAATCAGAGGAAAGGTAATCAGCCAATCACTGAAAAAGGGTGGTTCTAAAAGTAAAACAATTCACAAACCTCATTCTACAATTCTCATGAACTTGATCAATGTTAATCAGCCAATCACTAAAGATTTGTGGATCTAAAAGAAGAACAATTCGACCGGCTCATTCTACAATTCTCTTAAATCTGATCAATATTAATCAACCAATCACTGAAGAAGAGTGGTTCTAAAAGTAAAACAATTCACACGCCTTATTCTATAAATCTCATGAACCTGATCAATGTTAATCAGCCAATCACTAAAGATGGGTGGTTCTAGAAGAAGAACAATTTGACCGCCTCATTCTACAATTCTCTTGAATCTGATCAACGTTAATCAGCCAATCACTTAAGAAGAATGGTTCTAAAAGTAAAACAATTCACACGCCTCATTCTACAATTCTCATAAACCTGATCAATATTAATCAGCCAATCACTGAAGATGAGTGGTTCTAGAAGTGAAACAGTTCACACGCTTTATTCTACAGTTCTCTTAAATCTGATCAATGTTAATCAGCCAATCACTGAAGATGGGTGGTTCTAGAAGAACAATTTGACCGCCTCATTCTACAATTTTCTTAAATATGATTAATGTTAATCAACCAATCACTGAAGATAGGTGGTTCTAAGAGAAATAAAACAATTTGGACGCCTTATTTTACTATTCTCTTAAATCAGTTCAATGGTAATCAGCCAATCACTGAAGATGGGTGGTTCTAGAAGTAGAACAATTGATCAAAACCTCACGTTCTTTGTGAGCTATTTTAACATAAGTGTTTTTTTTTGAACAGCTTTTGTTTTATGTTCCTAAGATGATAAATTTTTTTGCGAGGCGTTATATACATTTTATACAGTTTTTTGACATTTTTTGTGACACAACAACTTTATTCCACAATGACATTAAGTTTAATTTGTAAATTTTTTGAAAATTATTGCAAATGATTTAGTAAATAGAAATAAATTGTTCAGTGTTGAATGCAATTAAATGTTCAATCATTCGATGAAATTGAAAATAGAATTGATTAATACCTATAGTTCAGCCAGCTCGTTTGTTGGTGCCAGGAAAATCACAAAACATTATACAGAGCGATCATTTAAATACGATTAGTGGAGCGATTGCAAAAATCGTATTGTTTCATCTTATTGCATTTGCATTTCAAAAGGCAAACGTCAAAAGCAATTTACCTTTTTTGTTTTTGTGTCGATAACGAATTCCGATTGCGTCATAATTCACCGGAAACCAGACCGGAAATAAAACCAATGATTTCCTTTTACCGAATCGCTACGACAATATTTTTTCATCGAAAGGAATAGAAAAGGGCATTTCTTTACACACGCAAATGGCGACGATTCGAAATTCGAGCCAACTTTGTTGCCAACTTTAAGTAAATAAAAAAACCGAATTTGAGTCGCTTTTGTTGGTAGTGAAGTGTCAGATTTGGGGTGAAACGAAATTCTGCTGACAGCTTTTTTGTTTAGCGCCACCCTGTCAGAGAATTACTCACTAAATTACGCCACGTTTCAAATAGAAAAATATTAGAACAAAATTTGTTTGCAAGTCACATGTCAAAAACATCTTATTTATTTACTTGTTTTTGTTTTTTATGGCAAACAGCATTCTTGCTAAAAAACAAGTATTTTTTGCTTAAATTTAAGTTTTATCTGAAAAATAAACTTTTATGAAATTATATCAATAATGATCCTATAATTAATGAAATATTTAAGTAACAAGTTTTTTTGTGTTTTTTTGTTTTGTTTGCTAGTTACTTTTCTTTCAGATTTTTTTGGCAAGTTCTATTATTTTTTTGTAAACTTTTGTGCTTTTTTTTGTTTTGTTTTTTCTCAACTTCACTTGTTTTTTCATTTTCTTTGTGTTTTATTTTGTTATTTTTGAGAATTTTGGTAATTAGAAGGTGCCATTTCTTAGAATGTTTTATGGCAAAAGTTTTGTTAATTTTTTTATATTTTTTTGCAATATTCTATTGTTTTTTTTGTAAACTTTTGTGCTTTTTCTTGTTTTGTTTTATCTTATCTTCACTTGTTTTTTCAGATTTTTTTATAGTAGTATTTTCTTTGTGTTTTATTTTCTTATTTTTGAGAATTTTGGTAATTAGAAGGTGCCATTTCTTGGAATGTTTCAAAGCAAAGGTTTTGTTTATTTTTTTATATTTTTTTGCAATATTCTATTATTTTTTTGTAAACTTTTGTGCTTTTCTTTGTTTTGTTTTCTCTCGGCTTCACTTGTTTTTTCAGATTTTTTTATAGTAGTTTTATCATTTTCTTTGTGTTTTATTTTCTTATTTTTGAGAATTTTGGTAATTAGAAGGTGTCATTTCTTAGAATGTTTCAAAACAAAAGTTTTGTTTATTTTTTTATATTTTTTTGCAATATTCTATTATTTTTTTGTAAACTTTTGTGCTTTTCTTTGTTTTGTTTTATCTCGGCTTCACTTGTTTTTATCAGATTTTTTTATTGTAGTTTTATCATTTTCTTTGTGTTTTATTTTCTTATTTTTGAGAATTTTAGTAATTAGAAGGTGTCATTTCTTGGAATGTTTCGTGGCAAAAGTTTTGTTTATTTTTTTATATTTTTTTGCAATATTCTGTTATTTTTTTGTAAACTTTTGTGTTTATCCTTGTTTTGTTTTATCTCAACTTCACTTGTTGTTTCAGATTTTTTTATAGTAGTTTTATCATTTTCTTTGTGTTTTTTTTTTCTGATTTTTGAGAATTTTGGTAATTAGAAGGTGCCATTTCTTAGAATGTTTCAAAGCAAAGGTTTTGTTTATTTTTCTATATTTTTTTGCAATATTCTATTATTTTTTTTTGTAAACTTTTGTGCTTTTCTTTGTTTTGTTTTATCTCGACTTCACTTGTTTTTTCAGATTTTTTTATAGTAGTTTTATCATTTTCTTTGTGTTTTATTTTCTTATTTTTGAGAGTTTTGGTTATAGTAGTTTTATCATTTTCTTTGTGTTTTATTTTCTTTTTTTTGAGAATTTTGGTAATTAGAAGGTGCCATTTCTTAGAATGTTTCATGACAAAAGTTTTGTTTATTTTTTTATATATTTTTTGTAAACTTTTGTGCTTTTCTTTGTTTTGTTTTATCTCAACTTTACTTGTTTTATTCAGATTTTTTTATAGTAGTTTTATCACTTTCTTTGTGTTTTATTTTCTTATTTTAAAAAATTTTGGTAATTAGAAAGTGCCATTTCTTAGAATGTTTCATGGCAAAAGTTTTGTTTATTTTTTATATTTTTTTGCAATATTCTATGTTTTTTTTGCAAACTTTTGTGCTTTTCTTTGTTCTGTTTTTTCTCCACTATGTACTTGTTTTTTTCAGATTTTTTTATAGTAGTTTTATCATTTTCTTTGTGTTTTATTTTGTTATTTTTGAGAATTTTGGTAATTAGAAGGTGCCATTTCTTAAACTGTTTCATGGCAAAAGTTTTGTTTATTTTTTTATATTTATTTTTTTTTTGTAAACTTTTGTGCTTTTCTTTGTTTTGTTTTATCTCAACTTCAGTTGTTTTTTTCAGATTTTTTTATAGTAGTTTTATCATTTTCTTTGTGTTTTATTTTCTTATTTTTGAAAATTTTGGTAATTAGAAGGTGCCATTTCTTAGAATGTTTTAGGGCAAAAATTTTGTTTATTTTTTTATATTTTTTTGCAATATTCTATTATTTTTTTGTAAACTTTTGTGCTTTTCTTTGTTTTGTTTTATCTCGACTTTACTTGTTTTTTTCAGATTTTTTTATAGTAACTAGAAGGTGCCATTTCTTAGAATGTTTCAAGGCAAGAGTTTTGTTTATTTTTTTATATTTTTTTGCAATATTCCACAATTTCTTAATTTTTTATTTTTATTTTTGGTGTTTTCTGACTCTTATATCTCATATTATTGTCTTGCACCTTATTTTCTCTATTTTTCTTTCTCTTACGCAATTTTTACATTATTTCTGTGTTTTCTTTCTTGTTTTGTTTACCCTTTACCCATTTTCTGTTATTTTTTTTATTATTTTTTTTGGTAGCTTATTTAATAATTTTGATAGTTTTAATAAAATTATTAGACTCTATCATCAAATATTAGTACTAATTGAATGCTAATTGCTTAAAGACAAACATTTTCGTAATAATTCGCTGACTATAATTTCCCATTCTAGCTTAAAACCGATATTGAGATTTCTGAAATGTAGGAAAATACATGATGAGTAAGTTCTTAATAAGCCTCTTTCGAGTGGAAATTCTCGAGATAACTGCTTGATTGTGTGTGTAGGGAAGTACCCCACGCAGAAGGGTTGATCACCCCTTAATCCACACAATACCCTAAAGCTCTCCACTTGCTCGAAAGTTTAGAATTTTTATGATTAAGTGCCGTGACTGAAAGTTAATTGTTTTATTATTGCCCAAGACGCTTATCGTTTAAATTAATAACACGGTCAAGCGCAATAAAACCGTTGGTTTCTTTCTAATCAAATGGTAGAATTTAAATAAAATATTCTCTTATTTCTAGTAGAAGCGATAGTGTCAGATTGGTCGGTATTTATGGACGCCTTCTGTGCAAGTCGAAAGATAATCAGCAATTCTGCCACAACGATATCAAACTTTATAATCTTGTGTTTGTATGCATGCAACTAAATCACGTACATTTAGCTTTGCTTTAAACAACTTCCGGATTATGTTTGCTGATTTACAGTACGGGAAAAAGTCCATTTGTAAGATTCTTGCTGAAAAGCTTGTAAGTTTCTCTTAAAGCTAATAAATTATTCAGATTTTTCCATCATCAGAAGTGGGATTAATCAAAAATATCTTCATATCAGAAGTGGGATCAATTTTTTTTTGATTAATAATTGAGTTGTTTGGATTTTTGTGGAAGTTTTTTTTTGCTTTCAACATCATTCTAAGCACGATTTCAAGCTGTTATTTAAAACAGTCAATTTTGTCACCATTTGTTTACCGAATACCGAAACGTTTTCATCCCCCAAACTCGGATCGGTTGCTTACCATATTTGACTCTTGAAATCTCGTCGTTGCGCATTACATTGAAATTCTCTTCGAGGGATTTTCGAAGAAAACGCGTTGAAAAGATAAGAACAAACACAAAAAAGACTCAAATCGAGTGCGATTCAATTCGAAACAGTGAGATAAGATCGCGAAATGTTGTTTCTAAGCGAAATCGGATCTTAAACAATCGATTGACATGACAGGATACAAAGTGGACAATATTGGCGATATTAGGGGTGCAGTCGCACAAAAAAGTCAATTTAAAACTACCCTATCTATCATAATTATTTTTTTTTAAATAAATATTTGACAAAAACTACCAAAATATATCATTACTACTACTACTACCACTTCTATCATATTTGTTAATTTTTGATATTTTTTTGTTTTTTATCATATTCTTTTAATATGTTGCTATTTCTTTTAGTTTCTACTCTTTTTTTTTTATTATAGTTGAGAATATTCTATCAAAATCTATTTCTTAACGTTGTTTTCAAAAAATAATAATTTTTTTTCACATTCAACAAATTGGCAGTTTTTTTATTATATTGAACAAACAATAATTAAATATTTATTATTTTATTCTAAAAAACAGATAAAATTGTGGTTTTGTACTTTCTCTACCTATTGAACTAAAATAAATTAGAATAAAATAAAATAAACCAAAATAAACTAGAATAGAATAAAATGAACTAAAATAGACTAGATCCAACTGAAATAAACTAAGATAAACTAAAATAAACTAAAATAAACTTAAATAAACTAAAACAAACTAAAATAAACTAGAATAAAATAAAATAAACTAAAAAAAACTAAAATAATTTAAAATAAACTTGAATAAACTGAAACAAACTAAAATAAACTAAAATAAAATAAATTAAACCAGAATAAACTACAATAAATAAAATTAACTAAAATAAAGAAAAATAGACTAAAATAAACAAAAATAATCTAAAATAAACTAAAATAAACTAAAATAAACTAAAATAAACTAAAATAAACTAAAATAAACTAAAATAAACTAAAATAAAGTAGAATAGAATAAAATGAACTAAAATAGACTAGATCTAACTGAAATAAACTAAAATAAACTAAAATAAATTAAAATAAACTAGAATAGAATAAAATGAACTAAAATAGACTAGATCCAACTGAAATAAACTAAAAAAAAATAAAACAATTTAAAATAAACTTAATTAAACTAAAACAAACTAAAATAGACTAGAATAAAATAAAATAAACTAAAAAAAACTAAAATAATTTAAAATAAACTTAAATAAACTGGAACAAACTAAAATAAACTAAAATAAAATAAATTAAACCAGAATAAACTAAAATAACTAAAATAAACTAAAATAAAGAGAAATAGACTAAAATAAACAAAAATAATCTAAAATAAACTAAAATAAACTAGAATAGAATAAAATGAACTAAAATAGACTAGATCCAACTGAAATAAACTAAGATAAACTTAAATAAACTAAAACAAACTAAAATAAACTAGAATAAAATAAAATAAACTAAAAAAAAATAAAACAATTTAAAATAAACTTAAATAAACTGAAACAAACTAAAATAAACTAAAATAAAATAAATTAAACCAGAATAAACTAAAATAACTAAAATAAACTAAAGTAAACTAAAATAAACTAAAATAAACTAAAATAAACTTAAATAAACTAAAATAAACTAAAATAAACTAAAAAAAAACTAAAATAGATTAAAATAAACTTAAATAAACTAAAATAAACTAAAATAAACTAAAATAAACTAAAATAAACTCAAATAAACTCAAATAAACTCAAATAAACTCAGATAAACTAAAATAAGCTACACTGTTGTCTGTTTTCTTGTATCTATCATTTTGTTTTGCTCATTTTTTATGTTTTTTAGCCTTGTAGTACTAACAAAATCACAATATTTGCCGTTTGTTTAATTACTTTTATAATTTTACAAAATGTTTCCAATCTATTGTTTTTTCTTTATTATTTTACATTTATAAGATTTTTTATCAAGTATTCTTGAGGTTTATTCAATTGTTTTTATAGTTTTACTAAGTGTTTTCATCTATCAGTGTCTTTTGTTTTTTTATTGTTCTATTTTCTGTCATTTGTTTTTTATCATTTTTAGCATAAACATGTTCTAAGTATACTTTTCTGTCAATCTGTTATCAAAACTCTTTTATCAGTCGTGATAATGATTTTGTTATTTTTTTTTCTTGTTTGTTTTCTTTTTTTTCTTTTTACTAAAAACATTTTGTTTTAAGTTAAACAGTTTTTTAATTTTTTTTTTTATTCAATAATAATACAAAAGTTTTTTGAGTACATTGAGTCACATTATAGACATATCACAAAATTTTGGGATTCAATAATTTTCCTATGAAATGATAACTTCGAAAACTTCAAAATGTCATAAAAAACCTTAAAATGTTATATTCAAAGCTTCAAAATGTCATATTCAAAACTTCCAAATGTCATATTCCAAGCTTTAAAATGTCATATTCTAAACTACAAAATGCCATAATTGAAACTTTAAAATGTCATATTTAAAACTTCAAAATGTCATATTCAAATTGAATTGCAACTTCAAAATGTCATATTTAAAAACATAGAAATGTCATATTCAAAAATTTAAAATGTTATATTTAAAACTAAAAATATCATATTTGAAACTTTCAAATTTTGTTTAAATTTTTACCTTTTTTAATTTAAAATTTTAAGATGAAATGTTCAAAATCTTAAAATGTCATATTCAAAGCCCAAATATGTCGCATTTTAAACATCAAAATGTTGTATTCGAAACTTTAAAATTTCATATTCGAAACTACAAACTGGCATATATGAAACTTCAAAATGTCATACTTGAAACTTCAAAATGTCTTATTTAAAACTACTAAATAAGCTTTAAAATGTCATATTCTAAACTACAAAATGCCATATACCTATGAAACTTCAAAAGGTCATAATTGAAACTTTAAAATGTCATATTTAAAACTTCAAAATGTCATATTCAAATTGAATTGCAACTTTAAAATGCCATATTTAAAGCTTTGAAATGTCATATTCAAAAATTTAAAATGTCATATTTAAAACTGGAAATATCATATTTAAGACTTCAAAATTGTGTTTAAATTGTTACCTTTTGAGTTTAAGATGCTTTTACGACATTTTCTATCAAATTAATCAAAATTATATCAAAAATAAAACTTTAAAATGTCATATTCGAAACTACAAACTGGCATATATAAAACTTCAAAATGTCATACTTGAAACTTTAAAATGTCATATTTGAAACTTCAAAAAGCCATATTTAAAACGATAATATTTTATTTGAATTTTTACTTTTTGAGTTTAAGATGCTTTTACGACATTTTCTATCAAATTAATCAAAATTATATCAAAAATAAAACTTTAAAATGTCATATTCGAAACTACAAACTAGCATATATAAAACTTCAAAATGTCATACTTGAAACTTTAAAATGTCATATTCGAAACTTCAAAAAGCCATATTTAAAACGATAATATTTTATTTGAATTTTTACTTTTTGAGTTTAAGATGCTTTTACGACATTTTCTATCAAATTAATCAAAATTATATCAAAAATAAATCTTTAAAATATCATATTCTAAACTTTAAAACGTCATATTCAAAACTTTAAAATGTCATATTTAAAACTTTAGAATGTCATATTCAAAGCTTTAAAATATCAAACTCTAAACTTCAAAATGTAATAATTAAAACTTCAAATCATCATTCTCGATACTTCAAAATGTCATATTCAAAACTTAAAAATGTCATATTCAAAATTTCAAAATGTCATATTCAAAAAGTTTAAGAACGTCACATTTAAAAGTTTAAAATTTCGTATTCAAAATTTTAAAATGTCATAATCGAATTAAATCGCAAATTCAAAACCTCATATTTAAATCTTTAAAATGCTTTTTGCTTTAAAACGTCATATTCAAAACTTTAAAATGTCATATTCAAAACTTTAGAATGTCATATTCAAAGCTTTAAAATATCAGATTCTAAACTTCAAAATGTAATACTTGAAACTTCAAATCATCATTCTCGCTACTTCAAAATGTCATATTCAAAACTTAAAAATGTTATATTCTAAATTTCAAAATGTCATATTCTAAAGTTGAAAATGTCATATTCCAAAATTTAAAACGTCACAATCGAAACTGCAAAATTTTAAAATGTCATAATTGAATTAAATCGCAAATTCAAACCTTCATATCTAAATCTTCAAAATGTCACATTCTAAAGTTTAAAAGGTCATATTCAAAACTTTAAAACGTTTTATTCTCAACTTTAAGATGTCATATTCAAAGCCTTAAAATATCAGATTCTAAACTTCAAAATGTAATAATTGAAACTTCAAATCATCATTCTCGATACTTCAAAATGTCATATTAAAAATTTAAAAATGTCACATTCAAAATTTTATAATATCATATTCTAAACTTAAAAATGTCATATTCAAAAATTAAAAACGTCACAATCGAAAGTTCAAAATTTCGTATTCAAAATTTTAAAATGTCATAATCGAATTAAATCGCAAATTCAAAACTTCATATTTAAATCTTTAAAATGTCATATTCTAAAGTTTAAAAGGTCATATTCAAAACTTTAAAACGTCTTATTCTCAACTTTAAAATGTCATATTCAAAGCTTTAAAATATCAAATTCTAAGCTTCAAAATGTAATAATTGAAACTTTAAATCATCATTCTGGATACTTCAAAATGTCATATTCAAAACTTAAAAATGTTATTTTCAAAACTTTAAAATGTCATATTCAAAACTTTAGAATGTCATTTTCAAAGCTTTAAAATATCAGATTCTAAGCTTCAAAATGTAATAATGGAAACTTCAAAATATTATTTTCAATACTTCAAAATGTCATATTCAAAACTTTAAAATGTCATATTCAAAATTTTAAAATGTCATTTTCTAAACTTGAAAATGTCATATTCAAAACTTCAAAATGACATATTCTAAACTTCAAAATGTAATAATCAAAACTTCAAAATGTTATATTTTAAACTATAATGTCATATTTAAAACTTCAAAATATCATATTGTAATTGAATTTGACATTTCAATCTATTGTGATACTTAATTTCATTGCCAACTTAAATCTTAATGACTCTAAATCCCCAAAACCAGAACCTTCATGTTTCTAAAAACTTAAAGTTATGTTAGGTTTTAGCGCAAGAAACTCCTAATTAAAGCATCGATTTACAAAAAAAAAAGTTGTTGTAAAACGCAACTTCCGATACGATTATTCAAATTTCGCTTAATTCTCGCAATTTGTATGCAAATTAGACAATAGTACGCCTTGTGGTGTAGGTAGGTAAAACATGTCAAAAGTACGATACGAACGAAAGTTGAGCAATTAGATTATCAACTTTGTCAGAAAAGTGTCCGGAAATCGGTTCGATCTGTATCTCTTCTCACGTATTTGCAGTTGTCTGAAATGGTTTGCTATTAATTGCCTTTCCGAATCGGTTCGTTTCGTTGTGGCTTTGAAAGCGTTTTTCTCTAAGGAGAGGTTGGAAGTTTCTCTTAATTTCTGTTGCTTAAACTTCTTTTTTTTTGTTTGTTTGGTGGAAATTTCAGCTTTGATAGCATTCACAATTCAATCAACCGCTTACTCTACAAAAATGTCAATAGTAATGATATTGATGATAGTGGCGATATTGATGATAGTGGTAATAATGATGATAGTGGCGATATTGATAATAGTGGTAATAATGATGATAGTGGCGATATTGATGATAGTGGTGATACCGATGATAGTAGTGATAGTGATGATGGTGGTGATATTGATGATAGTGGTAATAATGATGATAGTAGCGATATTGATAATAGTGGTAATAATAAGTGGTGATATTGATAATAGTGGGGATTCCGATGATAGTAGTGATAATGATGATAGTAGTAATAATGATAATAGTGGTGATATTGATGATAGTGGCGATATTGATGATAGTGATAATAGTGCTGATTGAATCAGTTGACTTGTCTGAAAGAATCTTGACATAAAATAGTAACAACAATTGAAAGTTACTTATATTGAAAACAAATTATAGATGATTTAGAGCCAAAATTTACAAAAGAACAATTTTTAAGATTTTTTTTACAAAAAGTCGTCTACGATTGGAAATGTCTCTGCAGACATTTCCAATTACACTTTCTCGAGTAACGGCATGCAAAACGGCACTTTTTTTACAGATTAAGGCTCTTCACCGAGCATCATTAAACGTTAGAGTTAGTATAAGAGGCAACAACATTAACAATAAAATCCAGACGTAGGAGAGAGTAGTCTCGGGAGAGTTCCTTAGGGATTCAGGTGAATCAAACCTAATCTCTGGAGCATGTTTAGTTTCAACCTTTGCTGTTTATGGAGCCCCTCGACGATCAATTATGCGTCTATCAAACTCCTGCTGACGCTGCAACATTATTCTCATAAAGTTTATTTACCGCAGCACGGTAAACTTTCAAATTTATTTTAATTACGCAAATTTTACGTTTGTTTGAATGTACTTGCTGAAGCAGATCCAGCAGTTTGCTGTTGCACAGAAATATACAATTATTCTAATGAGAGATATTTGAAAACAAAATCAGTTTGTGCTTACCACCATCATCAATATCGCCACTATCATCAATATTGCCACTATCATCAATATTGCCACTATCATCAATATCGCCACTATCATCAATATCGCCACTATTATCAATATCGCCACTAACATCAGTATCACCACTATTATCAATATCACCACTATCATCAATATCGCCACTGTCATCAAAATTGCCACTATCATCAATATTGCCACTATTATCAATATCGCCACTAACATCAGTATCACCACTATTATCAATATCACCACCATCATCACTATCACTATTTTTATTATTATCATAAATGTGGTTTGTATAAGTGTTTTCACATTATTATCATCATCACTATTATCAACGTTTTTAATAATTTTTAAACGTATTAATAAATTTTAAAAATTAAATTTAATAAATTCCAATTTAATTTTTATATGATTTTTTAAAAATTAATAAAAAATTGTTAAATTTTTTTAAAAATTTCTAATAAAATCTTAAAATTATTAAAATGGAAATGTTAATGTTAAATGTTAAAAACATTCTTGTTAGAGTATAAAATATTTTTTTAGACTTTTGAAATTTTAGAAAATAACTTAATTTTTTTTTTAAACTATTTAAAAGCATTTAAATTTTTTTTTCAGTAGTTTTTAATAATTTATTTTTATGAAACTTTGTAATAAATAAATTTGTTTTTGATAAGATCGCGGGAAATATAATTATAATAATACTTTAATTTGATTTAATTGAAATTAATCAATTTAATTTGCTGTCAGTAAATCCATTCTTCATCGAAGCAATGTAAATAATTGGAATAAATTTTATTGAAAAAATAGAAAAGTAGGCTGTGCAAGTTAATTTTCAACATTCAATTTTTTTTATTTTTTAATTAAAGAGATAAATATATTATTTATTAAAAAATAATAAATTTGTTTTTGATAAGATCGCGGGAAATATAATTATATTAATTATAATAATACTTTAATTTAATTGAATTTAACTGAAATTAATTAGTTTAATTTGCTGTCAGTAAATCCATTCTTCATCGAAGCAATGTAAATAATTAGAGGAAATTTTATTATGAAAATAGAAAAGTAGGCTGTGCAAATTAATTTTTTAACTTTTATTTTTATTTTATTTTTAATAAAAGAGATAAATAATTTTACTTTTGAAAAATAATAGATTTTTTTTTAAAAAGATTATTATATCTCATGCAAACTTTAAGAATTATAAATATTATTAATTTTTTTAAAAATTATCATCAACAATCTACTACAACCTGGTCAAGTCAGGCCAGGTCTGCTAAAACTATAGCTTATTGGAGCTCAGTTTTAACAAAAACAAATCCACACTTTAAGGACACACAATTACAAAAAGTAATGCTTATTTTACTATATAAACAATATAAAGTTTTTAACTTTGAGTGTACTAAAAGTGACCAAAAAGTAGTATTTATGTTATGTAATTATGTAGTATATTAAGTAGGATTGCACATTAATAGTGCTGCATATTTTGGAGTCATTAGTCTTCATCAGTGAGATTTTAAAGGTAAAACTCTCTCTAATTGCTATATCGATTATTTTTTTGTAATTAGCATTGTGCGTTAATGTTTTTTTGTCAGCGCATTGTTCAAAATCAAAGTTTCCCTGATTTCTTCGTCTGTTTTTCTAAATCACTGTTTATTGTACTTCCTGCTCTACAATAGGCCCCCATATAAATCCATTAAAGCATTCGAAATCCATTAACCTAAACCAGGAGCGCGTTTAACGCCTAATGACTGTTCCGGAGCGGGAAGCCGTAATTTATCGCCCGGACTCACTTTTTTGTGCTTTTAAGAATTGATGTTCGACAAGAGGAAACGGATTCATCAAGGTTTTTTTTTCGCAGACGGACCTGGTGCGGATAAAAAGCCCTCGGGGGAATCTCCCGAATTCCTTGATTTACCTACTGCCACTCAAACGCGGCAAATTCGAGGGAAACAATTCGAAACTGGAAAATGTCCCGAGCGAAATATGAGAAAAGATGAATAAGGGAGTTGCACATTTAAAAAAAAAAACAATTTTATGCTTATGTACGCACGTAAGAAGCTATACAAGCATTTTATAGATTTGTTTTAAATTGTTTCCACATTAAAATTTTGTTTTTTTGTTTATTTTGACACGTTTTAGCATTATTATTAAAATTTTTCTTTAGATTATTTACCAAAAAAGTTTTTTTTTACTTATGTACGCACGTAAGATGCTATACAGGCATTTTATAGATTTATTTTAAATTGTTTACACATTAAAATTTTGTTTTTTTGTTTATTTTGACACGTTTTAGCATTATTATTAAAATTTTTCTTTAGATTATTTACCAAAAAAGTTTTTTTTTACTTATGTACGCACATAAGATGCTATAAGATTTATTTTGAATTGTTTACACATTAAAATTTTGTTTTTTTGTTTATTTTAACACGTTTTAACATTATTATTAAAATTTTTCTTTAGATTATTTTATTTACCAAAAAAGCTTTTTTTTTACTTATGTACACACGTTAGATGCTATACAAGCATTTTATGCATTTGTTTTAAATTGTTTACACATTAAAATTTTGTTTTTTTGTTTATTTTGAAACGTTTTACCATTATTATTAAAATTTTTCTTTAGATTATTTACTAAAAAAGTTTTTTTTTACTAATGTACGCTCGTAAGATGCTATAAGATTTATTTTGAATTGTTTACACATTAAAATTTTGTTTTTTTGTTTATTTTGACACGTTTTAGCATTATTATTGAAATTTTTCTTAAGATTATTTACCAAAAAAGTTTTTTTTATTTATGCAAGCACGTAAGATGCTATAAAAGCATCTTATAGATTTGTTTTAAATTGTTTACACATTAAAATTTTGTTTTTTGTTTATTTTAACACATTTTAACATTATTATTAAAATTTTTCTTTAGATTAATTACCAAAAAAGCTTTTTTTTTACTTATGTACACACGTTAGATGCTATACAAGCATTTTATGCATTTGTTTTAAATTGTTTACACATTAAAATTTTGTTTTTTTGTTTATTTTGACACGTTTTACCATTATTATTGAAATTTGTCTTTAGATTATTCACCAAAAAAGTTTTTTTTTATTTATGTACGCACGTAAGAAGCTATACAAGCATTTTATAGATTTATTTTAAATTGTTTACACATTAAAATTTTGTTTTTTTGTTTATTTTCAACCGTTTTACTATTATTATTAGAATTTTTCTTTAGATTATTTACTAAAAAAGTTTTTTTTTACTTTTGTACGCACATAAGATGCTATAAGATTTATTTTGAATTCTTTACACATTAAAATTTTGTTTTTTTGTTTATTTTGACACGTTTTATTATTATTATTAAAATTTTTCTTTAGATTATTTACCAAAAAAGACTATTTTTTTACTTATGTACGCACGTAAGATGCTATACAAGCATTTTATAGATTTGTTTTAAATTCTTTACACATTAAAATTTTGTTTTTTTGTTTATTTTGAAACGTTTTACCATTATTATTAAAATTTTTCTTTAGATTATTTACTAAAAATGTTTTTTTTTACTAATGTACGCTCGTAAGATGCTATAAGATTTATTTTGAATTGTTTACACATTAAAATTTTGTTTTTTTGTTTATTTTGACACGTTTTAGCATTATTATTGAAATTTTTCTTTAGATTATTTACCAAAAAAGTTTTTTTTATTTATGTAAGCACGTAAGATGCTATACAAGCATCTTATAGATTTGTTTAAAATTGTTTACACATTAAAATTTTGTTTTTTTGTTTATTTTGACACGTTTTAGCATTATTATTGAAATTTTTCTTTAGATTATTTACCAAAAAAGTTTTTTTTTACTTATGTACGCACGTAAGATGCTATACAAGCATTTTATAGATTTGTTTTAAATTCTTTACACATTAAAATTTTGTTTTTTTGTTTATTTTGAAACGTTTTACCATTATTATTAAAATTTTTCTTTAGATTATTTACTAAAAAAGTTTTTTTTTACTAATGTACGCTCGTAAGATGCTATAAGATTTATTTTGAATTGTTTACACATTAAAATTTTGTTTTTTTGTTTATTTTGACACGTTTTAGCATTATTATTGAAATTTTTCTTTAGATTATTTACCAAAAAAGTTTTTTTTATTTATGCAAGCACGTAAGATGCTATACAAGCATCTTATAGATTTGTTTTAAATTGTTTACACATTAAAATTTTGTTTTTTTGTTTATTTTAACACATTTTAACATTATTATTAAAATTTTTCTTTAGATTAATTACCAAAAAAGCTTTTTTTTTACTTATGTACACACGTTAGATGCTATACAAGCATTTTATGCATTTGTTTTAAATTGTTTACACATTAAAATTTTGTTTTTTTGTTTATTTTGACACGTTTTACCATTATTATTGAAATTTGTCTTTAGATTATTCACCAAAAAAGTTTTTTTTTATTTATGTACGCACGTAAGAAGCTATACAAGCATTTTATAGATTTATTTTAAATTGTTTACACATTAAAATTTTGTTTTTTTGTTTATTTTCAACCGTTTTACTTTTATTATTAGAATTTTTCTTTAGATTATTTACTAAAAAAGTTTTTTTTTACTTTTGTACGCACATAAGATGCTATAAGATTTATTTTGAATTCTTTACACATTAAAATTTTGTTTTTTTGTTTATTTTGACACGTTTTATTATTATTATTAAAATTTTTCTTTAGATTATTTACCAAAAAAGTTTTTTTTTATTTATGTACGCACGTAAGATGCTATACAAGCATTTTATAAATTTGTTTTAAATTGTTTACACATTAAAATTTTGTTTTTTTGTTTATTTTGACACGTTTTAGCATTATTATTAAAATTTTTCTTTAGATTATTTACTAAAAAAGTTTTTTTTTACTAATGTACGCTCGTAAGATGCTATAAGATTTATTTTGAATTGTTTACACATTAAAATTTTGTTTTTTTGTTTATTTTGACACGTTTTAGCATTATTATTAAAATTTTTCTTTAGATTATTTACCAAAAAAGTTTTTTTTATTTATGTAAGCACGTAAGATGCTATACAAGCATCTTATAGATTTGTTTTAAATTGTTTACACATTAAAATTTTGTTTTTTTGTTTATTTTAACACGTTTTAACATTATTATTAAAATTTTTCTTTAGATTATTTACCAAAAAAGATTTTTTTTACTTATGTACACACGTTAGATGCTATACAAGCATTTTATGCATTTGTTTTAAATTGTTTACACATTAAAATTTTGTTTTTTTGTTTATTTTGACACGTTTTAGCATTATTATTGAAATTTTTCTTTAGATTATTTACCAAAAAAGTTTTTTTTTATTTATGTACGCACGTAAGATGCTATACAAGCATTTTATAGATTTGTTTTAAATTGTTTACACATTAAAATTTTGTTTTTTTGTTTATTTTGACACGTTTTAGCATTATTATTAAAATTTTTCTTTAGATTATTTACTAAAAAAGTTTTTTTTTACTAATGTACGCTCGTAAGATGCTATAAGATTTATTTTGAATTGTTTACACATTAAAATTTTGTTTTTTTGTTTATTTTGACACGTTTTAGCATTATTATTAAAATTTTTCTTTAGATTATTTACCAAAAAAGTTTTTTTTATTTATGTAAGCACGTAAGATGCTATACAAGCATCTTATAGATTTGTTTTAAATTGTTTACACATTAAAATTTTGTTTTTTTGTTTATTTTAACACGTTTTAACATTATTATTAAAATTTTTCTTTAGATTATTTACCAAAAAAGATTTTTTTTACTTATGTACACACGTTAGATGCTATACAAGCATTTTATGCATTTGTTTTAAATTGTTTACACATTAAAATTTTGTTTTTTTGTTTATTTTGACACGTTTTAGCATTATTATTGAAATTTTTCTTTAGATTATTTACCAAAAAAGTTTTTTTTTACTTATGTACGCACGTAAGATGCTATACAAGCATTTTATAGATTTATTTTGAATTGTTTACACATTAAAATTTTGTTTTTTTGTTTATTTTGACACGTTTTAGCATTATTATTGAAATTTTTCTTTAGATTATTTACCAAAAAAGTTTTTTTTTACTTATGTACGCACGTAAGATGCTATACAAGCATTTTATAGATTTATTTTGAATTGTTTACACATTAAAATTTTGTTTTTTTGTTTATTTTGACACGTTTTAGCATTATTATTGAAATTTTTCTTTAGATTATTTACCAAAAAAGTTTTTTTTTACTTATGTACGCACGTAAGATGCTATACAAGCATTTTATAGATTTATTTTGAATTGTTTACACATTAAAATTTTGTTTTTTTGTTTATTTTGACACGTTTTATTATTATTATTAAAATTTTTTTTTAGATTATTTACCAAAAAAAACTTTTTTTTTACTTTTGTGCGCACTTAAGATGCTATACAAGCATTTTATAGATTTGTTTTAAATTGTTTACACATTAAAATTTTGTTTTTTTGTTTATTTTGACACGTTTTAGCATTATTATTAAAATTTTTCTTTAGATTATTTACCAAAAAAGTTTTTTTTACTTATGTAAGCACGTAAGATGCCATACAAGCATTTTATAGATTTATTTTAAATTGTTTACACATTAAAATTTTGTTTTTTTGTTTATTTTGACACGTTTTAGCATTATTATTAAAATTTTTCTTTAGATTATTTACCAAAAAAGTTTTTTTTCACTTATGTACGCACGTAAGATGCTATACAAGCATTTTATAGATTTGTTTTGAATTGTTTACACATTAAAATTTTGTTTTTTTGTTTATTTTGACACGTTTTATTATTATTATTAAAATTTTTTTTTAGATTATTTACCAAAAAAAACTTTTTTTTTATTTTTGTGCGCACTTAAGATGCTATACAAGCATTTTATAGATTTGTTTTAAATTGTTTACACATTAAAATTTTGTTTTTTTGTTTATTTTGACACGTTTTAGCATTATTATTAAAATTTTTCTTTAGATTATTTACCAAAAAAGTTTTTTTTACTTATGTAAGCACGTAAGATGCCATACAAGCATTTTATAGATTTATTTTGAATTGTTTACACATTAAAATTTTGTTTTTTTGTTTATTTTGACACGTTTTAGCATTATTATTAAAATTTTTCTTTAGATTATTTACCAAAAAAGTTTTTTTTCACTTATTTACGCACGTAAAATGCTATACAAGCATTTTATAGATTTATTTTAAATTGTTTACACATTAAAATTTTGTTTTTTTGTTTATTTTGACACGTTTTACCATTATTATTAAAACTTTTCTTTAGATTATTTACCAAAAAAGTTTTTTTTTACTTATGTACGCACATAAGATGCTATAAGATTTATTTTGAATTGTTTACACATTAAAATTTTGTTTTTTTGTTTATTTTGACACGTTTTAGCATTATTATTGAAATTTTTCTTTAGATTATTTACCAAAAAAGACTTTTTTTTACTTATGTACGCACGTAAGATGCTATACAAGCATTTTATACATTTGTTTTAAATTGTTTACACATTAAAATTTTGTTTTTTTGTTTATTTTGACACGTTTCACCATTATTATTGAAATTTTTCTTCAAAAAAGACTTTTTTTTTACTTATGTACGCACGTAAGAAGCTATAAAATTACTTTCTAGACTTATTAATTTTGAATAATTATAACTGTTCAATTGTTTAAATGCTAAAAATTTTAATTTCTTTTGTTTTTTTTTTAATTTTGAAGCATTTTAACCATTGTTATTTTATTTTTTACAGATTATTAAAAAAAAATATTGTTATACTTATGTACGCACGTAAAGAGCTATGCAATCGTTTTTAAATAAAATATAATTATTTGTTATTATTTTTAATCTTTTAAATATTTAAAAATTCTATCAATAAAGCTTTTTAAAACATTTTAAAAAATTTTTATTTATTTATTTTTTTAAATATATTTTTATTTAGTGGTTGATTGATTATACCTATGTACAGAATTGCAAAATATTATTATTTATTACCTGATTGATTATATTATTTATGTCTAATCATAAAGTAACAAACAATTTCGCTTGGAATTTTAGTAGAACTGATATGTCGGAAATAAATTCTAAAATATCAGTCTACCTACGGCTGTCGAAAAAAACAGACATCAAGTTTTAAATTTTAAAAAAGTGCAAAAAAAAAGAAACCAAGTATTGACATATATTTGCTACATTCTCTTGTTTTTTGTCTGTTCTTTTGTTTTTTTGTCTTTCATTTTGCTTGTGTGTGTGGTTGTCTCTGTAAATGTCTGTTCAGCGCCGATTCAAAAATAATATTTTTTTTTATTTTAGAACAATGGCCGCCGTTTCCAACAAGTTTTTGGTTCTACTTTTGCTTATTGGGGCGTTTAGTATTTCGGTAGCTGCCTTGAAATGGGTTCGAGTAGAATCTTGTGATCATACCTGTGCAGACAGATCTGCATCTTCCGATACACGCAAATGTTGTAGCTCAGAGGGCTATATTCCGATTGCAAAATGCTCCCCCAATGCGTTATGTTATAAAATCTTCTGAAGCAATGGCAAAATATTCGCCATTTTATCAAAAAAGTTATCGCAAAAATAAAAAATTGTACTTAAAAATGAATAATAAATGGTAAAAAAGTAGTTTTTTGGTTTTTTTCCATCATAATCATAGTAATATGAACAAATAATATATAAAACAAAGATAAACAAAAGAAACAAAACTAAAAAAACAAACAGAATTTATAATAAATTTGATACAATATTCAAATTTTTAAGATAAAAGTCAAAAAAGTAAAGAAACTACAATATAAAATTTTATAGATTAAGAAAATGCTAAGAAAAAAAGAAGTAACAAAATACAATAAAGAAATTAAGACAAAAAAAAACAAAAACTAATCTAAAAACAAAATTAGTTTGGTGTTGAAATTTTTAAATAATATCGAAAGTATGTCAAGATTGCGCGCATCCATTAATTTTTGTGATTATTCACGCTTGATTTATTACCACTTAAAAATAAGAATGACTAAGTTTTGGAAAAAATAGTATTGCTGTAAACTATAAGATAAGAACTTTTGACAACACAACAATAAATATCAAAACTGTCCAAAAAAAATTTTTTCTTAATAAAAATACGAATTATTGTTGTAAATTTATTTTGATTTGGGGACATTTATAATCTAACATTTTTAGCATTGTTTTCTATTTTGTATTATTTTTTTTTTGTTGGCTTTTTATTTAATATTTTTTGGAGTTTTTCATCAAATGGTCCATTGTTTCTCTCACAGATTTTAAACTGTTTTTAATTTTTTTTTGATAATTTATTTTCTTTTCTTTGTATATACATATAATTCATTATTTTTATTTTTTTTAAAACTAAAATATTTCTTTCTATGTTTTTTTTTTGTATTAGCTGTTATACTTTAATTATTTTATTCTTGCTTTTTTTCTTTTTTTTGTACGATTTGGTTTGACTCTACACAAGTCTTTCTTATCAATTTTTTTATATTATTTTTTAGCTTATGTTTTTAAAATTTTTTGATCAAAAAATAAAAATTATTGCCAATTTATTCTGATTTAGCCACATTTCTGAACATTTTGAAGTTTTATTTCTTGTATTTTTTTCTTTATCTATTCTATTTCTTTTTTTTATCTAATGTATTTTTTAGTTTTTTGATTCTTTGTAGAGTCTATTTGCATTTTTTTGTTATACTCTATTTTTTCTGTCACAGATTTTGTATAGCTTTTGTTAATTATTTTTTGTTGTTTACAAATATGAGTAAGCCTTGCTGTTATTTTTAATTTTTTTTTTATTAATACACTTGCATGATTTTTTTGTATCAACTGTTATACCGCCATTTTATATTTTTGTTTTTGTACCATTTTATTTTTCTGGTTTTTGTACAATTTTCTTTGATTTTACAGTCTCGTTTATTAAGTTTTTCTTATTAGCTTGTCAAACATTGTTTGATTAAGAAATAAAAAATTATTTTTGTAAATTTATAAGTAACAATCAAAAATTTTGAAGTTTCTTTTTTTCTCTTATCATCATCTTTATTATTTTTTTTTTGTATAATGTTTTTATGTAGTCTCTTAATTTTTCTTAGAGTTTTTTTTGCATTTTTTTGTCATCTGTCACAAATTTTGAATAAGCTTCTCTATTTTTTTTAATAATTATTTTTTTGTTGCTTACAGATCTGACTAAGTATTGTTTATCAGTTTTTAATCATTTTTCATAAATTTACTACCATGATTTTTTTATTTATATTTTTGTTTTTTTTTGCTATGCTAAAATTTTGTTTGTTAAGTTTTTCTTATTAGCTTTTTTATTTTGTTTTTTGAACATTATTTGACTAAAAAATACTAGTTATTTTTGTAAATTTATTTTGATTAAGTAACAATCTAAAATTTTTAAGTTTTATCTATCGTATTTCTTTTTCTTCTTTATTTAATATTTATTTCTAGTCTCTTGTTTTTTTTTTGAAGTTTTTTGCACTTTTTTTTATCATATGTTCTCTCTCAGATTTTGTATCATTCTTTTTTTTAATAATAATTTTTTCTTGTTCACACACATAAATCTTGATATTTTTTTTTTCTTAAATGCATAGCTTATTGTTGCTAAATAATAAACTTTTGTGTTTTTGTTTTTTGTTTTCTTGTTTACTAAAATTATAATTTATTTTTGTTTAATTTTCTGGTTTAGAATTGGTTAGTTTTGTTAGTTTTTTATGTCTGTCTACTTAAGCCACAATTAATTCTTAATTTTTTTATGCAGGTTATTGTGAACTTGATGTTTTTTGTTTTTGCTTTTAATTTCACTGTTTTTATTGTTTTGTTATTATTTTTTTAATTTGTTTTTATTATAAATATGCTCTAAACTAAATAAATATTGAAAATTCTCCCGGCGCATCCACCAAATGCATTCTTTTTTGTAGACTGTGGCTGCATGTTTTTCATTTGAACTACTTAATACTCTTCTTGTTGCATTGTGAGTGACTTATTGGTACAACATTTGAAAAAATTGCTGTTTAAACTAAATTTGGAATAATTTTTTGGTTTTAAATATGCCTTAAGCCAATTAAATATTTCGGCAAACGTAAGAATCTTTCAAATATTTTGTCATTTTGGCAGCACTTTTTTTAGCCCGATGTTGCATGTTGGCTATTTGAACTACTTAATGTCTTTTCGTTGCGATGTGAGTGAGTTATTTGATCAAGTTTTATGAAAAATGCTACTCAAAGTAAGTTTAGAGTAAATTTCTATTGAAAATATATGAAATATTTTGGCAAATTGATTTTTTCATTCGAACTACTTATGTTCTTCTTGTTGCATTGTGAGTGAGTTATTTGTTTATAATTAACAAAAAGACATTTAAATTATTATAAACTAACCAAATATTTTGCCAAGATTCGCCCGGCGCATCCACCAAATGTATTCTCATTTTATGTTTTTTAGATTATAGCTGCATGTTTCTCATTTGAACTACTTATATTCTTTTTGTTGCATTGTGAGTGAGTTATTTGTTTAAAATTAGCAAAAAGACATTCAAATTATTATAAACTAACTAAATATTTTGCCAAGATTCGCCCGGCGCATCCACCAAATGTATTTTTATTTTATTTTTTTTAGATTATAGCTGCATGTTTCTTATTTGAACTACTTATATTCTTTTTGTTGCATTGTGAGTGAGTTATTTGTTTAAAATTAACAAAAAGACATTTAAATTATTATAAACTAACCAAATATTTTGCCAAGATTCGCCCGGCGCATCCACCAAATGTATTTTTATTTTATTTTTTTTACATTATAGCTGCTTGTTTCTTATTTGAACTACTTATATTCTTTTTGTTGCATTGTGAGTGAGTTATTTGTTTAAAATTAGCAAAAAGACATTCAAATTATTATAAACTAACTAAATATTTTGCCAAGATTCGCCCGGCGCATCCACCAAATGTATTTTTATTTTATTTTTTTTAGATTATAGCTGCATGTTTCTTATTTGAACTACTTATATTCTTTTTGTTGCATTGTGAGTGAGTTATTTGTTTATAATTAACAAAAAGACATTTAAATTATTATAAACTAACCAAATATTTTGCCAAGATTTGCCCGGCGCATCCACCAAATGTATTGTCATTTTATTTTTTTTAGATTATCGCTGCATGTTTCTTATTTGAACTACTTATATTCTTTTTGTTGCATTGTGAGTGAGTTATTTGTTTAAAATTAAAAAAAAAGCATTTAAATTATTATAAACTAACCAAATATTTTGCCAAGATTCGCCCGGCGCATCCACCAAATGTATTTTTATTTTATTTTTTTTAGATTATAGCTGCATGTTTCTTATTTGAACTACTTATATTCTTTTTGTTGCATTGTGAGTGAGTTATTTGTTTATAATTAACAAAAAGACATTTAAATTATTATAAACTAACCAAATGTTTTGCCAAGATTCGCCCGGCGCATCCACCAAATGTATTTTTATTTTATTTTTTTTAGATTATAGCTGCAGGTTTCTTATTTGAACTACTTATATTCTTTTTGTTGCATTGTAAGTGAGTTATTTGTTTAAAATTAAAAAAAAGGCATTTAAATTATTATAAACTAACCAAATATTTTGCCAAGATTCGCCCGGCGCATCCACCAAATGTATTTTTATTTTATTTTTTTTTAGATTATAGCTGCATGCTTCTTATTTGAACTACTTATATTCTTTTTGTTGCATTGTGAGTGAGTTATTTGTTTAAAATTAAAAAAAAGACATTTAAATTATTATAAACTAACCAAATATTTTGCCAAAATTCGCCCGGCGCATCCACCAAATGTATTCTCATTTTTTTTTTTTAGATCGTAGCTGCATGTTTCTTATTTGAACTACTTATATTCTTTTTGTTGCATTGTGAGTGAGTTATTTGTTTATAATTAACAAAAAGACATTTAAATTATTATAAACTAACCAAATATTTTGCCAAGATTCGCCCGGCGCATCCACCAAATGTATTCTCATTTTATTTTTTTTTAGATCGTAGCTACATGTTTCTCATTTGAACTATTCATATCCTTTTAGTTGCATTGTGCGTAAGTTATTTGTGTAAAATTAAAAAAAAAAAGATATTTGAATTATTATAAACCATCCAAATATTTTGCCAAACTTAAAATTCGCCCGGCGCATCCACCAAATGTAACTATTTTCGGGCGATGACATAAATAAAGCGAAAAAAGGGAGAAACAGACAATTCTCGTTATCAAATTGGAGCGTCTAAAATAACATGAGATAAGGGATGGTTTAAGTAAATGGTTTTCATTAGAAACAGAAAATGTAGAACTTTATTTAGATTGAAGTAAGTCTGGTTTTTGTTTTTTCCGGTAATTTTTGTTCTTGGCATGGTAATCACGCTGTCGGTTAGAAACGTCAGACGTTGAGAGTTTACTTTTTCAGTTTAATTATGGTTAATTGAGGCAAATCCTTGGCCTGATTTGAGTTCAAACACGCAACTAAACTATCTGCTAGCCCCATCAACCCTCGATGGATTTTCTCCGATAATCTGTGCAACATCGTAATTGGATCCGTGGAAATTCAAAAAGAAAATGTCTCATATTTTCTGTTTTTTCTCTCGTGGAATCATAATTTGTTAAGTCAGCTTATTAAAGGAAAAGGAATCATTGATCGAAGCAGTGAAAATGAAAATGTTAGGATAGCGTGCGCTGGCTTTCCATTTTCCATCCAGTTTCCACTTGATAATTGCATCAACAGAGAGTATTCAGAGGAAAATCAGGATGTTGGTTTGGAACTGACGATGAGAGAATTTTAATGTCATGGACGCCTATTTTGCTTATATTATAAAGCCATTGTGCGCTGGACTGCGCCAAGCAAATGGAAATCTGCTTATTTAAGGAAATATGCAGACTTTTCTATTATAATACTTTTCATCCACTCATTAAATGATAATACTATTCATATTAAAAGTAAAAAATATCGCTAGATTATTATTCATTCTCATTTATCTCAAGTTTTTTTGAATTTGGCGCCAAAGATTGTCATAAATGTTTGTGAACGTACCTTTACCATCAAGTTAAAGTGACAGTCATGAATTTGACATCTAAACCTAATCTAACCTCACTTTTAATTTAATACATCGATAGTTCAACACGTTAATCTAATTAAAAACCACAAAAATTGACAGTGATTAATTTGACATCTACACCCAATTTAACCTCACTTTTAAGTTAATACATCAGATAATTTAATTAAAAACCACAAAAAAACTGCCAACAGAATTAGAAATTAAAAAATATTTTACTGGCTACTCGACAAGCTGTCTGTGGTTGGCGACAGACGTACAAATAGAGCAAAATAAACAAATTAGGTAAACACAAAGTACATTTGTTTGCAACTATACCCCTAAGACACAATTATTCTGGAAATGAAACCATTGGAAAGGGGTTATTTGAACACTTTCCGACAAACGCCCTTTGAAAGGATTTGAAAAGCGCCAATCTATTATAAAGAAAAACTTTAATTTTCCTAGAAAACGTCCAAAATGGCGCTTTGAGTCGGTCGTGTTGTTGTCAGTTGCAATATGAAATTGTTTAATATTTAGAACATAAATAAAGTGTATTTCAAGGAATACTCTGAGGTTGTTTTTTAATTTTGCCAGCTAATCCACATAATAAGAAAAGGTTTTTATTAAAACCTTCGCAAACATCCTTTATTAAAAGTACACTTTTTATTACCTTTTGCTGTTTTAGGAAAATTTGCTTTAGCGTTTAATTTTTGTAAATATAATAAGAGAAAATTGTTTTTATTTATAACTTAATTACAAAGATTATAATATTAGAAAAAATTGCAAGTAGCTGATGAGTTCCAATTAGAACAAAATATAGATGTAGATTTTTATGTTATTACATCAGATGTGGGATTGTGAGAACTGAAAGATACAAGCGTGTCAATCAAAAATACACTTCAAATAATAAATTTTTCTATTTAAGAAGTTTTTAATAAGGAGGGAAATTTGCCAAGACGAGCACCGAGACGATTCCATCACTTTTCTTATTAGAGTTTCAACGTATTATTTGTTTTTTTTTCAGATTTTTTGTATTATTTTTTTTTTGGTTTTATTTGTTTATTTGACAATATAATACTAACATTTTCTAATCTTGATTAATCCAATTTTTATTTTTTTTGAATGTTGAAAGTTAACTAAAATTTGTTTTGCTTATTTTTTGATCCACAAAGTAATAAACAACATAAAACAAGTTTTAAATTTTTATCTGTATTATTAACGTTGTTTTTTTCAATTAATGTTATTTTTGTTTTTTGTTGACATTATTAAATTTTTTTCTGCATTTTTTGTTATTGGTTTTGTTATCTTTTTTGTGCTTTATTTTTTTTTTGTTAGTGGACTACGGAATATTAAAAATGTTATTTTAAATTTTGTAAATTTTTTTTTCTAGACGTTTTTTTCTTGTCTTAGCATCATTTTTGTGTTTAATTTTTTTAATTTTAAAAATATTTTTAATATATAACTGAATATTTTAAGATTTTTTTCAAAATGGGGCAAATTAAGCAACAGTTTTTGTTTTTCTTTTTGATTGTTGGTTACGTTTTTATTCAGATT
Source organism: Lagria hirta (assembly GCA_947359425.1). Classification (NCBI taxonomy): domain Eukaryota; kingdom Metazoa; phylum Arthropoda; class Insecta; order Coleoptera; family Tenebrionidae; genus Lagria; species Lagria hirta. The sequence continues at coordinate 3,192,091 of OX375795.1, read as the reverse complement.
TCTCGCTGTTCTTTTGATTTGTTTTTTTTCAACTTCATTTTTTTTTTTAGATTTTTTGATAGTTTTGATAAATTTTCTGGATTTTGGTAATTGCAAAATTTCTTATTCGAATGTTTTAAGTCAAGTTTTGCGTATTTTTTTATAATTTTCTTGCAATATTTTAAAACTTTTTATTTTTATTTTTGCGGTTTTTTGGGCTTTTATGTCTGATATTATTTTCTGGCACCTTATTTTTTCTATTTTTCTTTTTCTCACGCCCTTTTTACATTTTTTCTGTGTTCTTTCTTGTGTTGTGTTTTTACCACTTTACTTATTGTTTTTTTCAGAATTTTCGTCATTTTTTTTATTATTTTTTATGTGGATTATTTAATGATTTTGATAGCTTTTTAAAATCCACTTGTCTAACATGCAAACTTCTCTATATTAACAAAATTCAGTAATTTTTTTTTGATTTTTAACCAAATTTTCAACAAAAATTAACAATTTTTTGTTGATTTTTGGTAGTGACATATGTCTGTCACCGGCGACTCTATTTGCAAAAATGCAGAAACTTTGTCTTTTAATGTGTACATATTCTAAACATCAAAATGTCTTATTCTAAACTTTAAAATAACATATTCAAAGTTTCAAAATGTCATATTGTAAACTTAAAAATGCCAAAAACAAAATTTCAAAATAACGCATTCAAAACTTTAAAATATCATAGCCAAAAATTTAAAATGTCATATTTAAGGCTTCAGAATGTCATAATCAAAAATTCAAAATGTCATATTCAAAGCTTTAAAATGTCATATTCTAAACTCAAAAATGCCTTATTATAAACTTCAAAATGTCTTATTCTAAACTTTAAATTGTCATATTCAAAGTTTCAAAAAACGCATTCAAAACTTTAAAATGTTATAACCAAAAATTTAAAATGTCAAATTCAAGGCGTCAAAATGTCATTATCAAAACTTTAAAATGTTATATTCAAAGCTTCAAAATGTCATTTTCTAAACTCAAACACGCTTTATTCTAAATTTCAAAATGCCATATTCAAAATTCCAAAATGTCATATAAACTTTAAAATGTCTTATTCTAAACTTTAAATTGTCATATTCAAAGTTTCAAAATCCCATATTGTAAACTTAGAAATGCCATAGACCAAATTTCATAATAACGCATTCAAAAATTTAAAATGTCATATTCAAAGCTTCAGAATGTCATAATCAAAACTTTAAAATGTCATATTCAAAGCTTTAAAATGTCATTATCTAAACTCAAAAATGTTTTATTCTAAACTTTAAAATGTCATATTCAAACTTCCAAAATGTCAGATTATAAATTTCAAAATGTCTTATTCTAAACTTTAAATTGTCATATTCAAAGTTTTAAAATCCCATATTGTAAACTTAAAATTGTTTCATCCTAAACTTTAAATTGTCATATTCAAAGTTTCAAAATGTCATATTGTAAACTTAAAAATGCCATAGACGAAATTTTAAAATAACGCATTTAAAGCTTTAAAATGTCATAACAAGACTTTAAAATGTCATAATCAAAACTTTAAAATGTCATATTCAAAGCTTAAAACTGTTATATTCTAAACTCAAAAATGCCTTATTTTAAACTTGAAAATGTCATATTCAAAGTTTCAAAATGTCATATTATAAACTTAAAAATGTCTTATTCTAAACTTACAATTGTCATATTCAAAGTTTCAAAATGTCATATTGTAAACTTAAAAATGGCAGAGACAAAATTTCAAAATAACGCATTCAAAACTTTAAAATGTCATAATCAAAAGTTTAAAATGTCATTTTTAAGGCTTCAAAATGTCATAATCAAAACTTCAAAATGTCATATTCAAAGCTTTAAAATGTCATATTCTAAACTCAAAAATGCCTTATTATAAACTTCAAAATGTCTAATTCTAAACTTTAAATTGTCATATTCAAAGTTTCAAAAAACGCATTTAAAACTTTAAAATGTTATAACCAAAAATTTAAAATGTCAAATTCAAGGCGTTAAAATGTCATTATCAAAACTTTAAAATGTCATATTCAAAGCTTTAAAATGTCATATTCTAAACTCAAAAATGCTTTATTATAAACTTCAAAATGTCATATTCAAAGTTTTAAAATGTCATATTGTAAACTTAAAAATGTATTATTCTAAATATTAAATTGTCATATTCAAAGTTTCAAAATGTCATATTGTAAACTTAAAAATGCCAGAAACGAAATTTCAAAATAACGCATTCAAAACTTTAAAATGTCATAACCAAAAATTTTAAACGTCATATTCAAGGCTTTAAAATGTCATAATCCAAACTTTAAAATGTCATATTTAAAGCTTCAAAATGTCATATTCTAAAATTAAAAATGCCTTATTCTAAACTTCAAAATGTCATATTCAAAATTTCAAAATGTCATATAAACTTCAAAATGTCTTATTCTAAACATTAAATTGTCATATTCAAAGTTTTAAAATGTCATATTGAAAACTTCAAAATGTCATATTCAAAATTTATATGAATTTTGATTTTTTTACTTTAAGATGCTCTTACGGCATTTTCTATCAAATTGAATATTCCATAGAAAATAGAAGACAGTTTGTTGTTTAGTCACAGCGCCACCCTGTCTTTCTATATTCATTTTACACTCGCAATCTGTTTATATTTTTGTTTATTTTATTAATTCTTAAAAAAAAATTATTTACTCTTATAAAAGCTGTCATTAAACTTTGCATGCATTTTTTTTTCTATCATTTGTTTACCACATTCTATTTTTTTTTGTTTTATTGCTTTTCTATATCAATAATTTTTTTTTTCGTTTTAATACTCTTTGTCTAACATTTTTGACCATTTTTTAGTTTGAATCTTGTTTATGTCTTACTCAACCCTATTTAGTTGAGTATTTTCAATATTGTTTTTTTTCCATCAAACTGTTTCTTATGAAAAACATTTTTCCTTTATCTTCATTTATTTTTTAAAATTGTTTCCCACAGTTGAGTCTCTTTTTCTTCTTTTGTTTCACTTTTTCAGTATCTTTTGTTTTACTTCTTTTACTCTCTTTCTTATCTCTTAAATTTCATTCATTAACTAATTTTTTTTTTCAAATACATTTTTTTAATTTTTTTTTAAACATTTTTTAAAATTTTAAATGACAGTATTTACTGTCATTTCGTTTAAATTGCAATAACATCCAAATCATTTATTTATGATTAGACCGGCAGGTTTTCAATAAATAAGCTTCAATTATTAAAACAATAAATTAATGGAAAAATCAATCTAAAAACAGAAAATATTTGCTCAAAATTGTAGCTATTTGGGATAAATGTTTATTCAGGCCTCCATTGATTGAAATATATACGTCTGCAGAATAATTAACGCTGCTAAAACAAATAAATAATAATATTTTTGAGTTGTTTTGTTTATAAAACAATACAAAAATGGTGTAAAAAAAATATTATTTGATTAGTTATGCACTATGCCAAATTACAGCTTTTTTAGTGTAGTAATAACACTTTTTGTTGCTACTCTAGTCAAAAGTACGTGGTTTCGGCTGCGATTCCACGGCAGAAAGTGCAGCTCTACCAGTGCATGAAAGATACACTTTCTGCCGTGGAATCGCAGCCGTATCTTTCATGCACTGGTAGAGCTGCACTTTCTGCCGTGGAATCGCAGCCGAAACCACGTACTTTCGACTAGAGTAGCAAGAAAACTGGTATACACTACACGGGCAGAAAGTTGAGAGCCTTTGTAGTGTAATATACTATTATCGCACCAGCTAGTGATTACGGCACTAGAGCAGTAAACATTGTACAAAAAAGCATGATAATAATATCAATCAGGTTGTGATTTAAACAAAAAAATCTGTTAAAAAAATTTAAACTTTTATTAAGTTAAACAAGAGTATGGTTGCGCACCCTACAAGTGCTTACCCCACTCTCTTGTTAAATAAAGTAAAAAATTGTTAAAAATTATTAAAAAAAATAAATTATTAATTAAAAAACTAAATACTAGACTAAAAAAGAAGGTGCGTAAGCACAGCCAAGCTCTCGTAAATATCATTCTATTCGAGTAGCTTGCGTACAAAGTCGGGCGAGCGTGGCGGCCACAAAACTCCACCTCATTAGAAAATCACACTTTTTAAGTTTTTTTTCAAGTGATAAGCGGTAGCAAAGGATTAACTTATTTGAAAGTAAAACAGAAAATGGCGTTTTATTGAGAATTATTAATAAATAAATTGCTGGGCGTAGATTTAATGCCATGTTTGGCCGTTGCTGCGCTTCGAATAATGTGACGCTGTCACGGAAAATTTTTGAAAAATTGCATTCTAATCTAATTTCCCCTTTAAGAAAAACTGATTACTGGCTTTGACGTTTTTAACTAAAATTTATGTAGAGAAAAAGAAATTTTGATTTATTTACACTTGTTCATGCACGGCGAGCAAAACGAGTGAATTATAAAGTCGACAAGAAAATTATCGGGCTCATATTTCAGCAGTCAACCGAAGGGCTGATATTACAAAGTCTCCGTTATTTACTAGTAGGAATTATTCCCTAGATATATAGTCATAGAAACGACTTTTCCGCCCCCTTTTCCAGCTCCGGGGGTGCACAATGAACGTCGTCCGTTTTCTGACGGCGCTCGCCGCTTGTCTCGCTTTTAGCCATGGCGTTTTTCTGGACATCGAAGTCCTGAAGGACTTTTTCAGGAATAAAAACGTCAGACTGACAGTTAACAATTGTTGGAGTTACGGTAAGCTGAAAGTTGACGTGGAACGTGGCACCACTCAGGCTGTTTCGATTTTTTTTAGCAAAAAACATGGCGTTTTTTAAAGCGTTTTTCAGCGTCGAGGCGTCTAAGAGGGTGCATTTTTTTAAATATAGGGATGATGACAGCATACAAAGCTTAAAAAAGCTTACAAACAGCGACGTTTTCGTGCTGGATATGAGAGACTGTCTGTCATCTCAAGCCATCTTGGAAAAGGTATTTCAAATGTAGACATATTTTAAAACACATAATAAGCGTGAGTAGAGATCATACGCGTTTTTATTGGTCGAACCATCACTCACATGAGCAGAAACTGCGCTGATTGGCTGGCTAGAATGATAGCCTTGAGTACGTACCACTTTGTCTTTAAGTTGAAAGTACTCCAAAAAAAGCTTCTACTGTATAAATAACAAATGCTACTCATTGTTAAACTTAGATTTAGGGTTTTAGAAGTAAAGCTCGTAAGATTAAAATATCAAAAAACTGACAAAAAGCGACAACGAGAGAGGTATTGGAAATAAGAACAAGCAAAGAAGTAAAATGATAAAAAAAATAGACAATAAATCATAAAGAACAATAATTATAAGTGAAAACAATAATAAGAAAAAAAAATTATAGGTAGAAATTGAAAGTCAAAAAAAAAAAAGGGATTTGAAAAAATAATCGAAAAAACAATTGAAATAAATGCTAAAAAATTAATACAATTTTCAGAAATAAAGAGTAGAATTTTAAAAAGACTAATTAACATAAGTGGAATAATAGGAATTGATAACAGGATAACGTATGTAAAAACCTAAAATATTTAAAATATAATTCAATTATAATCTGTTAGAAATAGAATTAAAGCCGAGTAAAATAAAAATAAAAAAAATAATTCTAAATTTGAAATGAGAAAAAAATACAGTGGAAAATAAAAAGAGTGAAAAAACTACAAACTGTAAACAAAAATTGATATAAATTGATAAATAAATAGATGATGAAGAAGAAATGTTTAAAAAACAACTAAAATACATAAGAAACAATATAAGCAGAAAAAAAACAGTTATTTTATTTAAAAACCACTTGAAATTACCTATAGAAAAATTAAAAAAATAAAATGATTTATTTGATGATAGTTTAAAATAATTAATAATTTTTGAAAATGTTTATTTTATAAAAAATAAAAGTGAAACGTATAGACAAACATAAAAATAAAAAAATGAGTCGAAAAATCGATATAACAAAAAAAAAATGTTAACTAAAAGCAGGTGCAGAAGACACAATAGAGATAAAAATGCTAAAGATAGAAATGCAGTCAAAAAATCAAAAAAAAATAGCAGATTAAACAGAATTTACAATAAACAATACATAATTTTGAAGCAGAAGAAGTAAATAGAAAATATGAAAAATATTGGCTTATTTTTAGTAGAACTTACAAAAATAGGCAAAAGCGGTATAAAAATTGATTAAAAAAAGAAAATACTCAAAACAATAGTAAAACAAAACATCTCAAAATAATTCAAAAACAAAACAAACAAAAAATTCTAAAAATAAAATGAGGAAATAAGGCAAGACACACAGTAGAGAATAAAAAGAATGAAAAAACTACAAAGTGTAAACCAAAATAGATTTAAATAGATAAAATAAATAGACAAAGAAATAGATGATGAAGAAGAAATGTTAAAAAATCAAATAAAACACATAAGATAATTTTTGAGAATGAACAATATAAGCAGAAAAAAAACAGTTATTTTATTTAAAAATCACTTGAAATTACATATAGAAAAATTAAAAAAATAAAATGATTTATTTGATGATAGTTTTGATAATTAATAATTTTTAGAAATTTTTATTTTATAAAAAATAAAAGTGAAACGTATAGACAAACATAAAAATAAAAAAATGAGTCAAAAAATCGGTATAACAAAAAGAAAAAAAAATGTTAACTAAAAAGCAGGTGCAGAAGACACAATAGAGATAAAAATGCTAAAAATAGAAATGCAGTCAAAAAATTTAAAAAAAAAATAGCAGATTATACAGAATTCAGAAGAAGTAAATAGAAAATATGAAGCAAAAGAGGCAAAGACGGTATAAAAAATGAAAATACTCAAAACAATAGTAAAACAAAAAATCTCAAAATAAATTAAAAACAAAAAAAAATAAAAAACAAAAATGCAAATATGTTAAATCGAAAAAAATACGCAAGCAAATAATAAAAAAAATGCTGAATGAGAAAACAGGTAAAATGTAGAATAAGAAAAAAGACAATTGAATGTAAAATAAATACGCAATCAAAAAAATGAAAAAGTCAACAGAATAAACAATTAAGTTAAAGAAAAGATATTGAGTTATACATTGATAATAAAGTGTTAAAAAATTATTCCTCATGCCAAAATTAAAAAAAAAATAAAATATAGATAAAAAATATATAGATAGAAAGAAAAGCACGTGACTAAAAACAAGAAAACATAAAAAAAAATGTAAAAATGCAAAAGACAATAATGTGAAAAATTTGATATAAATTAAATAAGTAAATATCTAAAAAACAACACACAATCAAAAAATATAAAAAAATAAATAAAAATAATAGAAATCAAATAATAATATTAATTTTGACAGTTGATGATGCAAAAAACAAATTTTGTTTAGATTTATTGTTTTCGCTCTAATTTGTTTATTTAAAATGACAAATCGGGCATTCAACATATTAATTATTGCTATATAATTTTGACAGCTAATCGAATTTATAAGTAAAATAAAGCCTGAAATGTATGTTTGTAATTTTAAAGAAAAGGACAGACTAAAAGAACCAAAATAAATAAAAAAAATAGTATAAAATACTAAACATAAGAGTCTAATAAAAATATGAAGTAGCATTTTCTTTTCCGTACGTTTGTAATCAACAACAACCAAATCTTTGTTTAAAAAATAGTCAAAATTTATTAGTTCGGTTAAGAGGAAGACGGCTCTTTTGGCGCCAAAAATGCTGAGAATCCAAAGATATACAAGATGGGCTCCTGCTACCACCAAAAACAAGACATTCGTGACACGCACTACGAGATGCTCGTGGCCAATGTTGGAAACATTATAAAAAATAACAAAAAGTAAAAAAGAAATAAAAACAAAAGAAAGTGAAAGAACAAAAAATCTTAGACATTGTGACGGCGCAAGCTTATTATTTCGATTTTTGAATGCTATTAATCCGAAAATTTGATTTTGTAGCATCAAAAATTTGAGCGATTTTAAAAAATGTTGATTTATTTGATTGAAAGATTGATAATTAGACATTTAATTGATTAATTGTTGATAATAATTGCACAAATATGATGATGTATGTAGTGACAGCTCCAATTATCTGAAAAAAAAACTATTATTATTTAAAAATAAAGAATTCACTATATAAAAATCTAAAAATTAAAAAATCAATACTTTTTTGTTTTTTTTAAATAAATTTTTAAATTTCTTCACTTTTTACGTGAAAAATTGAACTATTTTAGCATACTTTTTTTTTGTAGACGTTTATAGTTATTAGATTTTTTTTTTTATTATTTTTTTTTTATTATCATTTTTCAAATTGGGTGCAGAATAACATTTATTGAAAACAAATTTGACAACTTAAGTACTATCTACAACTGTCTACTAGCATTGATAAGCACTAGTTTAATACAAGACTATTATAGTACTACTACTACCAAAAACTACTAGACTTTATTACACCAGACTAGTACTAGTACAGACTACTTAACTACTGCTTAAGACTTGACTTTAGAAGCTCTAAACTGAAATTTCAGTTGGTAGTAGAAGTAACTAAATCTAGTTATTTTTTCTTATATTATAAAATATTACTTAACCTTAAAAATTTTAAATAAAAATAGATCTAATTGATTTCAAATAATAGAAAATAACTTTTAAAAAGAATTGAATAAAATAGACTTTAAGGCTAGTGCTATTACTAATAAAGACTACTAGACTTTACAAGACTAGTACTAGTACAGACTCCTTAACTCCTGCTTAAGACTTGACACTTGAACTCTAAACTATGGTAGTAAAAATTACTAAATTTAGTTATTTTAGTTTTACATTGTGAAACCTTATTTAACTTTAAAACGTTTAAATAAAATTAAATGTTAAATTGAAAAACAAATAAAAAAAACAAAAATTTTTAAAATTTCAATTATAGAAATTGAAAAAGCAGGCTAGAAAAGAAAGTCAGAAAACTGAGTAAGACAAATTAAATTTTGAATAAAACATAAATAATATTCTTAGCGAAAAAGTGAAAAATAGAATGCGAAAAATATTGAAAAGTACGTGAAAATAAAAATATTAAAAAAAAAGTGTTTTTTTAGGCATAGAAAGAGAAGATATTTGTAATACTTACATAAAGAAAGAAAAAAATTCAGCAAAGTATAATACAAAATTGAGAAAAAAATTAAGTAAAATAATACAATTTAAACAAATACACAAATACAAAGACAGTTGTAGGTTATATAAAATAGAAAAAAAAACAACAAAATTAAAAGAATATATTTAAAACTATAAATGTTTGACAAAAAAAAATTATAGAAACAATTTATAAAAAGAGTATAGACGTAATTGAAAAAAAAATCAACATAATATAGAAGAGTGAAAATTGTGTAGAGAAAAAATAGAATATCAACTTCTATAAAAAAAAATTGGAATTTAAAAAAAGAGAAAGAAAAAGTGTGCAAAGATAAGTTAAAAACAAAATTTATCAAATAAACAAAAGCTTAGTTGCGCACCCTCCGGGTGAACAGCCGAGAATTCATCATATTTAAGATTGTTTTATTGTATAAAACAAGCATGCATAAAAAAAAATTGTTGCAGTAATGCTACGATTGTTTTGCATAGCAGTTTTATGTCGTCTGTCTTAACTTGACTGATATGTGGCTTAGTGGTGAAATAATTAATTTATTTGTTTTTTTCTAAAAAAAATTTGAATAAGAATTTGCTATTTTTGTTTTTCACTATACATTGTTTATCTGGCACGCTATTTCGCCAATTTATTACAAATTGTAGTGTTTTATGAGATGAATTTTTCATTGATTGCGGTTTAGTGGTGTAAAATAATTTGCTAGACGTTTAACATGGCGTGGGTATATAAATCGAATTTATGGGGGCTGTTAAAATAATATTTTATGTGATGGAACAATCCAATTACGTTTACGATCTACCATTTAATACGAGCCGTAGGCTTACAAAATATAAATTTTTAAAAATAGAAAACTTATTATTATTATTATTTTCTCTATTTTTGTTATAGATTAGATTAAAATGAGCAATCAAGCGAGATTAAGGGATGTGAGGGTTGAACAGCAACAGATTAGTGGCAATAGTTTGCAAGTTTGACAATTTGTAGTAATTATATTGTTACAGTATCAACAGTGATGAATCTATCACATTAACAGTACCAAAAAAAGTCAAAAATGTAAAAAAAATTGTTTTTTTCATTTGGCTATCAAGCTTTAATATTCGTTTTGTCACATTTTGTTTTCTCTCAGTTTATTAAAAGTGAGCAGCGTTGATATAACAAGATGTTGATCATAACGGCAACTTTAGCGCCACCCTGTCTTCATTTATTTTTTTCCATCACTACAATAAAGGAATGCCACGCTGATTTGCATTATCTAATAGCAGGGAATTGTTGTTATATTGTTATACACATGTTGAAACATAATTTATAAACAACAACCAAAAAATACTACAATGAACGAAGTCCTCAACAGTAATTTGTCACCGAACTAAAATGGCAATCTATGCTATATTTGTTCTTTCACTTGCATTCATTCTGTCTCATGATAGACTAGCTTGCTGCATGTTACGTGACATAAACTACCCTCTGGTGACAACCTCCCCTAAAAATAATGTTGCTTTTCTAATGGTTGTCAACTAATTTTCTATTGTGTTTTGTATATTTACAAATGTCCAGAGCCAGACGAAGTTTCGGCCAGACTCAAAGCACTATTTTCAGCCGCCTGGCCACCAAGCGATTCTTGGTAGTAAAACTAAAAACGTTGTTTTATTTTCTATATTATTGTTTTTCTTTTGTTTTAACATTTTTTGTTTATTGCTTAATTAAGCGGAAAAAAATGTCCAACCTACATCTCATCAGATAAGTAAAAAGCTTGTGCATTCAACCTGAACCATATTGTGCATGAAAAGCAAAAAACAAAAAAAATAAGCTTAAATTATCTTCTTTATTTCCACTTTATCTGATTTTCTTCTCAATTTAAATTTGCAAAAAGATGATTTTCTCTTGTCTGAGAAAAATCAATCTAATAGAGCATGAAGATGTCATATTTTTCCACTAGCCGGAATCAACTAAATTTCGCTTTGGATTTGAGGAAAAGCCGAGGAAAATCGTAGTGTGAACGCATGTTATTCAAATTAAGCGATTCACTGTGGAAATTATGGAAATTGGACACTAAATACGACTCGAATGTAATCTTGACGCCACGAAGAATCATGAACAGTTGAACTAACTTAATTTCCCAGCAAAATATAGACTTTACTAAGAACTTGGCATAAAAAGTCAAAAAAAACAACAAAAGAAAGAAAGAAAGAAAAATAGCACAAAAAGAAATAAGAAAAAAGAAAATAAGAAAAACTTTATATGAACCACAATCTGTAGAAGAAAAGAAAAACAAAAGATCGTAAACAAATATCAAAAAAAGGAAAAGACAAAGAGAGAAAAGTAGAATACAAAATGACAAAAATTGATAAAAAGAATGAAAATCTACAAATTTTTTGAAGCAAATACAACAAAACACCAAAAAAAATTAAATTTAATAAATTCTATAAAAAAAAAGATGAAATAAAAAACATAAACAACTCATCAAAACCTGGTCAAAATAAACAATAAAAAAATACCAGGACTGTCCGGAACGTAGCAAAAATAAGAAACAAAAACAAAAATTTCTAAGATTAGATCTCGCAGAAAAGTGAATAAGAACAACAAAAAAATAGAGTCATAAACCTAAATGTTATTAGATATAAAAAAACAAAAAAATACAATAAATAATTTCAGAAATAAAAAAGACAGAAAAATAAAAAGTAGTTAAAATAACAACGGTAATAAAAATGTTAAACTAAAAATTAAAAAAATCATAAATAAATTAAAAAGAATATTATTAATAATAAACAAAAATATTAACAAAAAAATAAGAAGATAACTGAAAACCTAAAACATTGAGACACAAGCACTAAAAATTGTCAAAAAATAAAAATATTTAAGAGGTGCTTAAGAAAAATACCAGGTTCTAGTAAAAAACTATGTATAAAAAAAATACAAAAAGTTTATAAATAGAGATAAAAAATTTAAGAAAAAATTGCGCTTTAATATTAGAAAAATGTTTTAAAAAACAGCTAATAGGATAAGATAAGTCGAAGAAAACTATGCCAAAAAAAGCTGGTAAAAAAGATAAAATAGTTCCACGAGAGAAATGGTAAAACCATAATATAGAAAAAAAGGAAAAAAATTTCAAAAATAGTGAAAAAAAAGTAATTGTCAGACTTTTAAAATGCTGAAAAAAATAAAAATAAAAGAAAAGAAAGAAAAATACTACAAGAGATATAGATTCTCAGTAATAAAATATAAAAACAAAAAACAAAACAGACGACACCATAAAGACCGACCGACAAAAGCCTACACGAATAAAAAAACATAAAAATTTTCAAGTATAACAAAAAAATTCACCAAAATATAGCAGAAAAAAACAGTTGAATTAAAAAAAAACAGCAAAATTTTGAAACAATAGAATGTATTTATATGAAAAAATAGTAAAAAAAATATGATAAAAAAAATAAATAAGAAGCAGAAAACATAGTAGTAAAAAGAGAAAAAGAGATATGAATTTTCAGTTAAAAAATATTAAAACAAAAAAAAATGATAAACAAAACAAGGCGAGATTATAAAGAACGACAAAAACGTAAAAAAAAACAAAGACACCAATAAAAAATGCATCAAAATATAACAAGAAAAAAAAACAAATAGTAGTAGTAAAAATTTGAGACAATAGAAGGAATTCATATGATAAAATAGTAGAATTACCAAAAAAAAAAATATCAAATAAATAAAAAAAAAAGTGAAACAGATGAAGAATATAATTAGAAAAAATGAACTCAAGTTACAAAAAAATAAAAAACATAATGCAAAAAAAATATTATAGAAAAATACTGTAATAGCTAATAAAAAATTTTAAAATCTGAAAAATTTCCAAAAAGAAAAATATACTACAAAATTAGTAGATTCTCAGTAAAAAACATAAAAACCAAAAAAATACGGATTAAACAAAACAAACAAGTCTATAAAAAAAGTTGCTGGAAGACAAAAACTACAGTAAAATTATAATAAAAAACAGAATTATGAACAATAGAACACATAATAAAAGAGTAAAACAACCTAAAAAATAATAAGCAGGAGACCGACGAAGCAGTTAAAATAGCAACGGTAATAAAAATGTTAAACTAAAAATTAAAAAAATCATAAATAAATTAAAAAGAATAATAATAATAATAAACAAAAATATTAACAAAAGAATAAGAAAATAACTGAAAACCTAAAACATTGATCCACAAAAAACTAAAAATTGTCAAAAAATAAAAATATTTAAGAGATGCTAAAGAAAAATACCAGGTTCTAGTAAAAAACTATGTATGTATAAAAAAAATACAGAAAAAATGTTTATAAATAGAGATAAAAATAAAAGAAAAAATAGCGCTTTAATATTAGAAAAATGTTTTAAAAAACAGCTAATAGGATAAGATAAGTCGAAAAAAACTATGCCAAAAAAAGCTGGTAAAAAAGATAAAATAGTGCCACGAGAGAAATGGTAAAACCATAATATAGAAAAAAAAGAAAAAAATTTTAAAAAATAGTGAAAAAAAAGTAATTGTCAGACTTTTAAAATGCTGAAAAAAATGAAAATAATAGAAAAGAAAGAAAAATACTACAAGAGATGTAGATTCTCAGTAATAAAATATAAAAACAAAAAACAAAACAAACGACACCATAAAGACCGACCGACAAAAGCCAACACAAATAAAAAAACATAAAAATGTTCAGGTATAACAAAAAAATTCACCAAAATATAGCAGAATAAAACAGTTGAATTAAAAAAAAACAGCAAAATTTTGAAACAATTGAATGTATTTATATGAAAAAATAGTAAAAAAAATATGATAAAAAAAATAAATAAGAAACAGAAAACATAGTAGTAAAGAGAGAAAAAGGGATATAAATTTTTAGTTAAAAAATATAAAAAAAAGATAAACATAACAAGGCGAGATTATAAAGATTGACAAAAACGTACAAAAACAAAGACACAAATAAAAAATGCATTAAAATATAACAAAAAAAAAAAATAATAGTAGCAAAATTTCGAGACAATAGAATGAATTTATATGATAAAATAGTACAATTACCAGAAAAAAATATCACATAAATAAGAAAAAAAGTGAAAAGATGAAGAATATAGTAAGAAAAAATAAAATCAAGTTACAAAAAAACAAAAAACAAAATGCAAAAAAAATACTGTAAAATAGGTAAAAAAAATTTTCAAATCTAAAAAATTTAAAAACAGAAAAAAATATTACAAAATTAGTAAATTCTCAATAAAAAACATAAAAACAAAAAAAATACGGATTAAACAGAACCAACAAGTCTATAAAATAGTTGCTAGTTGACAATAACTACAGTAAAATGATAATAAAAAACAGAACAAAGAACAATAGAACACATAATAAAAGAGTAAATAAAACTAAAAAAAAAAAAGATATTAGATAAATATTTAGAAAGTGGGTTAAAACAGATGAAGATGACAATAAAAAAAATTAAATTTTGTATCAAACTTTATTTAAAATAAAAACTCTTTTTATTAAAAACCATGTTAAGTTTAACATTTTTTTAAAAAAATACAATATTTATATAATTTTTCATTTGTTAGTAAAAACCAAAGTAAAAAGATAATATTTTGTATCTTAGATATGCGTTTCAGACGAAAGATGTTAATGTGATAACTTGGTTGTCTAGCCTAGAATATTTTTTTGTCATTAAATTTTTTTTGAAAACTATCAAATCTCACATTTGTAAATTATTTTGTGTCACAAAGTGATGCAAAGCTCTAAAAGTTGCTTCTAAAGCTTAATTACATCAAAGTAGGTTCGTAGTTGAAAAGATACTTTAAAACAAAATGCAACTGTTTTAAATTAATTAATTTTGCTGCTTTGACTTTGAGTGTTTCTTTTGTTTTTTGACAATTAAGTAACAACAAAGTACAGCCATTCTACTTGTTCTAGTTATTTTAATTAAAAACGCTTTATATAATGTTGCTTTGCATGCTAAGAATCAATTAGAACCTAATATAGCAACGGAAATTAATTCTAAACCCTGTAGAATATTTGACAGGTATTATGATAAACTTTTTTCGAATTGATTTAATTAAATGTTTGATCTGACGATCTAGCGGGCTGTTGAATAGAACTGCAAATGCCTATCCATCTATCAAGAAAATATTTTTTTTAAAAATTATTGTGTTTTTCTAATTTTTAATTATACGACACATTTTAATATTTTCTTCTTTTGTTTTTTTTTGCAGATTAATACATATAATATTTACGTTTATTTCTTGAAATATTTGATATTGATCGACAACTATGATTTTGAAATGACAGTAAAAAAAATCGAACATCACCAAATTCTACCAAATTGTGATTTTACAGTAATTAATATAAAAAACAGATCTGCTGATTTATATCAAATTTACAAACCTGGAAAAAATGAGCAGCTAAGTAGATTTTTTCTAATTAATCTCAGAATAATTTTATTTGAAAAAATAATTTTTGACAGTTTGGGAAATTTATGGGAATTGGTCATCAGAAGTGGGATTTGTTGATTTTTTAATAAATAAGCCAGTGCCGCAAAGGCGATTGAATTTACAAGGAAGTAACATAGTAACCAGCGTAGTCATCTTCCAAAATGACACATTGAATCACTTATTGGACTATAGGTGAGTTTTGCGCTTTAATACTAAAATTTATTATTATTATTATTAAAAAAATTATATAATAAAAAATAAAAATAAACATATTGTGAGAAAAGAAAAAACTAAAATTAAAACTAAATAAATAAATAATAAAAAAATTTAATTAGAAAATTTGTCAAAAATTAATAAAAAAGATCATTAATAATAAGTAAGACAAAAAATAGATTATACAAAAAAAACAAAAAACGCAAAAAAATTTAATGATAGATAAACAAAAATAATAAATTGAGAAAATATTATTAAAAGTAAAGCACCAGTAACCAAAATACGTCATAGACAAAATAAAACATAAATCAAAATAATTTGTAAAACAAAAAATAGCCTAAAAACAAACAAACAAAAAATAATGTTAATTTAAAGAGATGGGACAAAAAATAAACAAAAATTATCATTATAAAGTACTTTAGATTAAATAGAAAGCTAAGTAAATAATTAAAAAAAAAAACCGACAAACGTAAGAAAAAAATTGACAATAGAAACACAAAAATAGGAAAAAATAATTGAAAGTAGAGCAGAAATAACAAAATTTAAGTAATAGACATAAACAAAATAAGAAGTAAACCAAAATAATTTGTAAGAAAAAATTAGAATAGACTAAAAACAAAAAATATCATAAAATAACATAGTATTGATTAGAAAAGTTGACAAAAATTTTCAAAAAAAAACAACTATAAACTATTTTAGATTGAATAGAAAACAATGTAAATAATTTTTTTAATAAAAAACATAGGAAAAAATTAAATAATAGATGAACAAAAACAATAAAATAATAAAATATTGTTAAGAGTAAAGCACAAGTAACAAAAATGCGCCATAAACATAATAACAAATAAATAATTTGTTAAAAAGAAAAAGCTTAAAAACAAAAGAAAAATCAAATGTTACTTTAAAAAGTTGACAAAAAATTAACATTATAAAATATTTTAGATTAAACAGAAAGTCAAGTAAAAAAATATTTAAAAAAAACACAACAAACGTAATAAAAGTAACAAGTAACAAACGTAAGCACAAGGAACAAATGAACGTCATAAACAAAATAACAAATAAACAAAAGCAGTTTGTAAGAGGAAAATAGACTAAAATCAACAATTATATAGTTTTTCTTATCATAAATCAGCTTTAAGCGTAAAAATGCACTAGTGCAAGACCGGTTTCGTACTTGTAAGCTCTCATCAGTTGCACATAAAGCTCTGAATTTTTTCTTTTTTCAGATATCCTGGCATTGACACATTCACAAAACAAGATTTTGAGCCAATGATGTGCGTTTTTCAATTAATGAACGTATCTTTAACCCTTATAACAACCGATAATTATGGATATATCGATAAAGAAAGTGGATTATTTGGCGGATTAATTAGAGATTTACAATCTGGCAAGGCCGATGTGTCAGCTGGTAGTATATTTTTCACAAAAGAGCGATTTGAGGCAGTAGACTTGATAAAACAAGGGAATCCACATCCCATTCGGTTTGTTTTGCGAAAGCCATCAACGTCTTTTATAAAAAATATTTTTTACATTACGTTCAATACGAGCGTCTGGCTCGCTTCAATTGTTGCCCTAATGGTGTCTTCGGTTGGCGTGAAGATTATTCTCAATTGGGAAACCAAAAATAAAAAGGTATTTTTTACTGAAAAAGTCAGAAGATCAGTTAAAAGACAAAAATTTATAATGTTTTATAAATTTTGAAAAAAATTAATAAAAATGATGGAGGCGCCAAATCCAATTTTTTTTATAATTTGTTTAATTAAATGTTGTTCTATTGTACTAAATACACAAGTTAATTAAGTTACTATAAACAAAAGTCAGTTAATCAGTTAAAAATAAAATTTATAATATTTTATAGTTTTCAAAAAAAAGAATAAAAATGTTGGAGGCGCCAAATTCAATTTTTTTTGTAATTTGTTCAATTAAATGTTGTTCTATTGTACTAAATCTACAAGTTAATCAAGTTACTATTAACAAAAGTCAGTTAATCAGTTAAAAATAAAATTTATAATATTTTATAGTTTTCAAAAAAAAGAATAAAAATGTTGGAGGCGCCAAATTCAATTTTTTTTGTAATTTGTTCAATTAAATGTTGTTCTATTGTACTAAATCTACAAGTTAATCAAGTTACTGTTAACAAAAGTCAGTTAATCAGTTAAAAATAAAAATTTATAATATTTTATAGTTTTCAAAAAAAAGAATAAAAATGGTGGAGGCGCCAAATTCAATTTTTTTTGTAATTTGTTCAATTAAATGTTGTTCTATTGTACTAAATCTACAAGTTAATCAAGTTACTGTTAACAAAAGTCAGTTAATCAGTTAAAAATAAAAATTTATAATTTTTTATAGTTTTCAAAAAAAAGAATAAAAATGGTGGAGGCGCCAAATTCAATTTTTTTTGTAATTTGTTCAATTAAATGTTGTTCTATTGTTCTAAATCTACAAGTTAATCAAGTTACTGTTAACAAAAGTCAGTTAATCAGTTAAAAATAAAAATTTATAATATTTTATAGTTTTCAAAAAAAAGAATAAAAATGGTGGAGGCGCCAAATTCAATTTTTTTTGTAATTTGTTCAATTAAATGTTGTTCTATTGTACTAAATCTACAAGTTAATCAAGTTACTATTAACAAAAGTCAGTTAATCAGTTAAAAATAAAATTTATAATATTTTATAGTTTTCAAAAAAAAGAATAAAAATGGTGGAGGCGCCAAATTCAATTTTTTTTGTAATTTGTTCAATTAAATGTTGTTCTATTGTACTAAATCTACAAGTTAATCAAGTTACTATTAACAAAAGTCAGTTAATCAGTTAAAAATAAAATTTATAATATTTTATAGTTTTCAAAAAAAAGAATAAAAATGTTGGAGGCGCCAAATTCAATTTTTTTTGTAATTTGTTCAATTAAATGTTGTTCTATTGTACTAAATCTACAAGTTAATCAAGTTACTGTTAACAAAAGTCAGTTAATCAGTTAAAAATAAAAATTTATAATATTTTATAGTTTTCAAAAAAAAGAATAAAAATGGTGGAGGCGCCAAATTCAATTTTTTTTGTAATTTGTTCAATTAAATGTTGTTCTATTGTACTAAATCTACAAGTTAATCAAGTTACTGTTAACAAAAGTCAGTTAATCAGTTAAAAATAAAAATTTATAATATTTTATAGTTTTCAAAAAAAAGAATAAAAATGGTGGCGGCGCCAAATTCAATTTTTTTTGTAATTTGTTCAATTAAATGTTGTTCTATTGTACTAAATCTACAAGTTAATCAAGTTACTATTAACAAAAGTCAGTTAATCAGTTAAAAATAAAATTTATAATATTTTATAGACTTTAAAAAAAAAAATAAAAATGGTGGAGGCGTTAAATGCAATTTTTTTGGTAATTTTTTTAATTAAATGTTGTTCTATTATAATAAATCTACAAGTTAATTAAGTTCCTAAAAAAAAAAGTCAGTTAATCAGTTAAAAATAAAAATTTATAATATTTTATAGACTTCCAAAAAAAAGAATAAAATGGTAAAGACGTTATTTTTTTTTGTAATTTATTCTAAATTCACAAGTTAATCAAATTACTGTAAACAAAACAAAAGTCAGTTAATCAGTTAAAAATAAAAATTTATAATGTTTTATAGACTCTGAAAAAAAAAGAATAAAAATGGTGGAGGCGTTAAATGCAATTTTTTTGGTAATTTTTTTAATTAAATGTTGTTCTATTATAATAAATCTACAAGTTAATTAAGTTCCTAAAAAAAAAAGTCAGTTAATCAGTTAAAAATAAAAATTTATAATATTTTATAGACTTCCAAAAAAAAGAATAAAATGGTAAAGACGTTATTTTTTTTTGTAATTTATTCTAAATTCACAAGTTAATCAAATTACTGTAAACAAAACAAAAGTCAGTTAATCAGTTAAAAATAAAAATTTATAATGTTTTATAGACTCTGAAAAAAAAAGAATAAAAATGGTGGAGGCGTTAAATGCAATTTTTTTGGTAATTTTTTTAATTAAATGTTGTTCTATTATAATAAATCTACAAGTTAATTAAGTTCCTAAAAAAAAAAGTCAGTTAATCAGTTAAAAATAAAAATTTATAATATTTTATAGACTTCCAAAAAAAAGAATAAAATGGTAAAGACGTTATTTTTTTTTGTAATTTATTCTAAATTCACAAGTTAATCAAATTACTGTAAACAAAACAAAAGTCAGTTAATCAGTTAAAAATAAAAATTTATAATGTTTTATAGACTCTGAAAAAAAAAGAATAAAAATGGTGGAGGCGTTAAATGCAATTTTTTTGTAAATTGTTCAATTAAATGTTGTTCTATTGTACTACATCTACCAGTTAATTAATTTACTGTAAACAAATATCAGTTAATCAGTTAAAAATTAAAAGTTATAATTGTTTTTTAGATTTTTTGTTGGCGGTTTTGTAAGCGGCCATGTTCTCCTATGTTTCCATGTAATTGCCTAATTTTGTTTTCCATTAAGACTAATGTCATATAAAAAACGCGCCAAATTCAAAGTTCGCTCACTTTCTATTTATCTTTCAAATGTTTTAGAAAGTTAAACAAAACCGTTACAGCATTAGTGACGTCTCTTTAATAGCTTTGGAAGCAATCTGTCAACAAGGTATGTACATCCAAAGTTGGTGAGATAAATAGTTTGTTACACAGAACAACTGATTTTCTAGGAACATCAACAGAGCCCCAAAGTCTTGCCGGTCGTATTCTTGCCGTGATCCTATTTGGAGCTTTTATGTTTATCTATGTCTCATACAGCGCAAATATTGTTGTTTTGTTGCAGTCAACAACCAAAATTTTATCCGCTCAAGAGCTTTTGGAAAGTCGGATCGAAGTCGGCGGAGAGAAAATACATTATATGAGGAACTATTTTGAAGTAAGTATTTAATTCCCCATTTTCTTTGAGGAATTCATTTCAGCAAAGTAGATTAATTTAGTCAGAAAAAAGCTTTATAAATACTTTAAAAGACTATGCTGACCTGACCTGACCTGACCTGACCTGACCTGACCAGATCAGACTTGACACATTTGTTTTTGTTGTATTAACCTACAAATGTCAAGCTAAATGACGTTTTGTTTCAGGGTGTCAAATCAGGCCCACTAAAAACCCTATATGACACCAAAATTTACCCAAATCAGTACTTTAAACTTGAGGAAGGAATGAAAAAAGTACGAAAAGGCAATTTTGCATTCCATTTATCATTGCAAAGTGCTTACGAATATATTTTGCAAAACTTTACCAATCATGAAATATGTGGTATTCAAGAACTGGCCGGGTATATTGAGGTAAAATGTAGTTTTTAGGTTATCTCAGAATTCTTAGAATTGCTGACGATAGATGGCGCTGTGACAGGATATATTTAGCAGACAATAAAGCGATTTTTCTTGTTTTAGGAAAACCTTGGATACATTGCATTACCAAAATTCTCGCCATATAAAGATCTATTTAAAGTAGCGTAAGTTACATAACCTAAAATATTTTCTAATAAATCAGACATTTTTTTTTTAAGAATTTTAAAAATTGACGAATACGGTTTACAAAGAAGAACTAATCTAAGAGTATCGATGAAACCTAAATGCTACTCAGAAGGGGGATCTTTCAAACCTATAGGATTCTATGATTGTGACAAAGTACTTTACATTCTAATTTCTGGCGTAATTTTTGCAATTATTGTGCTTGCTGTTGAGATTTTATTCCATCGTTTAAAAAAAAAAATTAATCAAAATCAAGCTAACTGAATAGGTGTTGGCAAGCCTAAAACCGGTATTGAGCCATGGCGATTCGTTCAAACCACTCACTTTCTTTCAATTTCCACAGTTTGGGGCTTTTTGAATAGACTAGATTCACAAGGATCTTGATCACAAAACAGAAATTTATGCAGATTTAATCAAAATCTTAGTAATCCAATAAACAAGCATTATTAGCGCTCTAAAAGCAAATAACAAGATTAAATACACAATGATTGCTATTATACACAGTCTCGTAAATTATTGAGTAGAGTATAAAGTTGCGTCAAGTTTTATGATGCTTTCGGGGTGGAATTTGTTTTTCATTACACAACAACAACAACAACACTTGTTAAAGAGGGTCGTTAGCTTTAAATATTACCCCGGCTTTATCAAAATTCACTTTTTTCCACGTTTTTATCTTACTAAAAGCAGTTTGGTATAGAAGCCCGCTGACTATACTACTTTTGTATATTTTTTTTATTTTGTAAATCTATGATTTGTTGTTTAGTTAATTCACTGTTTTTGCAAGTTTTTTGTCTTAATGCGTCTAAATAAAAGCAATTTGTTGTATTATTATAGTATATTATTTATAATGTTTATGTAATAAAAGCTTGTTTACTACTATATTTTTCAATAAATTTCCTTCAATTTATGAATTATCATTGATTTATTTAATTGATTATTTAGTATGGGTTAAAGAATTTTAATCCAAATTATTTAAAAATTTATAAAAAAACTTAAAACATATTTTAAAAAGGTTAAAACAATTTTTAAAAACGTTCAAATATTTTTAAATCAAAAATAATTGAAAATAATCTAAATTTTTAATTAAAAATTTTTTTAAACCATTTTAAAACATTTACATATTTTTTCTAACAAGTTTATAGTGATTTATTTTTACTTTTAGTATTTTTAAAACATATTAAAAAAATTTAAAAATTATATAAAAAAAATTCAATTAAATTTTTTAAAAATTATTAAAAAATTTTTAAAAACTTTTTGAAAACTTGAAAAAATTATTAAAATTATTTAAAAAATTATAAAAAGACTTAAAACATATTTTAAAAAGGTTAAAACTATTTTTAAAGACGTTTAAATATTTTTAAATTGCAAATAAATGAAAATAATCTAAATTTTTGATTAAAAATTTTTTTAAACCATTTCAAAACATTTACATATTTTTTCTAACAAGTTTATAGTGATTTATTTTTACATTTAGTATTTTTAAAGCATATTAAAAAAATTTAAAAATTATATGAAAAAAGTTTAATTAAATTTTTTTTAAAATATTAAAAAATTCTTAAAAATTCTTTGAAAATTTGAAAAAATTCTTAAAATCATTTAAAAAATTATAAACATTAAAAAAAAATATTTTAAAAAAGTTAACACAATTTTTAAAAACGTTCAAATATTTTTAAATCAAAAATAATTGAAAATAATCTAAATTTTTGATTAAAAATTTTTTTAAACCATTCCAAAACATTTAAATATTTTTTCTAACAAGTTTATAGTGATTTATTTTTACTTTTAGTATTTTTAAAGCATATTAAAAAAACTTAAAAATTATATAAAAAAAGTTCAATTAAATTTTTTAAAAATTATTAAAAAATTCTTAAAAACTTTTTGAAAACTTGAAAAAATTATTAAAATTATTTAAAAAATTATAAAAAGACTTAAAACATATTTTAAAAAGGTTAAAACTATTTTTAAAGACGTTTAAATATTTTTAAATTGCAAATAAATGAAAATAATCTAAATTTTTGATTAAAAAATTTTTTAAACTATTTCAAAACATTCTAATATTTTTTCTAACAGGTTTATAGTGATTTATTTTTACTTTTAGTATTTTTAAAACATATTAAAAAAAAAATTTAAAAATCATATTAAAAAAGGTCAATTAAACTTTTTAAAAATTATTAAAAAATTCTTAAAAATTCTTTGAAAACTTGAAAAAATTATTAAAATTATTTAAAAAATTATAAGAAAACTTAAAACATATTTTAAAAAGGTTAAAACTATTTTTAAAAACGTTCAAATATTTTTAAATCAAAAATAATTGAAAATAATCTAAATTTTTGATTAAAAATTTTTTTAAACCATTCCAAAACATTTTAATATTTTTTCTAACAGGTTTATAGTGATTTATTTTTACTTTTAGTATGTTTAAAGCATATTAAAAAAATTTAAAAATTATATAAAAAAAGTTCAATTAAATTTTTTAAAAATTATTAAAAAATTCTTAAAAATTCTTTGAAAACTTGAAAAAATTATTAAAATTATTTAAAAAATTACAAAAAGACTTGAAACATATTTTAAAAAGGTTAAAACTATTTTTAAAGACGTTTAAATATTTTTAAATTGAAAATAATTGAAAATAATCTAAATTTTTGATTAAAAATTTTTTTAAACCATTTCAAAACATTTACATATTTTTTCTAACAAGTTTATAGTGATTTATTTTTACTTTCAGTATTTTTAAAGCATATTAAAAAAATTAAAAAATTATATAAAAAAAAGATCAATTGAATTTTGTAAGAATTATTAAAAAATTCTTAAAAATTTTTTGAAAATTTGAAAAAATTATTAAAATTATTTAAAAAATTATGAAAAACCTTAAAACATATTTTAAAAAGATTAAAACAATTTTTAAAGACGTTTAAATATTTTTAAATTGTAAATAATTGAAAATAATCTAAATTTTTGATTAAAAATTTTTTAAACAATTTTAAAACATTCTAATATTTTTTCTAACAAGTTCATAGAGATTTATATTTACTTTTAGTATTTTTAAAACATATTAAAAAAATTTAAAAATTATATAAAAAAAGTTCAATTAAATTTTTTAAAAATTATTAAAAAATTCTTAAGAATTCTTTGAAAACTTGAAAAAATTATTAAAATTATTTAAAAAATTATAAAAAGACTTAAAACAAAATTTAGAAAGGTTAAAACTATTTTTAAAGACGTTTAAATATTTTTAAATTGCAATTAATTGAAAATAATCTAAATTTTTGTGTAAAAATTTTTTTTAATTATTTCAAAACATTTAAATTTTTTTTTTAACAAGTTTATAGTGATTTATTTTTACTTTTAGTATTTTTAAAGCATATTAAAAAAATTTAAAAATCATATAAAAAAAGTTCAATTAAATTTTTTAAAAATTATTAAAAAATTCTTAAAAATTCTTTGAAAACTTGAAAAAATTATTAAAATTATTTAAAAAATTACAAAAAGACTTAAAACATATTTTAAAAAGGTTAAAACTATTTTTAAAGACGTTTAAATATTTTTAAATTAAAAATAATTGAAAATAATCTAAATTTTTGATTAAAAATTTTTTTAAACCATTTCAAAACATTTACATATTTTTTCTAACAAGTTTATAGTGATTTATTTTTACTTTCAGTATTTTTAAAGCATATTAAAAAAATTAAAAAATTATATAAAAAAAAGATCAATTGAATTTTGTAAGAATTATTAAAAAATTCTTAAAAATTTTTTGAAAATTTGAAAAAATTATTAAAATTATTTAAAAAATTATGAAAAACCTTAAAACATATTTTAAAAAGATTAAAACAATTTGTAAAGACGTTTAAATATTTTTAAATTGTAAATAATTGAAAATAATCTAAATTTTTGATTAAAAATTTTTTAAACAATTTTAAAACATTCTAATATTTTTTCTAACAAGTTCATAGAGATTTATATTTACTTTTAGTATTTTTAAAACATATTAAATAAATTTAAAAATCATATAAAAAAAGTTCAATTAAATTTTTTAAAAATTATTAAAAAATTCTTAAAAATTCTTTGAAAATTCGAAAAAATTGTTAAAATTATTTAAAAAATCATAAAAATTTTAAAAAAATATTTTAAAGAGCTTACACTATTTTTAAAGACGTTTAAATATTTTTAAATTAAAAATAATTGAAAATAATCTAAATTTTTTATTAAAAATTCTTTAACCTATTTCAAAACATTTAAATATTTTTTCTAACTAGTTTAAATATGAAATATTTCAGTTTTATTTTTATGATTTTTTTTAAAAATTACTAAAAAAACTATGTAAAATTGTTTATTAAGATTTAAAATATGTTAAAAAGTGTGTAAAAATTTTTAAATTAAAAATTATCGATAATAATCCAAACTTTTTATCAAAAATTTTTCAAAACAGTTTTTTAAGTAATTTTTACCAATTTGTTTTTGTTTTTAATTATTTTAAACGTATTAATAAATTTTCTGAATTAAATATAAAATATTTCAGTTTTATTTTTATAAAACTTTTAAAAATTACTAAAAAATTTTTAAAATTTGATTAATTGTTATTAATCAGGTTTTTTTCTAGGATAATTGTTCGACATTTTGTGTATCGTCTATTTGGTTATGGAATGGTGCAATTGTAAATTGTGCTTATTGGGTCACGTTTGTCGCCAAGTCTATGGGCTTAGCTGAACCGCAGACCTTTGGCGAAGGCCTCCAGATTCAATTACACAGCGTCTAGTCGGGTTTAGTTTAATCTGGAGGCAGGAAAATGTCGTCGCGACGCCGTCGTTGCCAGGACGACTTAGTGAAATGTCAGAAATCATTCGACTAGAGCTTATATTATCGGAAAGACCAATTTTTTGATTGATAAAACATCTTCGAAATTTAGTCATCTCAATATAAAATTACTTTATTTTACAAAATTCTATGCCCGATTAATGAAAATTGCTTGTTTTTCGTATCGGAAAGACTGTTTTTTAGTTTAAAAAGTTTACAAATGTTTGGTTTTCAAGAAAGTTTGCTGTAAACAGGTTTTATTTATAACATAAAATGCTAAGTATTTACGACCTAAGATAATAGAAAACTCAAAGTTGGATAAAAGAATAAAAAAAAAGTATGTTCTAGAAGCCCGCTGACTATACTACTATATAATTTTTATTTTTTTTAATATGTTTTAAAAATACTAAAAGTAAAAATAAATTACTATAAACTTGTTAAAAAAAATATTTAAATGTTTCGAAATGGTTTAAAAAAATTTTTAAGAAAAAATTTAGATTATTTTCAATTATTTACCATTTAAAAATATTTAAACGTTTTCAAAAATGGTTTTAACTTTCTTAAAATATTTTTTTAAGTTTTTGTTAGTTTTTTAAATATTTTAAAAATTTTTTATAAATTTTTAAAATTTTTTAGAATTTTTTGAAATTTTTAAAATTTTTTAGAACTTTTTAGAACTTTTTAGAATTTTTTAGAATTTTTTAAAATTTTATAGAATTTTTTACAATTTCTTAAAATTTTTCAAAATTTTTTAAAACTTTTAATTTTTCAATAATTAGAAAAAAATTAATTAAACTTATTTTTAAAGTGATAATAAATTACTATAAACCAGTTAGAAAAAATATTTGGATGCTTTGAAGTGTTTTAAAAACATTTGTAACAAGAAATCTAGATTATTTTCAATAATTTTAAATTTAAAAATTGATTCAAACTTTTTTAAATATTTTTTAAATTTTAACAGACATTTTTAAATAATTTTAAAAACTTTTTTTGTAATTTTTAAAAAAAAATAAAAAAAATTTTCGTGATGCTTAAAAAAATTTAGAATTTTTTGTATTTTTTAATAAATAATTTATTTATCTCTTTTATTAAAAAAATTAAAAAAATTGAATGTTGAAAATTAACTTGCACAGCCTACTTTTCTATTTTTTCAATAAAATTTATTCCAATTATTTACATTGCTTCGATGAAGAATGAATTTACTGACAGCAAATTAAACTAATTAATTTCAATTAAATTAAATTAAAGTATTATTATAATTAATATAATTATATTTTCCACAATATTCTCAAGGAAAAATTTATTATTTTTTAATAAATAATTTATTTATCTTTTTAATTAAAAAATAAAAAAATTGAATGTTGAAAATTAACTTGCACAGCCTACTTTTCTATTTTTTCAATAAAATTTTCTCTAATTAATTACATTGGTTTGATGTAGAATTGATTTACTGACAACAAATTAAACTAATTAATTTCAATTACATTAAATTAAAGTATTATTATAATTAATATAATTATATTTCCGCAATTTCATCAAAAAAAAATTTATTATTTTTTAATAAATAATTTATTTGTCTCTTTAATTAAAAAATTAAAAAAATTGAATGTTGAAAATTAACTTGCACAGCCTACTTTTCTATTTTTTCAATAAAATTTATTCCAATTATTTACATTGCTTCGATGAAGAATGGATTTACTGACAGCAAATTAAACTAATTAATTTCAATTAAATTAAATTAAAGTATTATTATAATTAATATAATTATATTTTCCACAATATTCTCAAGGAAAAATTTATTATTTTTTAATAAATAATTTATTTATCTTTTTAATTAAAAAATAAAAAAATTGAATGTTGAAAATTAACTTGCACAGCCTACTTTTCTATTTTTTCAATAAAATTTTCTCTAATTAATTACATTGGTTTGATGTAGAATTGATCTACTGACAACAAATTAAACTAATTAATTTCAATTAAATTAAATTAAAGTATTATTATAATTAATATAATTATATTTTCCACAATCTTTTCAAGGAAAAATTTATTATTTTTTAATAAATAATTTATTTATCTTTTTAATTAAAAAATAAAAAAATTGAATGTTGAAAATTAACGTGCACAGCCTACTTTTCTATTTTTTCAATAAAATTTTCTCTAATTAATTACATTGGTTTGATGTAGAATTGATTTACTGACAACAAATTAAACTAATTAATTTCAATTACATTAAATTAAAGTATTATTATAATTAATATAATTATATTTCCGCAATCTCATCAAAAATAAAATTTATTATTTTTTAATAAATAATTTATTTGTCTCTTTAATTAAAAAAAAAAATAATTGAATGTTGAAAATTAACTTGCACAGCCTACTTTTTTATTTTTACAAGGAGTTTTACATTGCTTTGATTAAGAATGAATTTACTGACAGCAAATTAAACTAATTAATTTCAATTAAATTAAATTAAATTAAAGTATTATTATAATTAATATAATTATATTTCTCGCAATCCTATCAAAACAAATTTTATTATTTTTTAATAAATAATATATTTATCTCTTTTATTAAAAAATTTAAAAAAGTTGAATGTTGAAAATTAACTTGCACAGCCTACTTTTCTATTTTTTCAATTAAATTTATTCCAATTATTTACATTGCTTCGATTAAAAATAGATTTACTGACAGCAAATTAAACTAATTAATTTCAATTAAATTAAATTAAAGTATTATTATAATTAATATAATTATATTACCCACAATCTTATCAAAAAAAAAATATTATTTTTTAATAAATAAATTATTTATCTCTTTTAATAAAAAATAAAAAAAATTGAATGTTCAAAATTAACTTGCACAGCCTACTTTTCTATTTTTTCAATAAAATTTATTCCAATTATTTAAATTGCTTCGATTAAGAATGGATTTACTGACAGCAAATTAAACTAATTAATTTCAATTAAATTAAATTAAAGTATTATTATAATTAATATAGTTATATTTCCGCAATCTCATCAAAAAAAAATTTATTATTTTTTAATAAATAATTTATTTGTCTCTTTAATTAAAAAAAAAAAAAATTGAATGTTGAAAATTAACTTGCACAGCCTACTTTTTTATTTTTACAATAAAATTTACTCCAATTTTTTCCATTGCTTTGATTAAGAATGAATTTACTGACAGCAAATTAAACTAATTAATTTCAATTAAATTAAATTAAATTAAAGTATTATTATAATTATTATAATTATATTTTCCGCAATCTTATCAAAAAAAAATTTATTATTTTTAAATAAATAATTTATTTATCTCTTTAATTAAAAAATAAAAAAAATTGAATGTTGAAAATTAACTTGCACAGCCTACTTTTCTATTTTTTCAATTAAATTTATTCCAATTATTTACATTGCTTCGATTAAAAATAGATTTACTGACAGCAAATTAAACTAATTAATTTCAATTAAATTAAATTAAAGTATTATTATAATTAATATAATTATATTACCCACAATCTTATCAAAAAAAAAATATTATTTTTTAATAAATAAATTATTTATCTCTTTTAATAAAAAATAAAAAAAATTTAATGTTCAAAATTAACTTGCACAGCCTACTTTTCTATTTTTTCAATAAAATTTATTCCAATTATTTAAATTGCTTCGATTAAGAATGGATTTACTGACAGCAAATTAAACTAATTAATTTTAATTAAATTAAATTAAAGTATTATTATAATTAATATAGTTATATTTCCGCAATCTCATCAAAAAAAAATTTATTATTTTTTAATAAATAATTTATTTGTCTCTTTAATTAAAAAAAAAAAATAATTGAATGTTGAAAATTAACTTGCACAGCCTACTTTTTTATTTTTACAATAAAATTTACTCCAATTTTTTCCATTGCTTTGATTAAGAATGAATTTACTGACAGCAAATTAAACTAATTAATTTCAATTAAATTAAATTAAATTAAAGTATTATTATAATTAATATAATTATATTTTCCGCAATCTTATCAAAAAAAAATTTATTATTTTTAAATAAATAATTTATTTATCTTTTTAATTAAAAAATAAAAAAAATTGAATGTTGAAAATTAACTTGCACAGCCTACTTTTCTATTTTTTCAATTAAATTTATTCCAATTATTTACATTGCTTCGATTAAAAATAGATTTACTGACAGCAAATTAAACTAATTAATTTCAATTAAATTAAATTAAAGTATTATTATAATTAATATAATTATATTACCCACAATCTTATCAAAAAAAAAATATTATTTTTTAATAAATAAATTATTTATCTCTTTTAATAAAAAATAAAAAAAATTTAATGTTCAAAATTAACTTGCACAGCCTACTTTTCTATTTTTTCAATAAAATTTATTCCAATTATTTAAATTGCTTCGATTAAGAATGGATTTACTGACAGCAAATTAAACTAATTAATTTTAATTAAATTAAATTAAAGTATTATTATAATTAATATAATTATATTTCCCGCAATCTCATCAAAAAAAAATTTATTATTTTTTAATAGATAATTTATTTATTTCTTTAATTAAAAAATAAAAATAATTAAATGTTGAAAATTAACTTGCACAGCCTACTTTTCTATTTTTTCAATAAAATTTATTCCAATTATTTACATTGCTTCGATTAATAATGGATTTACTGACAACAAATTCAACTAATTAATTTTGATTAAATTAAATTAAAGTATTATTATAATTGATATAATTATATTTTCCACAATCTTTTCAAGGAAAAATTTATTATTTTTTAATAAATAATTTATTTATCTTTTTAATTAAAAAATAAAAAAATTGAATGTTGAAAATTAACTTGCACAGCCTACTTTTCTATTTTTTCAATTAAATTTATTCCAATTATTTACATTGCTTCGATTAAAAATAGATTTACTGACAGCAAATTAAACTAATTAATTTCAATTAAATTAAATTAAAGTATTATTATAATTAATATAATTATATTACCCACAATCTTATCAAAAAAAAAATATTATTTTTTAATAAATAAATTATTTATCTCTTTTAATAAAAAATAAAAAAAATTGAATGTTCAAAATTAACTTGCACAGCCTACTTTTCTATTTTTTCAATAAAATTTATTCCAATTATTTAAATTGCTTCGATTAAGAATGGATTTACTGACAGCAAATTAAACTAATTAATTTCAATTAAATTAAATTAAAGTATTATTATAATTAATATAATTATATTTCCGCAATCTCATCAAAAAAAAATTTATTATTTTTTAATAAATAATTTATTTGTCTCTTTAATTAAAAAAAAAAAATAATTGAATGTTGAAAATTAACTTGCACAGCCTACTTTTTTATTTTTACAATAAAATTTACTCCAATTTTTTCCATTGCTTTGATTAAGAATGAATTTACTGACAGCAAATTAAACTAATTAATTTCAATTAAATTAAATTAAATTAAAGTATTATTATAATTAATATAATTATATTTCCCGCAATCTTATCAAAAAAAAATTTATTATTTTTAAATAAATAATTTATTTATCTTTTTAATTAAAAAATAAAAAAAATTTAATGTTGAAAATTAATTTGCACAGCCTACTTTTCTATTTTTTCAATTAAATTTATTCCAATTATTTACATTGCTTCGATTAAAAATAGATTTACTGACAGCAAATTAAACTAATTAATTTCAATTAAATTAAATTAAAGTATTATTATAATTAATATAATTATATTTTCCACAATCTTTTAAAGGAAAAATTTATTATTTTTTGATAAATAATTTATTTGTCTCTTTAATTAAAAAATAAAAAAATTGAATGTTGAAAATTAACTTGCACCGCCTACTTTTCTATTTTTTCAATAAAATTTTCTCCAATTTTTTCCATTGCTTCGATTAAGAATGAATTTACTGACAGCAAATTAAACTAATTAATTTCAATTAAATTAAATTAAATTAAAGTATTATTATAATTAATATAATTATATTTCCCGCAATCTTAAGAAAAAAAAAATTATTAATTTTTAATAAACAATTTATTTATCTCTTTTATTAAAAAATAAAAAAAATTGAATGTTGGAAAACTTGCACAGCCTTCTTTTTCAATTTTTTTATTACATTTTATTGCAATTATTTACATAATTTGTCAATTAAGAATGTATTTACAAACAGTAAAGTAAACTAATTATTAATTAATTATTATGTAACTACATACACAAAAAGTGCAAACAACTTCAAACGCAATTTAAATTATTTTTTTGTAAAATAAAAAAAAATTCGAAGCTCAACTAATTATTTAATTTTTTTATTTAATAAAATTACAAATAATTAAGCTTTGCTACAATTGATGACGTCATGTATATTTGAAAAATATTTTTCTACATTTTGTGTTTTTTTTAGACTGGACAAGGCCCACGGGATGAAAAAGTTTGGTTACATCCCATGGGAGTTAATTTCATTTTTGTGAGTTAACAAAGTTATGACAGTTCAAAGTCTCCTGACACGTCCAATCAATCAAACAAAGTAACATCTCATCGAGACAACACTTACCGAAAAATAATCTCAAAATCTAATAAAAAAAAAAAAAACAAAAAGTGGCTCTTGATATAAAAAAATCACATCTCAGGTGTTTATCGCTCTCAAAACAATAATAGAAGTAGCATCTTTTCAGATAAAATTATCTAATCGCTTTTTCAACCCTTTTCAAACTTATCCTCTACATTTTTTTCGAGAAGGGTTGGATGGCCGTTATCTTTTGCTTTTCCACCCTCCAAATACCGTCCTGTCACTTTTATCGTTTCTACAATTATCTTTATCTTATCGGCACCTTTTTTTAACCTGATTTCAGATGAATCTGATAAAATTTGTTTATTTTTTTGCTTATCAACAACTAATATCTGAAAATAATAATGATTAAATAGATCGTTTGAAAGTAATTATAGATAAGGAGCTGACATAAATATATCCACTTGAATTGAGAGTAAACCAGAGCTGCCAAAACAAAAACAAAGTTATTAGAACTAAAAATATTGACTTTATTATATATATATAATTTTTATTAAAATTTTTCTTTATTAAATTCTTAATCTATTATTAATTAATTAACTTTTTATTTTTTTTTTTTATTTTTAATTATGTTCTAGTTTTGTTTTTTATTTGTTGCACTTTTTCATTGTCTTTGTTTATATTTTCGCTTCTACATTCAAATCTCTGTCTTATTTTCTTATATTATTTTTTTATTTTGTTTTGTTTTATTCATTCTTGTGCTGTGCTTAACTTTTTTTTGTACTATTGCAAAAATAAGCGTTTTTCTACTGTTTTTTACTTATTTTTAATCGTAGATTGCTCTGATTTTGATTTTTTTTTTGGTTTTTGTACATAATTTTCTTTATTTTTGCCGTGCATTCTGTTTTAAAGCCTGTTTTTAAATTACTTAAGCCTAATTGAAGCTTTCTGAATTCAAATCAAAAATTAATTTTTTGCTAAGATTTTTTGTTTAGATTTCATCCGAAAAATAAGCTTTTATAAACATTTTTTTGTCTAAAATTTTTGAAAAATGGAGATTTTCTTAGTCAAAAAAGACTTTTTTTTAAATTTTTTAAAAAATACCTAAGCTTAATTGAACCTGTTTAAATTCAAATCAAAAATAAATTTCTTGCTAAGATTTTTTGTTTAAATTTTATCTCAAAATAAAAATTTTATAAAATTTTCTTTGTCTAAAATTTTTGAAAAATGGAAATTTTTCTGACCAAATAAACAAATTTTTTTTTTTAAAAATTTCAAAAAATTACTTAGGCTCAATTGAACCTGTCTGAATTCAAATCAGAAATTAATTTTTTGCCAAGATTTTTTGTTTAGATTTTATTCGAAAAATAATATTTTTGTTGTCTAAAATTTTTGAAAAATAAAAATTTTTTTAGTCAAAAAAGATTTTTTTTAAATTTTTTAAAAAATACCTAAGCTGGTTTTTTAAATTCAAATCAAAAATTAATTTTTTGCTAAGATTTTTTGTTTAAATTTGATCTCTAAATTCAAATTTTATAAAATTTTCTTTGTCTAAAATTTTTGGAAAATGGAAAATTTCTTGGTTAAATAAAACTTTTTTTTTTAAAAAATTTCAAACAATCACCTTGGCTTAATTGAAGCTGTCTGAATTCTAATCAGAAATTAATTTTTTGTCAAGATTTTTTCTTTAGATTTCATCCGAAAATTAAAATTTTTGTTGTCTAAAATTTTTGGAAAATAAAAATTTTTTTAGTCAAAAAAGATTTTTTTTAAATTTTTTAAAAAATACCTAAGCTTAATTAAAGTTTTTCAAATTCAAATCAAAAATTAATTTTTTGCTAAGATTTTTTGTTTAAATTTGATCTCTAAATTCAAATTTTATAAAATTTTCTTTGTCTAAAATTTTTGGAAAATGGAAATTTTCTTGGTTAAATAAAACTTTTTTTTTTAAAAAATTTCAAAAAATCACCTTGGCTTAATTGAAGCTGTCTGAATTCTAATCAGAAATTAATTTTTTGTCAAGATTTTTTGTTTAGATTTCATCCGAAAAATAAAATTTTTGTTGTCTAAAATTTTTGGAAAATAAAAATTTTTTTAGTCAAAAAAGACTTTTTTTAAATTTTTTAAAAAATACATAAGTTTAATTAAAGTTTTTTAAATTCAAATCAAAAATTAGTTTTTTGCTAAGATTTTTTGTTTAAAATATATCTCAAAATTAAAATTTTATAAAATTTTTTTTGTCTAAAATTTTTGGAAAATAGAAATTTTTTTGGCCAAATAAAACTTTTTTTTTTTTAAAAATCTGAAAAAATTACTTAGGTTTAATTGAAGCCGTCTGAATACAAATCAGAAATTAATTTTTTGTCAAGATTTTTTGTTTAGATTTTATCCGAAAAATAAAATTTTTTTGTCTAAAATTTTTGGAAAATGAAAGTTTTTTTGTCCAAATAAAACTTTTTTTTTTAAAAACTTTAAAAAATTACCTAAGCTTAATTAAAGCTGTCTGAATTCAAATCAAAAATTGGTTTTTTGCCAACATTTTTTGCTTAAATTTTATCTGAAAAATAAGCTTTTATTAAAATTTTTTTGTCTAAAGTTTTTGGAAAATGGAAGTTTTTTTTTACCAAAAGAAACTTTTTTTTTTGAAAAAACTTTAAAAAATTACCTAGGTTTAATTGAAGCTGTTAATTCTTTAATTAATTTGAATCTAATCTAATTAATGAATCTAATTTGAATTGAATTCAAATCAGAAATTAATTTTTTGCTAAGATTTTTTGTTTAGATTTTATTCGAAAAATCAACTATTATAAAAAAAATTTTGTCTAAATTTTTGCAAAATGAAAATTTTTTTGCCTAAAAAAAACTTTTTATTTTGAAAAAATCTCAAGAAATTTCCTAAACTTAATTGAAGCTGTTTGCATTCAAATCAAAAATTATATTATCTAAAAAATAAACTTTTATAAAATTTTCTTTGTCTAAAATTTTTGAAAAATGAAAATTTTTTTAATCAAAAAAAACTTTTTTTTGAAAAAATCTTAAAAAATTACTTAAGCTTAATTGAAGCTTTTTAAATTCAAATCAAAAATTTATTTTGTGCTAAGATTTTTTATTTAAATTTTATCCGAAAAATAAACTTTTATATAATTTAGATATTATGGAAACTTTTTTAGCCAAAAAAAACCATTTTTTTTTAAATTTCATAAAATTGCCTAGGCTTTATGACATAAGCCCAAATAACGTCAATTGATAACTGTGACAACTGACAGGTTGTACTACCAACCTACCTAGTATTGCCAATGCATTTTTATTTAACCAAAATTGCAAAAAAAAATTTAGACCAATAAAAATCAGGTAAAAAAGCCAGTCAGATTTATTATAAAACCAGTATTATTTTAAAATATTATGCAAATTTTTTTAGATTTTTATTGGATTTTAAACAAAAGCACACAGAGTGAAAGCAAAAACAAAGATTTTGAAAAAATTAAAAAAAAAAGAATTTTTTTAAATGTCAAAAGTGAAAATGTCTTATGAGTCATAAGCGCTGAACTATTTTCTCCATATTTTTTAATTTTTGAAAAAAAACTTTAAAAACAGTAAAAAAATAATCTAAAAAAAATAAAAAACTAAAAAAAACTAAATTATTGTGTCGTGCTCTATTTTTCTCATAAAAAAACGTTTCTGGTCAATGGCCAACAGGGCACAAATGTAGTAGCAGTTAAAGTCGTAAATAAATGTTTATTATTTGCAGTTGAACAAAAAATAAATATTGTTGCATTCGGTGTTTATCAAAGAAAAATGTTTAAAATTGGCCAATGTTGCCACTTTAATTGTTTTTTAAAAATAAGGTTTTAGATAAAATAAACGCATTTAACCTTGCAAAAGCCAAAAATTTCGAAAAAATTTGTGAAAATATAAATATTTTTTGAAATTAATCTGATGAACGGTTTTGTCAAAAAAGTTATTTAGCTTTTGAGTTGAAGGCATTTTATATTTTGAAATAAATGATTATGTAGAATCACCCTGTATATACCAATTGGTATTAAGTACTAGATAGTACCTTTCTAGCACTTTAAAAGCGAATTTAAGCTGTTTTAGCTTGTAAAGAACACATGTTCGGTGACTAATACTAGTACTAACAAGCCGTCAGGTAGAATCACCCTGTATATACCAATTAGTATTATAAGTACTAGATAGTACCTTTCTAGCACTTTAAAAGCGAATTTAAGCTGTTTTGGCTTGTAAAGAACACATGTTCGGTGACTAATACTAGTACTAAGAAACCGTCAGGTACTAATACAAATTTCAAAATTAATTCAAAATTCTTCAACTGATAAGATCCAAATCTCAGCTAATCAATAAACTATTGTCTAAAATCAAATAATACAATCAGTACCCTTTTAAACCACTTTACTAGACGTACGCATTGTGCAACCTGGCCGCCCCAATTTGTGTAAGTGGTAAAATAATAGAAAAAATGCCCCAAAAAAATTAATTTTTTTAGCCCAAATAATGGATTTTACCATAATATTGGTGCTGACAGTGTTGCTCTTACCATTGCCCTACATTATTCGATGGTTCCAGAAAAGGAAGCGAATTTGGGACGCAATTGAGCCGTTTGGGGGCGAAAAATGGTATCCGCTTATTGGGACTTGTTTGGATATTATCCTGACCAAGCAGGAAGGTATTTGTCCCAATTATTTTCATTTTTGAGACCATTTTTTTGGCTTTTTTTTATTACAATTTTTCTAATGGAAAGATTTTGCTTAGCTAATTTTTTTATTTTTTCTTTTTATCTATTTTTTCAGGTTAATTCATGTATTTTTTTGGTTTTTTTATCTAAAAAAAAATTTTTTTTATTTATTTATGTTTTTTATCTTATTTTTTATAGTTTTTCTTTATTTGTTTCCAGTTAGTTTTTTTTTTTTTTGGTTTTTTTTTATTACAATTTTTGTAATGGAGAGATTTTGTTTAGCTATTTTTTTATTTGATCTTTTTATCTATTTCTTTCAGGTTAATTCATGTACTTTTTTTGTTTTTTTATCAAAAGAAAAAAATTTTTTAGATTATTTATGTTTTTTATTTTAATTTTTTTAGTTTTTCTTTATTCTTTTCCAGTTAGTTTATTTTTTTTTGACTTTTTTTTATTACAATTTTTGTAATGGAAAGATTTTGTTTAGCTATTTTTTTATTTGTTCTTTTTATCTATTTTTTCAGGTTAATTCATGTATTTTTTTGTTTTTTTATCTAAAGAAAAAAATTTTTTTAAATTATTTATGTTTTTTATCTTATTTTTCTGGTTTTTCTTTATTCTTTTCCAGTTAGTTTATTTTTTTTTTTGGCTTTTTTTCATTACAATTTTTGTAATGGAGAGATTTTGTTAAGCTATTTTTTTTATTTCTTCTTTTTATCCATTTTTTTCAGGTAAATTTATGTATTTTTTTTGTTTTTTTTCTCTAAAAAAAAATTTTTTTAAATTATTTATGTTTTTTATCTTATTTTTCTGGTTTTTCTTTATTCTTTTCCAGTTAGTTTTTTTTTTTTGGCTTTTTTTCATTACAATTTTTGTAATGGAGAGATTTTGCTTAGCTATTTTTTTTATTTCTTCTTTATATCTATTTTTTCAGGTTAATTCATGTATTTTTTTTTGTTTTTTATCAGAAAAAAAACATTTTATAGATTATCTATGTTTTTTATTTTATTTTTTTCGTTTTTCTCTATTCTTTTTCAGTTAATTTATCTTTTTTTGTTGACAGATTTTTACAAAAATTACATAGAAAGGCAGGAAAAATACGGCCCTATTTTTCGAACTTGGATGGGCTTTCTTCCTCTAATTCACGTGACGCGAGCTAAAGATGCAGAAGTGAGTAGTCAAACGCTTTTGTGGTGATAAAATAATGAGAAAATAAACAATTTTAGCAAATTTTGAGTAGTCCGACGAACTTGTCAAAAGGGCATGTTTACAAATTTACGTATCCCTGGTTGGGGCAAGGATTGATAACTGGTACAGGTCAGTATCAAAATAGATTTTTTTTATTAAAATAATTAATTTTTTTAATTAATTAAATTAATTTGCAATTATTTTTTTTTCTACACAGATCACAACAAATGGAGGACCCACCGAAAACTAATCACCCCAACATTCCATTTCTCCGTTTTGGACAATATGCAAGCCGTTATGACAGATAAAAGTCAAATTTTGGCCGATATTTTTGCGAAAAAAGCCGATGGGAAATATTTCAACATTTACCAATGGCTCACACTTTGTGAACTAGACATCATTTGCGGTAAGTACTCTAAGTTTATTATTAACAAACACGCTTTGCGCTCGTGCTTCAAACCTCGTGCTCGTTGGAACAATTTGCACTTTACACATTGTATTCGTAGAAAACGCACAACGATTACAATCTACTACTTGAAAGGTAAACTATTACATACGATTGTGATTTTTATTAATTTCTACTTATTTATTACCGCCCTAGAGCGGAAATTATTGCTTTAAACATTATTTAAAGTTATAGTTTTGTTATGGAATTATTTTAGTGCGCATTGTTTGCTTACTTTTTCTGATTTAATTGTTTCGGCTGAATTGGAGTACTTTTAGACAATTAAATATCTATTTTAAGATTAATACAATATTATCTCATCGAATAATGTGT
This sequence comes from Lagria hirta, assembly GCA_947359425.1. NCBI lineage: Eukaryota > Metazoa > Arthropoda > Insecta > Coleoptera > Tenebrionidae > Lagria > Lagria hirta. The sequence continues at coordinate 3,152,841 of OX375795.1, read as the reverse complement.
TTTAACGCACTTGAAGATTAAGTATAAAGTTATTTTTGTTGACGTAGATGTAAAGTAGAGAATTTAACATTTTTTTGTGGTAAATTTCCTGATGATGACTACATGGTAGTCAAAAAAGCTTGTGGAGTCAAATATATTTATATATAATTTTTTGGGAGTGGTAAAAATGTGTTAATGGTTTGTAGTTTTAATGTTTTCAAAGCGATCAATATTCTTTTATATTTATTAGTTTTTTTTTTGGCATTTTTTCTTTACATTTTTTTAGATATGTTTGTTTCTTACTGTTTTTTGTTTGCTTTGTGTGCTATTTTTGTTTTTTTTTTAGCATTTTTTTATATTTTAAATTAACTCTCATTTTTAATAAAACAAAAAAACTTTTTTTTAATCAATAATATTTTTAAATGTATCTATTTTTACAATTATTGATATTTTTTTTTGTTTTCTTGCTTTTTGTATTTTGCTAAATTATTGACTTATAATTGATCTTTAAAATTGATCAAAAAGTTCAGTTAAAAATAAAAACTATAAAAATTATAAAAAACTATCAAATTTTTAAATTTCTTAATTAAATAACAATTAAAATTAAAATAATTATTAAAAAATAGTTTAATTTGTTGTCAAATATTTAATAAATAACTTGTTTTTGACAATATTTTGCTAGAATTTAGTCACAATCTTCGACTTATAATTGATTTTTCTTTAAAATTGTCTAAAAATCTTATCTAAAAATCTTAACTAAAAATAAAAACTATAAAAATAATTATAAAAAACTAAAAAATTACTATTATGAAAAAACTATTAAATTGTAAAATTTCTCAATTAAACACAATGAAAATTAAAATAATTATTAAAAAATGATTCAATTTGTTGTCAAATATTTACAAAATAACTTGCTTTTGACAACGTTGTGCAAGAATTTAGTCACAAAAATTGACTTATAATTGATTTTTCTTTAAAATTGTCCAAAAACCTTAACTGAAAATAAAAACTAGTAAAATAATTTAAAAAAACTATCAAACTATTATTATAAAAAAACTATTAAATTTTAAAATTTCTCACTCAAACACAATGAAAATTAAAATAATTATTAAAAAACTGTTTAATTTGTTGTCAAATATGTAATAAATAACTTGTTTTTGACAACATTGTGCTAGAATTTAGTCACAATCTTTGACATATAATTGATTTGTCTTTAAAATTTTCTAAAAATCTTAACTAAAAATAAAAACTATAAAAATAATTGTAAAAAACTAATAAACTATTATCATAAAAAAGTCTCTTAAATTTTGAAATTTTTCAATTAAACACAATAAACATTAAAAAAATTATTACAAAAAGTTTAATTTGTTGTCAAATATTTAATAAATAACTTGTTTTTGACAACATTATGGTAGAATTTAGTCACAATTATTGACTTATATTGATTTTTCTTCAAAATTGTCCAAAAATCTTAACTAAAAATAAAAACTATAAAAATAATTAAAAAAAACTAACAAACTATTATTATAAGAAAACTTTTAAATTTTATATATTTTTAATTAAACACAATGATAATTAAAATAATTATTAAAAAATAGTTTAATTTGTTGTCAAATATTTAATAAATAACTTGTTTTTGGCAACATTATGGTAGAATTTAGTCATAATTATTGACATATAATGATTTTTCTTTAAAATTGTCCAAAAATCTTAACTGAAAATAAAAACTATAAAAATAATTAAAAAAAACTAGCAAACTATTATTATAAAAAAACTATAAAATTTTAAAATTTCTCACTCAAACACAATGAAAATTTAAATAATTATTAACAAACTGTTTAATTTGTTGTCAAATATGTAATAAATAACTTGTTTTTGACAAAATTTTGCTAGAATTTGGTCACAATCCTTGACTTATAATTGATTTGTTTTTAAATTTATCTAAAAATCTTAAATAAAAATAAAAACTATAAAAATAATTATAAAAAAACTCGTGAACTATTATTATAAAAAACTATTAAATTATAAAAAATTTCAATTAAACACAATGAAAATTAAAAAAATGATTAAAAAATAGTTCAAATTGTTGTCAAATATTTACAAAATAACTTGTTTTTGACAATATTGTGCTAGAATTTAGTCACAATCTTTGACTTATAATTGATTTTTCTTTAAAATTGTCCAAAAACCTTAACTGAAAATAAAAACTATAAAAATAATTATAAAAAACTAATAAACTATTATTATAAAAAAGTCTATTAAATTTTGAAGTTTTTTAATTAAACACAATAAACATTAAAAAATTTATTACAAAAAGTTCAATTGGTTGTCAAATATTTAATCTTGTTTTTGACAACATAATATTTAAACTTGTTTTTGACAACATTTTGGTAGAATTTAGTCACAATTATTGACTTATATTGATTTTTCTTCAAAATTGTCCAAAAATCTTAACTAAAAATAAAAACTATAAAAATTATTATAAAAAACTAATAAACTATTATTATAAAAATGTCTATTAAATTTTGAAATTTTTTAATTAAACCCAATAAACATTATAAAAATTATTACAAAAAGTTCAATTTGTTGTCAAATATTTAATAAATAACTTGTTTTTGACAACATTATGGTAGAATTTAGTCACAATAATTGACTTTTATTGACTTTTCTTTAAAATTGTCTAAAAATCTTAACTAAAAATAAAAACTATAAAAATAATTAAACAAAACTAACAAACTATTATTATAAAAAAACTAGCAAATTTTAAAATTTCTCAATTAAACACAATAAAAATTAAAAAAGTTGTTAAAAAATTATTCAATTTGTTGTCAAATATTTAATAAATAATTTGTTTTTGACAACATTTTGCTAGATTTTAGTCACAATCTTTGACTTATAATTGATTAGTCTTTAAAATTAGAAATCTTAACTAAAAATAAAAACTATAAAAATAATTATAAAAAACTAATAAACTATTATTATAAAAAAAATCTTTTAAATTTTGAAATTTCTTAATTAAACACAATAAACATTAACAAAATTAACAAAAAAAGTTTAATTTGTTGTCAAATATTTAATAAATAACTTGTTTTTGACAACATTATGGTAGAATTTAGTAACAATTATTGACTTATATTGATTTTTTTTTAAATTGTTCAAAAATTTTAACTAAAAATAAAAGCTATAAAAATAATTAAAAAAAACTAACAAACTATTATTATATGAAAACTTTTAAATTTTATATTGTTTTAATTAAACACAATGATAATTAAAATAATTATTAAAAAATAGTTTAATTTGTTGTCAAATATTTAAAAAATAACTTGTTTTTGGCAACATTATGGTAGAATTTAGTCACAATTTTTTGACTTATATTGATTTTTTTTTCAATTGTCCAAAAATCTTGACTGAAAATAAAAACTATAAAAATAATTTAAAAAAACTATCAAACTATTTTTATAAAAAAACTATTAAATTTTAAAATTTCTCAATTAAACACAATGAAAATTAAAATAATTATTCAAAAATAGTTTAATTTGTTGTCAAATATGTAATAAATAACTTGTTTTTGACAACATTTTGCTAGAATTTAGTCCCAATCCTTGACTTATAATTGATTTGTTTTTAAATTTGTCTAAAAATCTTAAATAAAAATAAAAACTATAAAAATAATTATAAAAAAACTCGTGAACTATTATTATAAAAAACTATTAAATTATAAAAAAGTTCAACTAAACACTATGAAAATTAAAATAATGATTAAAAAATAGTTCCAATTGTTGTCAAATATTTACAAAATAACTTGTTTTTGACAACATTGTGCTAGAATTTAGTCACAATCTTTGACATATAATTGATTTGCCTTTAAAATTTTCTAAAAATCTTAACTAAAAATAAAAACTATAAAAATAATTATAAAAAACTATTATTATAAAAAAGTCTCTTAAATTTTGAAATTTTTCAATTAAACACAATAAACATTAAAAAAGTTATTACAAAAAGTTCAATTGGTTGTCAAATATTTAATAAATAATTTGTTTTTGACAACATTATGGTACAATTTAGTCACAATTATTGACTTATATTGAGTTTTCTTTAAAATTGTCGAAAAATCTTAACTGAAAATAAAAACTATAAAAATAATTAAAAAAAACTAGCAAACTATTATTATAAAAAAAACCACTAAATTTTAAAATTTTTCAATTAAACACAATGAAAATTAAAATAATTATTAAAAATAGTTAAATTTGTTGTCAAATATTTACAAAATAACTTTTTTTTGACAACATTTTGCTAGAATTTAGTCGTAATCTTTGACTTATAATTGACCTTTCTTTAAGTTTGACTAAAAATTTTGACTGAAAATTAGAAAAATTATAAAAAACTATTACTATAATTTCAAAAATTAATTTTTTTAATTCACCAGATAAAATAATAATTATTATTAATTTTTTAAAATAGTCCAATTTGTTGTCAAATTTTAAGAACAAAAACTCACTACTGAGAGCATTCTGACCGTATTTAGTCAAAATTTTGTACATATTGTCAATTTATTTAATCCCTTGTTAGGGGGCCACCTCAACCCCACGTTTCCACAAATTACTATTATTACAATATTCATTTTCTTGTTTACCACAACACAATTTAATTATTTAGAGCGCCACTGATGTTTTGTAATTAATTAAAATGACGGCAATTATTGTTAACCTTAAAATGAGCGGCACTTGTCAACAATGCCTCAAAATAATAATAACAAATTTATCAACTCTATAAAAATATTGTTAATACACAATAGAATTTTAGGCCTAATTCTTTGTAAAAGTGCAAAAAATGGGTTAGTTGTGTCAAAAGGAAGCTGTCATTATTCTTTATTTTTACTAATATTATACAGTGTGGCGTCTTTTTTCTGTATATTAAATGTCGTTGAGCTAACAACTTTACGTCTAAATTTTGAGTCATTTTGTGGAGTATTGGTGCTTATTAATAGTTGTTTATATGTTATAATAATTTGGATTTATAGTTTTACAAAAAGCAAACAATTTACAAAATTCTTAAACAAATTAATTAAATTTGATAATTTATTAATAAATTATAACGTAATTAATTATCGAGAAATTAAAGTTAATGTAATAATACTGCTTTTTGCAAGATATTTTATATTAAGTAGTTTAATAAGCTTCAGTTTGATTTTTTGGCGGGAAACTTCAGATCACAGATCTTTACTGCCGGAGCTTATAGGTTATGTTCTACTAGTAATTCATTCGGCTTTTTCGGCACAAATTACCATTTTTGTGTTACTTATCAAAATAAGATTTCAAATAATCAATAATTTATTGATAAATTTTCGAAAATATCGAATAAATTTTGACTTAATATGTAATTTGCACCACCATCTGTCAAAATCTGTCAAATTATTCAATGACATTTTTGGCGTATCTTTGCTATTTTTGTTTGAATTATGTTTTTGTATAGCATCATTATTGTTTTTCTATATTACTATATACTTTCGTGTAAAGTTTATAATTATTTTGACACTTTTACATAATCTGCTGAGGACACTACCTTTCCTAATTGAGCCAATTTGGATTTGCGAAATGTGCTATTGGACTATAGAGGAGGTTAGAAAGTATAGAAATAACAGATTTATTGAGAAAACTTTAACAATGTTTCGGGCTTTTTATGCTTCATCAGTGTTATATTTTTCTTAAACAGATTTGTTTCGTGTAATATCTGAGCGTCATCTGCTTGAGTTGTTTAGCCTTAAATTGCATAAAGTCAACAAAAACATGTGTTTATTTGAGCGGAAAATGATGCTAGTCAAGTGTGCCAGTCAAGTAAATAGATGCAAAATTTGACAAGTCAGTTTGCTTAGCTCCATCAAGTCCGTCAGATGGCGCTCTGTTTTCGATTCTCATTCCCCTCGAAAAAAGCTTGATTTTTATTTTTTTAGGCGAGTAAATCTTTGGTAATTGTTCATCAAATTGAAAGTGAAAACCGCCAAATTAGCGACAGTATTGAAATGTTTTCGCTGCAGATTTTCAACGAACAAATTGAGTTCAGTGCGGCCGGTTTTTTCCCGATAAATTACACTTTAGTGTTTGCGGTAAGTGCTCTGATTTGACACCCAAAATGGCCTCAAAAAGGGGGGAATTTTCAGATGTTTACTGGAATTACTACTTATATTATAATTTTGATGCAGCTTTCGGCCAATTTGGTTCACTAAACTTAATCTATAAGAAAAAATTTTAATAAATTTTAATTTTGTTTATTTTTATAAATAAAGTAAATAATGTTATAAATATCTTTTATTGGTTTTTTAGACTTTCTCACATTACTACTTAACCTATGGCAGAAGTGCAAGTTAATTACTGAGCCATGAGTGCATTAATTAGTGATTAGCAATTTCTGATGATTTTAAAAAGGCATTTGAGTGGGTTAACCTCAAAAATGCAACTAGTTTGATTAGCATTTGTTTATTTTCAATTTTGATTATAAATTAACTCCCAAGAGGAGTTGAGGGTTAACTTAATATATTGTAGGTAGTAACTCTTCCAATTATCTGAAATTATAATCGAAATTGCGTTATGACCAAAGTTTATTAGATGTGGTAGTGGTAGCCCTGCTTTCTCGCAATCTATTAATTATTAGAACCAGATTCGAAAATGGTTTACATAAGAAGAAATTATTCTCTCAAAGTCGCAGCTAATTGTATTAAAATGATTATATAAGTTGTAACGCCACCAATTATCTAAAAATAATATCAATTATGTCAATTAAATATCAGTAGGTACCAACCGAAAACACCAAAGTATAATTCACTGGAAAAAACCCAGCGGCATTAAATTCCACTAGCTCATTAGCGATTTGTAATGAAAACATTTCGATTTCGTCGAGAGTATCATTATCTTGGCTTTCAATGCGATGGATTAAATCTCCAGACTTGTTAACCTACGAATAGCAAAGAATAAAGCCAATTAAGCTTAAGAACGTTTTTTTTTATGTTTACTTCAATTTTTTTTGTTTTTGGCTCTCATCAGTGAGACAATTTGGAATTACATTAACTGTGCGTAAGTGGGACAGAGATGGTTTATGTTTATCAAAAGAGAGGAATGAAGAGAAAAAAGACATGAAGAGAGCAATAAGCAAAACAAAAAAAACACATAATTTCCTAAATAAAAAACAAGAAAATAGTTTTTGGCTGAGAGATATGCAAAATATGTGAAGAAGAAAGATGGACAACAAAGAGAATAACAAAAAAAATGTGAGGAAGTAAAAGAAAGACAGCAAAATAGAAAAAACATAAATTATAAAAAAGAGTTAACTGTATAAAAATGAAAATAAATCAACAAAAAATTAAAATAAAAAAATAGAAAAAAAAAACTAATATTGAAAAATTGGTTTTTTTTGTAGTAAGTAATTGCCAATAAATAAATATTTTTTTTGTTTTTGCAAAAAAGGGAAAAAAGTGATGAGATTCAATAAAAAAAACGCTTTTGAACAGCCTAAAAAAAGAAAATAAACATAAAACCGCACAAAAAAATAAAGTGACAGAATAAAGTAGTGTAAAATATTAAAAAATTATAAAAAAACAATAACTGGTAAAAAAACCAAAAAACTATGATAGAAAAATAGATTAGAGTATAAAAAAACAAAAGCTAGTAAAGTAAAGTTAACAAACAAATTAAAAAAAAAATAACGACAATGGGATAAAAAAGTAGATAAGCGAAACAAAAAAACGCACAGTTGCGTGAAAATAAAATACAAGAAAATAGTTTTTGGCTAAAAAATATGAAAATATGTGAAGAGAAGAGAAAGACAACAACAAAAATAACATAAAAAAGTGAGGAACTGAGATAGAAAAAAAAAAGAAAAAAAATAGAAAAAGCATAAATTATAAAAAAGAGATGACTGTATAAAAATGAAAAAAAAATTAACAAAAAATTAAGATAAAGAAATAGAAAAAGAGGAACAATTCTAAAAAAACTAACATTAAAAATTGGTTTTTGAGAGTAACTGCCAATAAATAAGTATTTATTTTTGTTTTACCAAAAAAACAAAAAAAAAATGTTAACATTAAATAAAAAAACCGCTCTTAAACAGCGTAAAAAAAGATAATAAAAGTGAAACAGCACAAAAAAAAATAAGTGACAGAAAAAAGTAGTGTAAAAAATTGAAAAAAAAACAATTACTGGTAAAAAGCCAAAAAACTACGATAAAATAAAAGATTAGTGTAAAGAAACAAGTTGACAAAAAAATTTAAAAAATAGAAATAAAGACAATAGGATAAAAAAGATAAATAAGCAAAAAAAAAACACATATTTGTCTAAAAATAAAACACAAGAATATAGTTTTCGGCTAAAAGATATGCAAAATATGTGAAGAAGAAAGATAGACAACAAAGAAAATAGCAAAAAAAATGTGAGGAAGTAAGATAGAAAGATAGACAGCAACATAGAAAAAGCATAAATTATAAAAAAGAGTTAACTGTATAAAAATGAAAATAAATTATCAAAAAATTAAAAAGAAATAGAAAAAGAGAAACAAGTCTAAAAAAACTAACATTTAAAAATTGGGTTTTGAGAGTAATTGCCAATAAATAAGTATTTTTTTTATTTTTGGAAAAAAGCAAAAAAAGTGTTGAGATTAATTAAAAAAAAAACGCTCTTGAGCAGCGTAAAAAAAATAGTAAAAGTAAAGCAGCACAAAAAAAATAAAGTGACAGAAAAAGTAGTGTAAAATATTAAAAAAAAACAATTACTGGTAAAAAACTAAAAAACTATGATTAAAAAATAGATTAGTATAAAGAAACAATACTAAACAAAACTAAATATAACAAAAAAGCTAGTAAAGTAAAGTTGACAAAAAATTAAAAAGAAAGAAATAAAGACAATGGGATAAAAAAGACAGATAAGCAAAACAATAAAACACATGGTTGCGTAAAAATAAAAAACAAAAAAATAGTTTTTGGCTATGAGATATGCAAAATATGTGAAGAAAAAAAATAGACAACAAAGAGAATAACAAAAAAATGTGAGGAAGTGAGATAGAAAGGAAGACAGCAAAATAGAAAAAGCATAAATTATAAAAAAGAGTTAACTGTATAAAAATGAAAATAAATTAATAAAAAATTAAAATAAAGAAATAGAAAAAAAGAAACAAATTTTAAAAAACTGACATTTAGAAATTGGTTTTTGAGAGTAATTGTTAATAAATTTATTTTTGGAAAAAAGCAAAAAAAGTGTTGAGATTAAATAAAAAAACGCTCTTCAACAGCGTAAAAAAGGAAGTAAAAGTGAAACAGCACAAAAAAATAAAGTGACAGAAAAAAGTAGTGTAAAATATTAAAAAATTAAAAAAAACAATTACTGGAAAAAAACCAAAAAACTATGATAGAAAAATAGATTAGTATAAAGAAACAAAAGCTAGTTAAGTAAAGTTGACAAAAAAAAATAAAAACGAAAGAAATAAAGACAATGAAATGAAAAAGACAGATAAGCAAAACTTAAAAACCCATGGTTGCTTAAAAATAAAACACAAGCAAATAGTTTTTGGCTAAGAGATATGCAAAACATGTGAAGAAAAAAGATAGACAACAAAGAGAATAACAAAAAAAATGTGAGGAAGTGAGATAGAAAAAAAGACAGCAAAATAGAAAAAGCATATTTTATAAAAAAGAGTTAACTGTATAAAAATGAAAATAAATTAATAAAAATTAAAATAAAGAAATAGAAAAAAAGATACAAATTTTAAAAAACTGACATTTAAAAATTGGTTTTTGAGAGTAATTGCCAATAAATTTATTTTGGAAAAAAAGCAAAAAAAGTGTTGAGATTAAATAAAAAAACGCTCTTCAACAGCGTAAAAAAGGAAGTAAAAGTAAAACAGCACAAAAAAATAAAGTGACAGAAAAAAGTAGTGTAAAATATTAAAAAATTAAAAAAAACAATTACTGGAAAAAAACCAAAAAACTATGATAGAAAAATAGATTAGTATAAAGAAACAAAAGCTAGTTAAGTAAAGTTGACAAAAAAAAATAAAAAAGAAAGAAATAAAGACAATTGGATAAAAAAGACAGATAAGCAAAACTTAAAAACCCATGGTTGCCTAAAAATAAAACACAAGCAAATAGTTTTTGGCTAAGAGATATGCAAAACATGTGAAGAAAAAAGATAGACAACAAAGAGAATAACAAAAAAATTGTGAGGAAGTGAGATAGAAAAAAAGACAGCAAAATAGAAAAAGCATATTTTATAAAAGAGAGTTAACTGTACAAAAATTAAAATAAACTGACAAAAAATTAAAATAAAGAAATAGAAACAGAGAAACAAGTCTAAAAAAACTAACATTTAAAAATTGGGTTTTGAAAGTAATTGCCAATAAATAACTATTTTTTTTTGTTTTTGCAAAAGAGCAATCAAAAAAACCAGAAGAAAAATAGACAACAAAAAGAATAACAAAAAAACTTGTGAGGAAGTGAGATAGAAAGAAAGAGAGAAAATAGAAAAAGCATAAATTATAGAAAAAGTTAGCTGTATAAAAATGATATAGAAAAAAGAAAAAAACATTTAAGACAGAACTTGGCGCATTTATACCATTTTTCAACATTTTCACTAAAGTCTATAAAATATTACAAAATAATGACTCATTTGAACCAAAATTGAAAAAAAACATCATTTTTTTTATATTTATTCTCATTTTTAAAGATTAAGAATGATATTTCTTATTCTCCGTTTTTAACATTATTACCAAAGTTGATAAAATATTAAAAATTAAAAAAAAACTCAAGGAAACATGTTTTTTTGTTATTTCATCTCAATTTCAAAAATTAAAAATAATAGCAAACGTCACATATAACAATTTACTAAAAATTAACAAAAAAAAAATGTTATTTCTTAAGAAAGTGTGCGAAGATATAAAAAAAGTGTAAAGAAGAAAGAAAGACAATTGAAACAACAACAACAAAAATGTGAGAAAGTGAGAGAGATAAAACTAGAAAAGCATAAATTACAAAAGATAGTTAAACTGTAAAACAAAAATCACCAAAAAATTCAAATAAAGTGACAAAAAAAAAGAAACAAACGTAAAACACATAAGAATTCTAAGTGCAAAATCGTGCAAGTGTAGCCTTTGAAAAAAGTTTTTAGTAGCAGTGTCATCTTACGGCGAATTTTAGAATCAACTGACAGTTTTGTCGTCATAAGTAAACGCCTACTTTACAAATGAAATACCAATAGAAAAGAAAGGTCATTATTGAACCAATAAAACCGATGCAAATTATCATGTTTTGTCTTCATCCTAGGCTCATCAGTTTCGTAGCTCTTAAGCTGTTTTTTCACACAAAAATGTGTTAAATCCGATGTTTTTTGTTTTAAAATTGACTATTGTTAAGAAGTAATTTATTTTATCAATACCTCTTCAATGGTGGAGTAGCAGACATCACAAACGTAGACACAATCAATAATAAAGGTAATACAAGTTGAAGCATCATAAAAAACTGCCTCCCAATTTATTTGTCTCGCTTGGAGCTCTCCAGTTGTGTAAAAAACCGACAAAACCGTACAAATAAAGCTCAAAGCAAACATCAGAAGTAGGACAATGCCATAGATGTTATTAAAATCTTTGATTAATTTGGTGAGATGATGATGGAGGCTGCAGATGCGGCTTAGCGGAAGAATTCCTTCCGGTTTCTTCTCAGGTAATTGACAAGATAATTTAATAATCTTCCTAATTTCCTCATTAAGAATGGCATATCGCTCGTGGATCGAATTCGCAAATTCGACGGTATGATGGCAGAAGACCGAATTCACAAAAAGCATCAAAAAAGCGGCACAATGCTGCACTTTGTCGTAGAATTCCTGCTCGGAATTGAAGAAAAATGCATAGAAAAAAACGTAAACGCCGCCGAGAAGACTTCGCAGAGACAATTGAATCAGCAATTTGCGCTTCTTCTGCGAATAATTCGGGCAAATACCACTCGCCTCGTACAATTTTATGTCAAAAGTGACAATGGCAGCTAGAAAAGCGGCGAATTTTTGCGATTTTAGGGCACTGGCCAGCCAGATTCCTGCCACATAGCTGCCCCATGTGATCAACAATAGAATATTAGTGGTTTTGTTTATTGTATCTACATTATTATCTCCTATATTTCCATAAATACAATACAATATCAATAATAAATACACTAAAGATGCCACAATATTGCCATAAATATTGAAAATTGATGAATAAAATTCAAAATTGGAGTAGGTTACGCTGATAACTCCTGAACATTTATTCACCCAAATTAATAGCCGAAAAGTGTTCAAAAATTTTTTGAAAATTTTATTTTTTACTTTTTCCGATTTTGACATTGTCGGATGATAACTGTCATTTATTTAATGTAAATTGTAAGCGGTACTTTAATATTCTAATGGAATACTTCAATTAATTGACGCTTTGTTGTCGTCAATAATCAGTATTAGTAGAAATGTTATTAAATAAATATTTACTCTTAAATTGCTTTTCATATGATGGGTGGCCTTCTTAAGAGCCGGCTGTCTAAATCTTCAGTTCTTTGCAGGATGTCGGCTTTATTGTCAAACCGGCGCCATTTTATCTTAAAATAAAAAATCTTTTTTTTTCAATTTAAAAAACAGAGAATAAGATTGACAATTAACCTTGTTCAAAGCTCGAGCAACAGTAGAGAACAAAAGCTTTTAATTTTTGAGATTATCAATTGCTTATTAACGTACGAGTTGATTACAATATTTTTAATTAAGCAAGAATTTATTTACTTTGAAAACAATTTTTTGTTTTTAAATCTTAAGCTGTTGCTTGTGTCAACAGATATAGTTGACCTTGCAACACGTTTAGGTTGCTAATTACAAACAACAAAGTTATAATTTTAAAAAGTGACCTTTTGTCAGTTTTTAAGACGTTTTCTTTATTGTTTGTTGTTTGGTTCTTTCTATAATCCCTTATCAAATATTATACAAGTTTATTTGTTTTTTATGTTTTTTTTTTTACGATTTTAACGTTTTATTATTTGTTTTTATTTTTTTTAATAGTGTTTTTATTGTAATTTTGCTTAATTCTAGTTTATTTTTTATTTTAATTTTTATTATTTTTGTCTTTATTTTATTTTCATAATTTTTTTGTAATTTTATTTTCTGTTTTCATTTCATCTTTTTTGTTAAGAACTGCTTTTTTATTATTCATTTCACAATTATTTCTATTTATTTATTTTTTATTATATTTTTTAAATAATAAGGATTATATAAATAAAATTTTTTAAACCGGCTGAAGGTTTATTGCTGGTGTCGCTTTAAATTATTCTAGAGCGTTGCTAATGTTTACAATTATTATTACGAATTTCTAATGAGCAACAGATGCTGATAACTGAATTAGGATAATAATATACGTTAATGATAATTATATAAAACTTCCAATATATCAATAAATCGATCAACAAATAAATAAATGAATTTATTATTTGTTAATACAAATCAACAGAATAATGTGCTGATGGTACTAAGAACGATTCTATGGTTTCATGTCTTTAGCACTCAAATTATTATAAATTATTTAAAATTAAAACAATTGTAATTAAAATAATTTAATTTTAATTAATAATTATGATTATTGATAACATTCCTCTGAACCGGCTGTAGGTTTGATGCTATTGGAGACAAATTAATACAAAAAACTTAATTATTTTCATTAAATAATTCAATTTAGTTAATTTTAATTAATTGTAGCTAAATCAAAGCCGTTAGTTTCTTTAATAATGTTTCAGACTTTTTTATGTTTTGATTAAAATATTTTTCTATTTATTTATCTTTCTATTGGTATTTTGTAAAATTTTTTTAATATTTTGTTTTTTTAATTTTTTAGTTTTATTTGTGTTTTCAATTTATGCATTTGTTTTCTTTCATCATTTGTTTTTTTTAATAATTTAATTTGATAATAAATACTTAAGATTATAGAAAAAACTTTTTTATGCCGGTTTTGGGTTTATTGCTGGTAGCGTTTTAAATTATCCTAGAGCTTTGCTGCGTATTTTAAGGTTTACAATTATTATTTCTAATTTCTAATGAGCAACCGATGCTGATGGCTGAATTAGGATAATAATATACGTTAATTATAATTATATAAAACTCCCAATATGTCAATAAATAGATTAACAAATAAATAAATAAATTTATTATTTGTTAATACAAATTAACAAAATATAATTTTATTGACGTGCAAATGGTACTAAGAACGATTCGATGATTTCATGTCTTTGGCACTCAAATTATTATAAATTGTTTAAAATCAAAATAATTTTAATAATAAATAATTATGAGAGTTGAAAACATTTTTCTAAACCGAGTTTAGGTTTGAGAGACAAATTAATTACTTTTCTTAAATAATTAAATTTTAATTAATTTTATTTAATTTTAGTTAAGTTTGAGCCGTATGTTATAATTTATATATTTTAGAATTAAAAAAAAAAATTTTTATTCATCTATATTTTTTGATATTTTTTTTCAATTTTTTTAGCTTTATTTGTCTTTTTATTTTATGATATGTTCTGCATTTGTTTTCTTTCAGCATTTGTTTTTTTTTAATTGTGCTAAAAAATAATATAAATTTAGCAATTTAGCAAAATTTTACTAAAATTTATTTAATAATTATTTAGATTTTGACAATGTAGCTTGTTCTCTTTGCTTACTATACTATAATTTTTTTAGAAATATTAGTAAAAATTAGCAAAATTGTTTATAATTATCTTATTTACAAAAATAAATAAAAAATTTACAATTTTGTATTATTTTAATTCTATAAGTTTTTGAAACATTTTCTTTAATTATTGTCTGTTGTTTTGTTCTTCTTATAATCTCTTATTAAATATTATCTAAATTTATTTGTGTTTTATGCTTATTTTTTCTTGTTTTTTGTCAATTGTTTACGTTTTGTATATATTTTTATTATTATTTAATTGTGTTTTTATTGTAATTTTGTCTAATTCTATTTTATTTTTTATTTTAAATCTTTTTATTTTGGCTTTTGTTTATTTTAATAATTTTTTGTCTTTGTATCTTTTGTTTTCATTTTTTCTTTTTTGTCAAAAAACTTTTAATTATTTTTTATAAATATATTTTACAATTATTTTAATAATAAATAATTAGGATTATAGAAAAAAAAATTTGATGCCGGTTGTAGGTGCTGGTGCCGTTTTAAATTATTCTAGAGCTTTGCTGCGTATTATAGAGTTTACAATTATTATTTCTAATTTCTAATGAGCAACCGATGCTGATAACTGAATTAGGATAATAATATACTTTAATTATAATTCTATAAAACTCCTAATATATCAATAAATAGATCAACAAATAAATAAATGAATTTATTATTTGTTAATACAAAATGGTACGATGATCTCATGTCTTTGGCACTCAAATTATTATAAATTATTTAAAATTAAAACATATTTAATTAAAATAATTTAATTTTAATAATTAATAATTATGATTATTGAAAACATTCTTCTGAACCGGCTGTAGGTTTGATGCTATTAGAGACAAATCAATACAAAAAACTTAATTATTTTCATTAAATAATTCAATTTAGTTAATTTTAATTAATTGTAGCTAAATCGAAGCCGTTAGTTTCTTTAATAATGTTTTAAACTTTATTATGTTTTGATTAAAATATTTTTCTATTTATTAATCTTTCTATTGGTATTTTGTAAAAATTTTTTTAATATTTTGTTTTTTTAATTTTTTA
Organism: Lagria hirta; assembly: GCA_947359425.1. Lineage (NCBI taxonomy): Eukaryota > Metazoa > Arthropoda > Insecta > Coleoptera > Tenebrionidae > Lagria > Lagria hirta. The sequence continues at coordinate 3,137,112 of OX375795.1, read as the reverse complement.
GTTTTATTTGTGTTTTCAATTTATGCATTTGTTTTCTTTCATCATTTGTTTTTTTAATAATTTAATTTGATAATAAATAATTAAGATTATAGAAAAAACTTTTTTATGCCGGCTTTAGATTTATTGCTGGTAGCGTTTTAAATTATCCTAGAGCTTTGCTGCGTATTTTAGGGTTTACAATTATTATTTTTAATTTCTAATGAGCAACCGATGCTGATAGCTGAATTAGTATAATAGTATAAGTTAATTATAATTATATAAAACTCCCAATATATCAATAAATAGATCAACAAATAAATAAATAAATTTATTATTTGTTAATACAAATCAACAAAATATAATTTTATTGGCGTGCTAATGGTACTAAGAACGATTTGATAATTTTATGTCTTTAGCACTCAAATTATTATAAATTGTTTAAAATTAAAATAATTTTAATAATAAATAATTATGAGAGTTGAAAACATTTTTCCAAACCGAGTGTAGGTTTGAGAGACAAATTAATTACTTTTATTAAATAATTGAATTTTAATTAATTTTATTTAATTTTAGTTAAGTTAGACTCGTATGTTTTGATTTATATATTTTAGAATTTTAAAAAAATGTTTTTTATTCATCTATATTTTTTGATATTTTTTTTTCTATTTTTTTAGTCTTATTTGTCTTTTTATTTTATGATATGTTCTGCATTTGTTTTCTCTCAGCATTTGTTTTTTTTAATTGTGTTAAAAATAATATAAATTTAGCAATTTAGCAAAATTTTACTAAAATTTATTTAATAATTGTCTAAATTTTTACAATTTAGCTTGTCCTCTTTGCTTATTATATTAGAATTTTTTTAGAAATATTAGTAGAAATTATCAAAATTGTTTATAATTATCTTATTTACAAAAATTAATAAAAAAATTACGACATTGTATTATTTCAATTCTATTAGTTTTTGAAACATTTTCTTTAATTATTGTCTGTTGTTTTGTTCTTCCTATAATCCCTTTTTAATAATTATCTAAATTTCTTTGTGTTTTATGCTTATTTTTTCTTGTTTTTTGTCAATTATTTACGTTTTGTATATATTGTTATTATTATTTAATAATGTTTTTATTGTAATTTTGCCTGATTCTAGTCTATTATAAATTTCAATTTTTTTTATATTTGCTTTTGTTTTTTTTATAATTATTTAAAATTTAAACAATTTTAATTGAATTAATTTAATTTTAAAAATTAATAATTATGATTATTGAAAACATTCTTCTGAACCGGCTGTAGGTTTGATGCTATTAGAGACAAATTAATACAAAAAATTTAATTATTTTCATTAAATAATTCAATTTAGTTAATTTTAATTAATTGTAGCTAAATCAAAGCCGTTAGTTTCTTTAATAATGTTTTAAACTTTTTTATGTTATGATTAAAATATTTTTCTATTTATTTATCTTTCTATTGGTATTTTGTAAAAATTTTTTAATATTTTGTATTTCTAATTTTTTAGTTTTATTTGTGTTTTCAATTTATGCATTTGTTTTCTTTTATCATTTGTTTTTTTTAATAATTTAATTTGATAATAAATAATTAAGATTATAGAAAAAACTTTTTTATGCCGGTTTTGGGTTTATTGCTGGTAGCGTTTTAAATTATCCTAGAGCTTTGCTGCGTATTTTAGGGTTTACAATTATTATTTCTAATTTCTAATGAGCAACCGATGCTGATGGCTGAATTAGGATAATAATATACGTTAATTATAATTATATAAAACTCCTAATATATCAATAAATAGATCAACAAATAAATAAATAAATTTATTATTTGTTAATACAAATTAACAAAATATAATTTTATTGACGTGCAAATGGTACTAAGAAAATTTCGATGATTTCATGTCATTGGCACTCAAATTTTTATAAATTGTTTAAAATTAAAATAATTTTAATAATAAATAATTATGAGAGTTGAAAACATTTTTCCAAACCGAGTGTAGGTTTGAGAGACAAATTAATTACTTTTATTAAATAATTAAATTTTAATTAATTTTATTTAATTTTATTTAATTTTAGTTAAGTTAGACTCGTATGTTTTGATTTATATATTTTAGAATTTTAAAAAAATGTTTCTTATTCATCTATATTTTTTGATATTTTTTTTTCTATTTTTTTAGCCTTATTTGTCTTATTATTTTATGATATGTTCTGCATTTGTTTTCTCTCAGCATTTGTTTTTTTTTTTAATTGTATTAAAAATAATATAAATTTAGCAATTTAGCAAAATTTTACTAAAATTTATTTAATAATTATCTAGATTTTGACAATGTAGCTTGTCCTCTTTGCTTATTATACTATAATTTTTTTTTAAATATTAGTAGAAATTAGCAAAATTGTTTATAATTATCTTATTTACAAAAACTAATGAAAAAATTACGACATTGTATTATTTTAATTCTATTAGTTTTTGAAACATTTTTTTAAATTATTGTTTGTTGTTTTGTTCTTCTTATAATCCCTTATTAAACATTATTTAAATTTCTTTGTGTTTTATGCTTATTTTTCCTTGCTTTTTGTCAATTGTTTACGTTTTGTATATATTTTTATTATTATTTAATTGTGTTTTTAATGTAATTTTGTCTAATTCTATTTTATTTTTTATTTTAAATTTTTTTATTTTGGTTTTTGTTTTTTTTAATAATTTTTTGTCTTTGTATCTTTTGTTTTCATTTTTTCTTTTTTGTCAAAAAATTTTTAATTATTTTTTTTAAATATATTTTACAATTATTTTAATAATAAATAATTAGAATTATAGAAAAAAAAATTTTGATGCCGGCTGTAGGTGCTGGTGCCGTTTTAAATTATTCTATAGCTTTGCTGCGTATTATAGTGTTTACAATTATTATTTCTAATTTCTAATGAGCAACCGATGCTGATAACTGAATTAGGATAATAATATACGTTAATTATAATTATATAAAACTCCTAATATATCAATAAATAGATCAACAAATAAATAAATAAATTTATTATTTGTTAATACAAAATTGTACGATGATCTCATGTCTTTGGCACTCAAATTATTATAAATTATTTAAAATTAAAACAATTTTAATTAAAACAATTTAATTTTAATAATTAATAATTATGATTATTGAAAACATTCTTTTGAACCGGCTGTAGGTTTGATGCTATTAGAGACAAATTAATACAAAAAACTTAATTATTTTCATTAAATAATTCAATTTAGTTAATTTTAATTAATTGTAGCTAAATCAAAGCCGTTAGTTTCTTTAATAATGTTTTAAACTTTTTTATGTTTAAAATATTTTTCTATTTATTTATCTTTCTATTGGTATTTTTTTAAAATTTTTTTAATATTTTGTTTTTCTAATTTTTTAGTTTTATTTGTGTTTTCAATTTATGCATTTGTTTTCTTTCATCATTTGTTTTTTTTAATAATTTAATTTGATAATAAATAATTAAGATTATAGAAAAAACTTTTTTATGCCGGCTTTAGATTTATTGCTGGTAGCGTTTTAAATTATCCTAGAGCTTTGCTGCGTATTTTAGGGTTTACAATTATTATTTCTAATTTCTAATGAGCAACCGATGCTGATGGTTGAATTAGGATAATAATATACGTTAATTATAATTATATAAAACTCCCAATATATCAATAAATCGATCAACAAATAAATAAATAAATTTATTATTTATTAATACAAATCAACAAAATAATGTGCTGATGGTACTAAGAACGATTCGATGATTTCATGTCTTTGGCACTCAAATTATTATAAAATGTTTAAAATTAAAATAATTTTAATAATAAATAATTATGAGAGTTGAAAACATTTTTCTAAACCAAGTGTAGGTTTGATGTTATTAGAGAGAGACAAATTAATTACTTTTATTAAATAATTCAATTTAAGTTAATTTTTTTTAATTTTAGTGAAGCTAGAGCCGTATGTTTTAATTTATATATTTTAAAATTTAAAAAAAAAATTATTTATCTATATTTTTTCATATTTTTTTTTCAGTTTTTTAGATTTATTTGTGTTTTTATTTTATAATATGTTCTGCATTTGTTTTCTCTCAGCATTTGTTTTTTTTTAATTGTATTAAAAATAATTCAGCAATTTAGCAAAATTTTACTAAATTTATTTAATAATTATCTAGATTTTGACAATGTAGCTTGTTCTCTTTGCTTATTATCCTATAATTTTTTTTAAATATTAGTAAAAATTAGCAAAATTGTTTATAATTATCTTATTTACAAAAATAAATAAAAAATTTACAATATTGTATTATTTTAATTCTATTAGTTTTTGAAACATTTTCTTTAATTATTGTCTGTTGTTTTGTTCTTCCTATAATCCATTTTTAAATATTATCTAAATTTCTTTGTGTTTTATGCTTATTTTTTCTTGTTTTTTGTCAATTGTTTACCTTTTGTATATATTTTTATTATTATTTAATTGTGTTTTTATTGTAATCTTGCCTGATTTTTGTTTACTATTAATTTTAAATTTTTTTATATTTGCTTTTGTTTTTTTTTATAATTTTTTGTTTTCATTTCTTCTTTTTTGTCAAAAAATTTTTAATTATTTTTTTTAAATATATTTTAGAATTATTTTAATAACAAATAATTAGGATTATAGAAAAAAAATTTTGATGCCGGCTGTAGGTGCTGGTGCCGCTTTAAATTATTCTAGAGCTTTGCTGCGTATTATAGAGTTTACAATTATTATTTCTAATTTCTAATGAGCAACCGATGCTGATAGCTGAATTAGTATAATAATATACGTTGTAACACCCCCGATAACCTAAAAATAACAATTAATTAATTAATTAATTAGTAATTTAAAGGAGCTGTTTACTCCAAAAATCAGAGTGTGATCAATTGAAAAGAAACCACTAGCACTAAATTCAATTCTCGTATTGGAAATTTGAAGGGAAAACATTTCAATTTCATCAATTGTGTCACAATCGTCTGTATCAATTCGATGAATGAGTTCTCCTGCTTTTTTTCCCTAAAAATAATTTAATAAAAAACAACAAAAACACAATTTGTTTACAAATACTTCTTTGACTGTAGAATAACAAATAGTGCAAATATGAATTATATTAATGGAAAATCCAGTAATTACAATAGCTCCATTAAGCATCCTCAAAGGACTGAATTCAAATGAATGAAGTTCAACAGATACGAAGAAAAAAGTTACAACTAAATTAAAAAAAGTCATTCCAGAAAGTAACAAAAGAATTGCGCCAAAAGTTGAATTAAATTGTTGAATTAATTTTGTTGTCTGATGATGCAGCGCACAAATTTTTGATAAAGTTGTCAATTTTTCCTCAATTTTCAACAAATAAATCAATTTTTTGTTTAAAATTACAAATTTTGAATTGATGAGATTGATTATTTCGGCACATTGAAATGTAATTGCTGATGTAAAAAAAGCTTCATTTATTTTAGCGATAAATTCAATGATTTGAAATAAGGTAGGTCTATGTGAGAAAAATCCAAAACAGCTACAGCTCGTCCAAATTCCCAAAATTAGGTATCTGATCAAAAGCTTTTTTCGTATCTTTCGCTTAAGCTTCCGATAATCAACATTTTGCAACTCTACATCAATTCTAATCAGCCCATTAATCAACTTTATATAACCAGCCCGCGTCAATATGACACAAATCCGGGTTCCGAGGGTGTAAACCAAGGTGGAGATAGTCGCCAATACATGAATCGCTTTAAAGACAATCGGCGCTTTATGCAGCCATACTCCATACAAAACATAAACAATATAGCAAAAAAACAAACAAATGAGACAGCAACTTCCGCAAATTCTGTAAACAGAAGGAAAAAATTTATTTTTATCGAAACTGAAAATTATCAACCCCCAAAATTGGTTATGGCGGAGAAAAATATTCATAGCATCCACAAACCCTTCATGGCACGTCTTAAACATTTCCAATTTATTATTGTTACTATGAAAATAAAAACGTTTTACTAATTAATTATAGAATAATTAATAACAATAGTAATTGCTTAATTAATTATTTATTAAGTAATGGAAGTAATTATGCACATAACGATACTATTACAGTGAAGCTTTTACCAATAATATTAATAATTTTGTGGCTTTAGTTAAATTTTTATCATTATTGTTTCATAATTTGATTTACTTTTTGTTTTTGTTTTGCTTTATGTTTTTGTGTTTATCTACTGCTTGTTGACTTTTGTCTGTTTTTTTTTTCAAATTTATCACATATTTTAATAACAACTGTTTTTGAAAACTTTAAAAAAATAATTAAAAACAGATTGTAGCTTAAATTGAAAGAAGCAGAAAGTTGATAAAACATATAATGTAAAAAGAAAACAGTAACAGATCAACAAATTGTAAACAAAAGAAAATAAAGCAAAATAAAAATGTTTAAAACAAAGACAATCAAGCTACATGCTTTGTAAAATTAAAATAAAAAAAAATAAAACCAAAACTCTTATAAACAACAAAAATAAATTAAAATCAAAGTAGGTAAAAATAAATACCTGTGTATAAAAAAAAGTTTTAGAAATTCAAAAAACATTATGAAAAGTTATTAAAACATGTGGTACATTTGAAAAAAAAAACAGAAAATGATTTATCAGCAACATAAAGCAAAACAAAAATTTCTAAACAAAAACAAAAAGTAAATTAAGTTATAAAACAACAAATGAATATGATTGTCTATTAATTAAAGTCACAAAATTATTGATATTATTGGTAGAAGCTTTCCGGTAATAGAATTATTATATGGATAATTACTTCCGTTACTTAATAATTAATTAAGCAATTACTAACTATTGTTATTAATAATTCTATAATTAATTAGTAAAATGCTTATTACGAATGTTTTTATTTTCATAGTAACAATAATAAATTGGAAATGTTTAAAACGTGCCATGAAGGGTTTGTGGATGCAATGACAATTTTTTTTCGCTATAACCAATTTTGGGGGTTAATAATTTTCAGTTTTGATGAAAATAAATTTTTTCCTTCTGTTTACAGAATTTGCGGAAGTTGCTTTCTCATTTGTTTGTTTTTTTGCTATATTGTTTATGTTTTGTATGGAGTATGGCTGCATAAAGCGCCGATTGTCTTTAAAGCGATTCATGTATTGGCAACCAACTTCAGCTTGGTTTACACCCTCGGGACCTGGATTTGTGCCATATTGACGCGGGATGGTTATATAAAGTTGATTAATGAGCTGATTAGAATTGATGTAGAGTTGCAAAATGTTGATTATAGAAGACTTAAGCGTAGGATACGAAAAAAGATTTTGATTAGATACCTAATTCTGGGAATTTGGACAATCTGCAGCTTTGTTGGATTTTGGTCACATAAAGCTAAATCATTTAAATTGTCCGAATTCATCGGTAAAATAAATGAAGGTTATTTTACATCGGCAATTATATTTCAATGTGCCGAAATAATCAATCTCATCAATTCAAAATTTGTAATTTTAAACAAAAAATTGATTTATTTGTTGAAAATTGAGGAAAAATTGTCAACTTTATCAAAAATTTGTGCGCTGCATCATCAGACAACAAAATTAATTCAACAATTCAATTCAACTTTTGGCACAATTCTTTTGTTACTTTCTGGAATGGCTTTTTTTAATTTGGTTATAACTTTTTTTTTCGTATCTGTTGAAGTTCAATCAGGCAATTTCAACTTTTCAAGAGCGGTTCCTGCATTCATTTCTATAGCTAGATTTTCTGTTGATATTATTTATATTTGCAATTTATGTTATTCTACAGTAAAAGAAGTATTTGTAAACAAATTGTTTTTTTTGTTGGTTTTTATTAAATTATTTTTAGGGAAAAAAATCAGGAGAACTCATTCATCGAATTGATACAGACGATTGTGACACAATTGATGAAATTGAAATGTTTTCCCTTCAAATTTCCAATACGAGAATTGAATTTAGTGCTAGTGGTTTCTTTTCAATTGATCACACTCTGATTTTTGGAGTAAACAGCTCTTTTAAATTACTAATTAATTAATTAATTAATTGTTATTTTTAGGTCATCGGGGGTGTTACAACGTATATTATTATACTAATTCAGCTATCAGCATCGGTTGCTCATTAGAAATTAGAAATAATAATTGTAAACACTATAACACGCAGCAAAGCTCTAGAATAATTTAAAGCGGCACCAGCACCTACAGCCAACATCAAAAATTTTTTTCTATAATTTCAATTATTTATTATTAAAATAATTGTCAAATATATTTAAAAAAAATAATTAAAAATTTTTTGACAAAAAAGAAAAAATGAAAACAAAAAATTATAAAAAAAAACAAAAGCAAATATAAAAAGATTTAATAGTAAACAAGAATCAGGCAAGATTACAATAAAAACACAATTAAATAAACGTAAACAATTGACAAAAAACAAAAAAAAAATAAGCATAAAACACAAATAAATTTAGATAATATTTAATAAGAGATTATAAGAAGAACAAAACAACAGACAATAATTAAAGAAAATGTTTCAAAAACTAATAGAATTAAAATAATACAATATTGTAAATTTTTTATTTATTTTTGGAAATAAGATAATTATAAACAATTTTGCTAATTTCTACCAATATTTCTAAAAAAATTCTAATATAATAAGCAAAGAGGACAAGCTAAATTGTAAAAATTTAGACAATTATTAAATAAATTTTAGTAAAATTTTGCTAAATTGCTAAATTTATATTATTTTTAGCACAATTAAAAAAAACAAATGCTGAGAGAAAACAAATGCAGAACATATCATAAAATAAAGACACAAATAAGACTAAAAAAATGGAAAAAAAAATATCAAAAAATATAGATGAATAAAAAATTTTTTTATTTAATTTCAAAATATTTAAAGCAAAACATACGGCTCTAACTTAACTAAAATTAAATAAAATTAACTAAAATTAAATTATTTAATAAAAATAATCAAATTTGTTTCTCTCAAATAGCATCAAACCTACACCCAGTTTAGAAGAATGTTTCCAACACTCATAATTATTTATTATTAAAATTATTTTAATTTTAAACAATTTATAATAATTTGAGTGCCAAAGCCATAAAATCATCAAATCGTTTTTAGTACCATTAGCACGCCAATAAAATTATATTTTGTTGATTTGTATTAACAAATAATAAACTTATTTATTTATTTGTTGATCTATTTATTGATATATTGGGAGTTTTATAGAATTATAATTAAAGTATATTATTATCCTAATTCAGTTATCAGCATCGGTTGCTCATTAGAAATTAGAAATAATAATTGTAAACTCTATAATACGCAGCAAAGCTCTAGAATAATTTAAAACGGCACCAGCACTTACAGCCGGCATCAAATTTTTTTTTCTATAATCCTAATTATTTATTATTATAATAATTGTAAAATATATTTAAAAAAAATAAAATTTTTTGACAAAAAGAAGAAATGAAAACAAAAGATAGAAATACAAAAAATTAAAAAAAAAACAAAAGCAAATATAAAAAGATTTAAAATTAATAGTAAACTAGAATCAGGCAAGATTACAATAAAAACACAATTAAATAACAATAAAAATATATACAAAAGGTAAACAATTGACAAAAAACAAGAAAAAACAAACATAAAACACAAATAAATTTAGATAATACATAATAAGGGATTATAGGAATAACAAAACAACAGACAATAATTAAAGAAAATGTTTAAAAAACTAATAAAATTAAAATAATACAAAATTGTAGATTTTTTATTAATTTTAGTAAATAAGATAATTATAAACAATTTTGCTAATTTCTACTAATATTTCTAAAAAAATTATAATATAATAAGCAAAGAGGACAAGCTAAATTGTCAAAATCTAGATAATTATTAAATAAATTTTAGTAAAATTTTTCTAAATTGCTAAATTTATATTATTTTTAATACAATAAAAAAAAATGCTAAGAGAAAACAAATGCAAAACATATTATAAAATAAAGACACAAATAAGGCTAAAAAATGGAAAAAAAATATCAAAAAATTTGGATGAATAAAAAACATTTTTTTTAAACTCCAAAATATATAAATCATAACATACGGCTCAAACTTAACTAAAATTAAATAAAATTAATTAAAATTTAATTATTTAAGAAAAGTAATTAATTTGTCTCTCAAACCTAAACTCGGTTTAGAAAAATGTTTTCAACTCTCATAATTATTTATTATTAAAATTATTTTGATTTTAAACAATTTATAATAATTTGAGTGCCAAAGACATGAAATCATCGAATCGTTCTTAGTACCATTTGCACGTCAATAAAATTATATTTTGTTAATTTGTATTAACAAATAATAAATTTATTTATTTATTTGTTGATCTATTTATTGATATATTAGGAGTTTTATATAATTATAATTAACGTATATTATTATCCTAATTCAGCCATCAGCATCGGTTGCTCATTAGAAATTAGAAATAATAATTGTAAACTCTAAAATACGCAGCAAAGCTCTAGGATAATTTAAAACGCTACCAGCAATAAACCTAAAGCCGGCATAAAAAAGTTTTTCCTATAATCTTAATTATTTATTATTAAATTAAATTATTTAAAAAAAACAAAATTAAATGATGAAAGAAAACAAATGCATAAATTGAAAACACAAATAAAACTAAAAAATTAGAAAAACATAATTTTAAAAAATTTATAAAAAATACTAATTGAAAAATAAATTAATAGAAAAATATTTTAATCAAAACATAAAAAAGTTTAAAACACTATTAAAAAAACAAACGGCTCTAATTTAGCTACAATTAATTAAAATTAACTAAATTGAACTATTTAATAAAAATAGTTAAATTTTTTGTATTAATTTGTCTCTAATAGCATCAAACCTACAGCCGATTTAGAAGAATGTATTCAATAATCATAATTATTAATTATTACAATTAAATTATTTTAATTAAAATTGTTTTAATTTTAAATAATTTATAATAATTTGAGTGCCAAAGACCATGAAACCATCGAATCGTTCTTAGTACCATCAGCACATTATTTTGTTGATTTGTATTAACAAATAATATATTTATTTATTGATTTGTTGATCTATTTATTGATATATTGGGAGTTTTATATAATTATAATTAAAGTATATTATTATCATAATTCAGCTATCAGCATCGGTTGCTCATTAGAAATTAGAAATAATAATTGTAAACTCTATAATACGCAGCAAAGCTCTAGAATAATTTAAAGCGGCACCAGCACCTACAACCGGCATCAAAATTTTTTTTCTATAATTTTAATTATTTATTATTAAAATAATTGTCAAATATATTTAAAAAAAATAATTAAAAATTTTTTGACAAAAAAGAAAAAATGAAAACAAAAAATTATAAAAAAAAACAAAAGCAAATATAAAAAGATTTAAAATTAATAGTAAACAAGAATCAGGCAAGATTACAATAAAGACACAATTAAATAAACGTAAACAATTGACAAAAAACAAAAAAAAAATAAGCATAAAACACAAATAAATTTAGATAATACTTAATAAGAGATTATAAGAAAAACAAAACAACAGACAATAATTAAAAAAAATGTTTCAAAAACTAATAGAATTAAAATAATACAATATTGTAAATTTTTTATTAATTTTTGTAAATAAGATAGTTATAAACAATTTTGCTAATTTCTACTAATATTTAAAAAAAATTCTAATATAATAAGCAAAGAAGACAAGCTAAATTGTAAAAATTTAGACAATTATTAAATAAATTTTAGTAAAATTTTGCTAAATTGCTAAATTTATATTATTTTTAACACAATTAAAAAAAACAAATGCTGAAAAAAAACAAATGCAGAACATATCATAAAATAAAAAGACAAATAAGGCTAAAAAAATCGAAAAAAAAATATCAAAAAATATAGATGAATAAAAAACATTTTTTTAAAATTCTAAAATATATAAATCAAAACATACGAGTCTAACTTAACTAAAATTATATAAAATTAATTAAAATTTAATTATTTAATAAAAGTAATTAATTTGTCTCTCAAACCTACACTCGGTTTAGAAAAATGTTTTCAACTCTCATAATTATTTATTATTAAAATTATTTTAATTTTAAACAATTTATAATAATTTGAGTGCCAAAGACATGAAATCATCGAAATGTTCTTAGTACCATTTGCACGTCAATAAAATTATATTTTGTTGATTTGTATTAACAAATAATAAATTTATTTATTCATTTGTTGATCTATTTATTGACATATTGGGAGTTTTATATAATTATAATTAAAGTATATTATTATACTAATTCAGCTATCAGCATCGGTTGCTCATTAGAAATTAGAAATAATAATTGTAAACCCTAAAATACGCAGCAAAGCTCTAGGATAATTTAAAACGCTACCAGCAATAAACCTAAAGCCGGCATAAAAAAGTTTTTTCAATAATCTTAATTATTTATTATTAAATTAAATTATTTAAAAAAAAAAATGATGAAAGAAAACAAATGCATAAATTGAAAACACAAATAAAACTGAAAAATTAGAAAAACATAATTTTAAAAAATTTATAAAAAATACTAATTGAAAAATAAATTAATAGAAAAATATTTTAATCAAAACATAAAAAAGTTTAAAACACTATTAAAAAAACAAACGGCTCTAATTTAGCTACAATTAATTAAAATTAACTAAATTGAATTATTTAATAAAAATAATTAAATTTTTTGTATTAATTTGTCTCTAATAGCATCAAACCTACAGCCGGTTCAGAAGAATATTTTCAATAATCATAATTATTAATTATTACAATTAAATTATTTTAATTAAAATTGTTTTAATTTTAAATAATTTATAATAATTTGAGTGCCAAAGACCATGAAACCATCGAATCGTTCTTAGTACCATCAGCACATATTTTGTTGATTTGGATTAACAAATAATAAATTTATTTATTTATTTGTTTAATTATTTATTGATATGTTAAGAGTTTTATAAAATAAATTTTTTAAAAAAATTATAAAAATTTTTTTACCAATCGAGAGTTAGGGTGCGCACCCTTCAAGTGCTTTCTCTTCTCTCGTGTGGTGGAGGGCAGCTTGCGAGAATTTGCATAAATTCAAAAATGTTTGCTTTTGAATTTAATTATGTTTATTATTATTATTATTATTATTATTATTATTATTATTATTATTATTATTATTAAAATGCGTTTAACATTTGCTTAATTTTATTTTTGGTTTTTAGTTACTTTTTGAGTTTTAGGATAGGCTTTGAAAGCACTATCTTTAGCCACCTGGCTACCGAGCCACTTTCGCTGAGATCTTAGTCGGTAAACTACGCGTAAATGTTAATTTTCAGCAAAAATGGATAAAAAAAATCGTTAATAAAAAAGATTTAAATTTGTTTACAAAATTTGAAAAATTTTCAAGGCGATTTTGTAAGCTGTTTTTGGTTTTCTCTAGCATTTTCAGTCGTCTAAGCAAACAAATCATTATATTTACAAAACTGCTAATATTCAAATGTTTTTATAAATTTATATTTAACAAGAAACCAAAAAATTTAAAAAATATGTTCTATTTTAATGGTAGATGCTATCAGCTACATTCCTCGTTCATAGTATAATTTTAGCAGCTTTTTATAACTTTTTTGCGTGTTTTTCTAGAATTTTATATTATTTTGCAGCTTTTTTAAACGTAATTAGATAATTAAATCCTAATTATCTGATACGATTTGATTAGCTGTGTTAAATTTGATACTGTAGCTTAAATTGGGGTCTATATCAATTTTTTTTGGTAAATTTACCCAATATCACAAAAACCTTTAACAATAATTACATAAACTGGGCTAAACATCGCATTATTCCATAATCAAATAGATGATACATCAAAATCAATGCTTTTTAGCAAACATTTAAATCTAAATCTTACTTCTGATGTTTGCAAAATTAAAATTGTTAAATATTAATTTAAATATATGCTTTTTTGGAAAATATATAGATTTAGAGCTTAAAAAGGCAATTTTTTGTATTTCTGCCGTTTTGTTTGCTTAAAAAATTGCAAAAAGTAGAGATCATTTTGTAGTAGCGACTGTCATAGAAGAGTTTACGAAAAATATTGTATTTGGCGCATCCACCATTTTTCAACATTTTTATCAAAATCTATAAAATATTACAAAATAATGACTCATTTAACCAAAATGAGAGAAAAACGTCTTTTTTGTCATTTTTTTGTATTTTTATAGTTTAAGAATGATAACGATTGATATAAAAAAGCTAAAAATTAATACAAAAAGTATTATTTCTCAAAAACTAGGAATATTAAAATGCAGTTTTTTCTCTTAGTTTTCTATTAGTTTTTCAACAAGTTTTTCTTTACAAACAATAATCAGACTAAAAATAAAACTAAAAAAAAATTTTTTTTGCATAAAATGGCAAAAATTAAAATGGCTTATAATGCTGGAATAATCGTAAATTTTTTAGACGAAAAAATCCAGAAAATTTCTACATTTATTTGAAATTGTCACTCGATGGAATTGAATTGTTTACAAAAATATAAATAACTAATAATAAACCTCAAAACACAAAATTTTATTAAAAAAAACTGTTGAAATAATAATAAAATTTTAGGAATTTCTACGCCATTGTGACAGATAATTGAATCAAAATAATAATACACGTCGCAACTCCTCCAATAATCTGAAAAAAATTATTAGAAATGAGAGTTTTTTTCCGAAATTGTTTTACCGAAAAAATCAGAGTGTGGTCAATCGTAAAAAACCTTCGTGCGGTAAATTCAATTCGTTCGTTAGCAATTTGTAAAGAAAACATTTCAATCTCGTCAATCATATCACAATCGTCCGTATCAATCCGATGGATATATTCCGCGGCCTTTTTCCTCCACAAAACCACAATATTGACCTTTATTAATTTTGGACATTTTGAAAAAATATCACTTTTTCAATCGTGGAAATACAGTAAAATTGTATCAATAACAAAACCTGCGGATGAAAGGAAAATGTAGAAATCCCGAAGAGGATGGAAAACACTGAGCTTGACTGAGAGAAAAAAGAATGATAAAACAATGCGCAGGAAACTCATACCAAACATTAACAACAAAATAAAACCAAACATTTCATTAAATTCTCTTATCAATTCTGTCAAACGATGATGTAAAGAACAAATTTCACACAGCGTTGAGTAATCCATTATTTCCCGCACGCATTTTTTTTTTAATTTTCAAATGTTTTTTAAGTATTATAACCTTTTTTTCTTACCTGCTTTTGTTTTACTTGGTGAAAATCTGTAATTTTGTTTCTCAAGTTTCATTTGTTTTTGTTAATTTGGTAATTTTTAAAATTGCTTATATTAACTTATTAAAAGATTATTTTCTGTTGTCAATTGTCAAAAAACGATTTTTTTTATGACAAATAGTTAATTATTGTAAAAAAAAAGCTCTAAAACATTTAGCAAAATTTATTAAAATATAGAAAATATGAGCAGTTTTCCCATATAAATGCGTTTTAAAGTCTTTTTTTAGCCATTTTTTAAAATATTTTTATTATTTCAATGTTATTTTTATTATTTTTGTTTATTTTTTATTAATTTTTATATATTTTTTTATTATTAGAACTTTTTGTTATCATTTGCTTGATGTTTTTTTGTTTTTTTATCTGCAATTGTTTTATTGGGTGAAAATCTGTCATTTTTCTCTTCAAGTTTAATTTTTTTTGATAATTTGGTAGTTTTTTAAATTGCTTATCGATTAAAAATCATTTATTAATAGAACTTATTAAAAGATTATTTTCTGTTGTCAATTGTCAAAAAACGATTTTTTTATGACAAATAGTTAATTATTGTAAAAAAAAGCTCTAAAACATTTAGCAAAATTTATTAAAATATAGAAAATATGAGCAGTTTTCTCATATATATTCATTTTAAAGTCTATTTTTAGCCATTTTTTAAAATATTTTTATTATTTTTGTTTATTTTTTTTTGAATTTCTTTATATTTTTTTATTATTAGAACTTTTTGTTATAATTTGCTTGATGTTTTTTTGTCTGCAATTGTTTTACTGGGTGAAAATCTGTCATTTTTTTCTTCAAGTTTAATTTTTTTTTCATAATTTGGTAGTTCTTTAAATTGCTTATCGATTAAAAATCATTTATTAATAGAACTTATTAAAAGATTATTTTCTGTTGTCAATTGTCAAAAAACGATTTTTTTATGACAAATAGTTAATTATTGTAAAAAAAAAAGCTCTAAAACATTTAGCAAAATTTATTAAAATATAGAAAATATGAGCAGTTTTCCCATATATATTCATTTTAAAGTCTATTTTTAGCCATTTTTTAAAATATTTTTATTATTTTTGTTTATTTTTTTTTAATTTCTATATATTTTTTTATTATCAGAACTTTTTGTTATCATTTGCTTGATGTTTTTTTTATTTGCAATTGTTTTACTGGGTGAAAATCTGTCATCTTTTTCTTCAAGTTTAATTTTTTTTTCATAATTTGGTAGTTTTTTAAATTGCTTATCGTTTAAAAATCATTTATTAATAGAACTTATTAAAAGATTATTTTCTGTTGTCAATTGTCAAAAAACGATTTTTTTATGACAAATAGTTAATTATTGTAAAAAAAAAGCTCTAAAACATTTAGCAAAATTTATTAAAATATAGAAAATATGAACAGTTTTCCCATATATATTCATTTTAAAGTCTTTTTTTAGCCATTTTTTAAAATATTTTTATGATTTTTGTTTATTTTTTTTTAATTTTTATATATTTTTTTATTATTAGAACTTTTTGTTATCATTTGCTTGATGTTTTTTTTATTTGCAATTGTTTTATTGGGTGAAAATCTGTCATTTTTTTCTTCAAGTTTAATTTTTTTTGATAATTTGGTAATTTTTAAAATTGCTTATCGTTTAAAAATCATTTATTAATAGAACTTATTAAAAGATTATTTTCTGTTGTCAACTGTCAAAAAACTATTTTGTTATGACAAATAGTTTATTATTGTAAAATAAAGAGCTTTAAAACATTTAGTAAAATTTATTAAAAAATAGAAAATATAAGCAGTTTTCCCATATATATTCATTTTAAAGACTTTTTTAGCCATTTTTTAAAATATTTTTAGTATTTCAATGTTATTTTTATCATTTTTGTTAATTTTTTATATATTTTTTTATTATTAAAACTTTTTGTTATCATTTGCTTGATGTTTTTTTGTTTTTTTATCTGCAATTGTTTTATTGGGTAAAAATCTGTAATTTTTTTCTTCAAGTTTATGTTTTTTGATAACTTATTAGAGTTTATTAAATTGCTTATCGATTAAACATTATTTATTAATAGAACTTATTAAAAGATATTTTTATGTGCGGGTAAATAAATAAACAATTGTCAAAATAATATTTTTTTATGACAAATATTTCAATATTGTAAAGTAAAAATAAAAAAAATATGGCCAGTTTTCCCATATATTCATTTTAAAGTCTATTTTTAGCAATTTTTTAAAATATTTTTTTATTTTATTCTGATTTTTATTACTTTTTTCATTTTTTTTAATTTCTATATATTTTTTTAATATTAGAAGATTTTGTTATCATTTGCTTGATGTTTTTTTATTTTTTCACCTGCTTTTGTTTTACTGGGTAAAAATCTGCAATTTGGCTCCCCAAATCTGATTTTTTTCTGCTAATTTGATAGATTTTCTTATCAATTGAAAATCATTTATTAATAGAACTTATTAAAACATTATTTTCTGTTGTCAATTGTCAAAAAACTATTTTTTTATGACATTATTGTTAGATAAAAAGCTCTAATTAGAAAAATTTGTAAAAATAGAAAAACATGTTGAGTTTTTTCATATTTTTTTATTAATTGATAAGTTCTTGTTTTTTTTTTAATTTTTACAACAAAATTTTATTTTCCTACTGCTATTATTTTTATATTTTTTCTAGTATTAGAATTTTTGTTATCATTTCTCATTATTTTTAAACGTTCTTTTCTTTTTTTTTCTTCTTTTGTTTCACTGAATAAAAATTTTTGAAATTAAAATAAACAAGCTTTAATCAAAATTTTTTATATCAGGGGTAAAAATTGCAGTGTTGCCATAATAGTAAAAATTTTAAAATAAATATTGTTTCTACCTTTCTTCAGACATTATTATGAAGAAAAATTATAGTTTTTGTTACAAAATTCTGCTTCTAGATTGCCAATGATGAAGAAAGTTGAATTAATATTATAATATAAGTTGTAACTCCACCAATAATCTAAAAAAAACACAAAAAAGCTAGTGATTTTTTAAAAAAAATACCAATACCAACTTACGGAAAATAACAGAGTATAATTAATAACAAAAAACCCTGCAGCTTTGAACTGAATTTGCTGATTAGAAATTTGCAACGAAAACATTTCAATCTCGTCAATTACAACATTATCTTTCGTCACAATATTATGAATAAGATCTCCACTTTTATTTGCCTAAAACAGTAGATGAGTACAAAATCTGACACAAGATGGCGCAATATTTTATAGGTTATGTTGCCAGTGCAAAAATTTATAGGTTATGTGTTATGTCGCAAGTGTTTCATTTAAACGTACTTCTTCGATTGTCCAGTAGCAAACATGACAGATATGGATCATATCGAAAATATAACCTATAAAAGCCATTGCTGTAAAAAATACAGCAGCCCAAATAATTTCGCTTGATTGAAGCGCTGTGGCAGTATAGAATAAGCCCAATACTGTAATGACAAAACTAGTCCCAAACATCAATAACAAAGAAAAACCATATAATTTATTAAATTTTTGTATTAATTTTGACAGTTGATGATGCAAAAAACAAATTTTGTTTAGATTTATTGTTTTCGCTCTAATTTGTTTATTTAAAATGACAAATCGGGCATTCAACATATTAATTATTGCTATATAATTTTGACAGCTAATTGAATTTATAATTAAAATAAAGCCAGAAATGTATGTTTGTAATTTTAAAGAAAAAGACAGACTAAAAGAACCAAAATAAATAAAAAAAATAGTATAAAATACTAAACATAAGAGTCTAATAGAAATATGAAGTAGCATTTTCTTTTCCGTAGGTTTGTAATCAACAACAACCAAATCTTTGTTTAAAAAATAGTCAAAATTTATTAGTTCGGTTAAGAGGAAGACGGCTCTTTTGGCGCCAAAAATGCTGAGAATCCAAAGATATACAAGATGGGCTCCTGCTACCACCAAAAACAAGACATTCGTGACACGCACTACAAGATGCTCGTCGCCAATGTTGGAAACATTATAATAAATAACAAAAAGTAAAAAAGAAATAAAAACAAAAGAAAGTAAAAGAACAAAAAATCTTAGACATTGTGACGGCGCAAGCTTATTATTTTGATTTTTGAATGCTATTAATCCGAAAATTTGATTTTGTAGCATCAAAAATTTGAGCGAATTTAAAAAATGTTGATTTATTTGATTAAAAGTTTGATAATTAGACATTTAATTGATTAATTGTTGATAATAATTGCACAAGAATGATGATGTATGTAGTGACAGCTCCAATTATCTAAAAAAAAAAAACTATTATTATTTAAAAATAAAGAATTCACTATATAAAAATCTAAAAATTAAAAAATCAATACTTTTTTGGTTTTTTTTAATAATTTTGTTAATTTTTTTACTTTTTACGTAAAAAATCGAACTATTTTAACATACTTTTATTTTGTAAACGTTTATAGTTATTAGAAATTTTTTTTCTTATTATTTTTTTTTACTATCATTTTTCAAATTGGGTGCAGAATAACATTTTATTGAAAACAAATTTGACAACTTAAGTACTATCTACAACTGTCTACTAGCATTGATAAGCACTAGTTCAATACAAGACTATTATAGTACTATTACTACTAAAAACTACTAGACCAGACTAGTACTAGTACTACTTAACTACTGCTTAAGACTTGACTTTAGAAGCTCTAAACTGAAATCTCAGTTGGTAGTAGAAGTAACTAAATCTAGTTATTTTTTCTAATATTATAAAATATTACTTAACCTTAAAAATTTTAAATAAAAATAGATCTAATTGATTTTAAATAATAGAAAATAACGTTTAAAATTTATTTATTAAAGAATTGAATAAAATAGACTTTAAGACTAGTGCTATTACTAATAAAGACTACTAGACTTTACAGGACTAGTACTAGTACAGACTCCTTAACTCCTGCTTAAGACTTGACACTTGAACTCTAAACTGTGGTAGTAAAAGTTACTAAATTTAGTTATTTTGGTTTTAAATTGTAAAACCTCATTTAACCTTAAAACTTTTAAATAAAATTAGATCTGAGTGATATCCTAACATTTATTTATTAATGAATTAAATCAAATAGACTACAACACTAGTACTGGTACAGACCACTTATCTTCTGCTTAAGACCGTTTTTACCTAAAATTTAAGATGGTAGTAAAAGTAACTAAATTTAGTTATTTTTATTTTGATATTTTAAAGCTCTGTTTAACCATAAATAAAACTAGATCCGAGTTCTATCAATAATAATAGAAAATGTTTTCTGATATTAATCAAAAGTTTTTCAATTTGCAAAAATAGTCCAGACACATAAATTTCAAAAATATATAAAAAATCAAAGTCAAAAACTTTAAAACTATTGACAGTACATTTTTTTATTTATTTTTGTTGTTCTTTTCTTGTTTTTTTCATCTTTATTCTTATACTATCTTTCTTTCTTTTTCTCTTCCTTTTCATTTCTCTATTTACTTTTTATTTTCTATATGACTACTTTCTTTTTCCTTCTATTCCTTTCTTTTTTTTTCTTTACTGTTAGATTCTTTTTTTTTCTATTTTTTATATATTTTTTTGTTGGATATGTATCTTATTTCTTTTTTTCATATTTCTTGTCTACAAATGTAATGTAAAACAATTTTTTCTTAAAAATGTCTAAGAAAATATATTCAACGATTATTTAATTTGGTTATAATTTGTTTTATACCAATTTTGTTTTTAGTTTATTTAATTTTTATTTATAATTTATTATTTAAATGTTTCTAATTTATTGATTTAAATTAATAAAAATAATTTCGGATAAAAAAAATCTCTCTCTATTTAACATTGATTTTTTTTTGTTTTTATAATTTCTATTGTTTTTGTTATTTTTTATGTTTTTTGCAAATTGCACATTTTAAGTGATCGTTTAATTTTTAATATAAAAAATGTTGGTTCTTTACCTTATTTTTGGTTTTTATCTTACTAATCTTTATTTTTTACAATATAATTTTGTTTATTTTTTTACTATCAAATTGATGTCTTTCAACAAAGTTTGTTTTTTGTTTTTACATTATTGGTACTTTTACTATAAATTGTCAATTTTATCTAGCTGGCTTTAATTAAAATTGTTTTTTTTTTTAATATTTTTCAATTGTTTTCCATTGTTTTTTTTTTATAATAAAATAATAATAATAATGTTAAATTGATTAAGATTTATTGAATAATCTTACATAGAATTTATAATTAAATTAAAAAAAAAATGCATAAACGTTAAAAATTATTGTTTTTTTCAATTTATTGGTAAAGGTTTGACATTTACAATTTTTGTAAATAATTTTAGAAAAATAAAAATAAATTCAAATATGTATGTATAAAAATTATAAATTTTATTTTTTATTTATGTTAAATTTTATTTTAAAATTTGAAAATAATTTTTATAAAAAATTTTAAAATTATTTAAAACATATCTGATTTTTATTAAAACTGTCTCAAAAGTTTTATTTAAAATTTTTTTAAAAATTTTAAAAATATGCACTGAAAGTAAATGGCAAATAGACCTATTTTATTTTTCGATTATTTGGATAAGTTTTGATATTTTTTGCAGGATATTATATAGTCGGATGTATTTTCAACAAAAAATTAAAATAAACCTTGATCTTTACGGGTACGAATTTTGTGACTATTGAACTTCAATTGATTCAATGTTTCAATTATAACCTCACTTATTTAAAAAAAAAAATTTTTTTATTTTTAAAGTTATCTAAGAATCTTATCAAAATATAAGAAATTTTTGAAAAAAACGTCAAAAATAATTGATTTTTTCAATTGCAACCACAGCAATACACTAAATAATGTGAAATTGATTAAGATTCATGGAATAATCTTACCGAAAACAGCAATGTATAGTTAATGGGAAAGAAGCCAGCCGCACTAAATTCGACACTGACATTGGTCATTTGCAACGAAAACATTTCAATTTCATCGAGTGTATTTCGATCGTCGCTTTCAATTAAATGGATCAGTTTTCCGGATTTTTTCGCCTAAAAAACGCATTTGATTAATTCAATATTGACATTTTTAAAAAACCACTTCTTTAACGGTAGAAAAACAACAATTACAGATCCTTAAAGTGTCTATAATGAAAGTAATGCAGCCCATTATCGTACCTAAAACACTGCCAAAATCTATTTTTCCGCTTTGCATTGAGGCCACAAAGACAAAAACCGCTAAGATTATGACGAAAAAGCTTACAGCAAACATCAGGAGGAGATTTATTCCAAAAATTTTATTAAAATTTTGTATTAATTTGCATAAATGATGGTGCAAATAGCAGATTTTACTTAAATTTAATTCAGGGAGATTCGTTGGCCGAATTTGGTGTTTGATTTGGCGGTTTAAAATTCTATAACGCACTTTTATCATCGATACACACGATACTATTTGATAGGAAAACGCTTCTGTCATAATTATGACCAATAGACCGAAAAACATCTCAAACTTCATCTCTATCAAAGGCATTTTTATGGCGGCATACCAATAGTACCCTACTGCCACAAATATTAATCCACTTGAACAGCCCATTTGTCAAAAATTTCCATTTTGAAAATTTCTATAATTAAAACTGATAGAATTCTGAGCCAAAAACTCATCAAAATATTTCATATTTTCAAAAAAAATTATATATTTATCTTGCTTTAGGGCACTTCGGCACCAAATAGTGCCCAAAAATATTGCAGCATGTATCATGAAAATTAGATCAACAATTTGGATAATCAACGGAATATATTTAGATTGAAAAATTACGTAAATTGATGTCATTCCATAACCAATAACAAGTGTTGCCACAAAAAAATTAAATAATTTGAAAAATTTTGATCTAACAAGGCTGGTTTTGGTACAAAAAAATGTCAAAAGACAGAAAATTTGACAGTAAATTGTGAATCGGCGAATGGATTCTATGAATTTTTGGTCACTTTTTGGTGACATTTTACTAAATAATCAATTGTTTTCAACTATAAAAATATAAATGAAGTAATCATCTAAAGTATATACTTATTTATTTATGTATTTTGTTGACTTTTAACTTAATTAATTTTTGATTCAGAATATCAATAGTTATATATTAAGAAAATAAATGCCTCAGACTGAAAAAAGTGAAAAAAGCATTTTAACTTACAATATCAACAAAATGACAAATTTGAATAAACTATTTTTGCAATGGAGACCTACTTTTTATTTTATAGTGTCTATTAACACTAGAAAAAAGTTGGTAAATAAATATGTTGATATAAAAAATGCAAAAAAAAATGTTTCTAAAAAAATTTCAAAAAACAATTTTGATCATTTCGAAAAATTTTAGAATTTTTTTTTAACAGTTTCTTAAAAAACACTAAAATTTATTTTATATCGAGAATAAGAAAATTTTAATTAAAAATAGTCAAATTTAATTTGAGAATAAACACGTTTATATTGAGAATAAACTTTATTAAATTGAGAATAAACAATAAAATAATTGATTTATTTAAAAAAAAATAAAAACAATTAAATAGAAAATAGTTTCGAATTTTGAATACTGGCAGAGTTATTTCAGCCAATAAAATTCTTTCAAATGTATTTTTTAATTGAAAATAAACAATATCATATTAAAAACAATCAAATTCAAATTAAAAATTAGAAAATTCAATTAAAGAATGAGTAATTTTGAAATTATAGTAAACGCTATATTATTTCAACTTATAAATAAACAAATTCATAATTAAAATAAAAAATTTCAAATTGAGAATAAAAATATGTGCAAATTGAGATTAAAGCATTTCAATTAAGAATAATTAATTTCAAATTGAGAATAATTAGTTTCAAATTGAGAATAAACTAATTCATATTGAGAATAAACAATTTAAAATTTAGAATAAATAAATTCGAATTGATAATGAGCAATATTAAACTGTGAATAAACGCTTTTTGATTGAAAAGAAACCAATTTATTTTAAATTGAGATTAAACAAAATTTAAATTAAAAATAATTAATATCAAATCAAAAATAATTAGTTTCACATTAAGAATAAACAAATTAAAATTGAGAATAAATAAATTCAAATTAATAATAAGCAATTTTATATCATGAATAAACGCTTTTAGACAGAAAAAATTTATTTCAAATTAAGAATAAGCAAATTGAGATTAAAACATTTATGTTGAGAATAAACAAGATACAAATTGAAAATAATTAATATCAAATTGAGAATAATTAGTTTCAAATTGAGAATAAACAAATTTAAACTGAGAACAAACAATTTAAATTTGAGAATAAATAAGTTCAAATTAATAAAAAGCAATACAATATCGTGAATGAACGTATTTAGATGGAAAAAATTTATTTTAAATTGAGAATAAACAAGATATAAATTGAAAATAATTAATATTAAATTGAGAATAATTAGTTTCAAATTGTGAATAAGCAAGATATAAATTGAAAATAATTAATATCAAATTAAGAATAATTAGCTTCAAATTGAGAATAAACAACCTTTAAGTTAAAAATAATTAATATTAAATTGATAATAGTAGTGTTAAATTGAGAATAAACAAATTCATATTGAAAAAAAACAATTTAAAATTGAGAATAAATAAATTCAAATTAATAAAAGGCAATATTATATCGTGAATAAACGCTTTTGGATAAAAAAAAATTATTTCAAATTGAGAATAAACAAGATATAAATTGAAAATAATTAATATCAAATTGAGAATAATTAGTTTCAAATTGAGAATAATTAGTTTCAAATTGAGAATAAACAAATTTAAATAGAGAATAAACAATTTAAATTTGAGATTAAATAAATTCAAATTAATAAAAAGCAATTTTTATATCGTAAATGAACGCTTTTAGATAGAAAAAATTTGTTTCAAATTGAGAATAAACAAGATATAAATTGAAAATAATTAATATCAAATTGAGAATAATTAGTTTCAAATTGAGAATAAACAAATTTAAATTAAGAACAAACAATTTAAAATTGAGAATAAATAAATTCAAATTAATAGAAAGCAATTTTATATCGTAAATGAACGCTTTTAGATAGAAAATATTTATTTCACATTGAGAATAAGCAGATTTAAATTGAGATTAAAACGTTGATGTTGAGAATAAACAAAATTTAAATTGAAAATAATTAATATCAAATTGAGAATAATTAGTTTCAAATTGAGAATAAACAAATATATATTGAGAACAAACAATTTAAAATTGAGAATAAATAAATTCAAATTAATAATATGCAATATTCAATCGTGAATAAACGTTTTTAGATAGAAAAAATTTATTTCAAATTGAGAATAAGCAGTTTTAAATTGAGATTAAAACATTTATATTGAGAATAAACCACCTTTAAATTAAAAATAATTAATATCAAATTGATAATAATTAGTTTTAAATTGAGAATAAACAATTTAAAATTGAGAATAAATAAATTCGGCGCTTATTCTGCCCACTTTGACAAACCGCTACTAATTCAACCAATCATTGAAGATGGGCGTTTTTATAAATAGAGCAATTCGAACGCTGTCACTTATGTGATAGATGCAATATATAACTTAAAAAAAAATACAATTTAAACAATTAAATACTCTAGATTGAAAAATATTAAAAAAAATATTTTCATAAAAATATTAACATTGTTTAGTTTAAAAAATTGTAAAACAATCACTAAACATATTAATAAAAAACGAACCATATTACAATATCTTTATAATTCGAATAAATACAGCCATTATCATAACTTTTTACTAAAGTCGATAAGGTGGCGCTAAAATTAAAAAAAGAGCTGTCGATTTATTATTCATTGTCTTGCTAGATTTGCAAAATAGGTGATGTTTTTGGGTATTTTACAGCAAAATGATCAGTAATTCAACTGGATTTTTGCAGCAAAACATATTTTTTAGATTTTTTTCTAAAAATTCTATTGTTGTTGTTATTTAAGCAAAGACGCTCCAAACTCTTAAAAACAAAATATCACAAACTCGACTAAAAAAGCAATAAAAAATTAACGATCTCGATATAAAAGTTCTTCGTCCGGAATTACGTATTTCTTCCGGGTGTTATTTTCTATACATTTTTATTAGCTGATATTTTATCGAATGCTTCAACGGCTCTTTCAGAAAGCGTATCGCTTGGAATAGTTTGTGCATAAAATTTCGACACTTTTCCAAGTTTATTCGCCAGTTAAATCAAAATAAGTTAATCAGTTAACGCTTTTTTTTCATTCTATTTCAGCGGGTCGTGCGACACAATCTTTAACCTCAAAGTTGGAGCGTTTTTAAAATTTAAAGCCGCTCCAGAGCTCAAAGCGCGCTAAAAGAAACTTCTTTAATTTCTTTTGGTGACATAAATTCTCGGCCAAAGCATCGAAAAACGTGTATTCAAAGTTTTTTTGGCTTTTTGATTCCTCCTATTCTAATAGAAACGTTTCTTAAAAAAACTGATAAAAAAATTATAAAATCTATGTATTTTTGCTCGGTGGATACAACGGCGAGGACCGATAGAATGACCAGCGCGCTCTCCGGATCTTACACCCTTAAATCTCTTTTCAAAAAATTTTGACATATTTTCTTGCAGAAACTGCCATGGGAGTCACAGTGAACGCCATGCAAGATTCCGATTCTGAATACGTCAAATCCGTATCCGGGTAAGTCAGTCAATAATATAAATAAATTTCTAAAATAAGATAACTCCCAATATTGCAGCGCTACCAATATCATCCTCCACCGGATGTTTCATCCCTATTTGCACCCCGATTTCATATTTAATAGGACCGAAATAGGACGCCAACACAATAAGTACCTGTCCATTCTCCATGGATTTACCCGAAAGGTAGGTAGAGGGTGGAAACAATGAAATCCCTTAAATTGACTACACTGTCAACTTGAATGGACCAAAAGACAATTACAAAATTAATGAGAGGTTATCGGTTAAAACGATTTGTTTCACACAAGATTCAATGGAATTGCACCCCTAATTTCTGCTCTTTACACCACTTTTCAATATTTAAACACAAAATTTAAGGGTTGAAATAACAACTATGTAGTTATAAAGTGTGTCTGTCTTTCACTTGCTTGAACTAAATGTGACTGATCAGCTCCAATTAAAGCGAAACTTGCCTCACATTTGACAGTTTGTTTTTTGAAATAACACACACTCTGTTAATTTGTGAATTCTTCAACTGCGACTGATAGCTCTAATAAGAGCAAAACTTGTCTCAAATTTTACCCGTTTATTATTTGAATTGACAGATAATTTGTTTGTTTTCAAATTTTTAGGTTAGACTTTTAGCATTTAATATTAATACAATTGATTGTTAAATTTTTAGGTTAAAATATTAAACATAAGATGTTACTTTAAAAAATTTTAAGTTAGAATATTAAACATAGTGTGTTACTTTGAAAATTTTTAGGTTAGATTGTCAACATTTAATATTAATACAATTGATTTTTGAGTTTTTAGGTTAGAATATTAAACATAATGTGTTAGTTTGTAAATTTTTAGGTTAGAATATTAAACATAATGTGTTACTTTGTACTTTTTTAGGTTAGAATGTTAACATTTAATATTAAAACAATTAATTCTTGAATTTTTAGGCTAGAATATTGAACATAATGTGTTACTTTGTAATTTTTTAGGTTAGAATGTTAACATTTAATATTGAAACAATTAATTTTTGAATTTTTAGGTTAGAATATTGAACATAATGTGTTAGTTTGTAAATTTTAAGGTTAGAATATTAACGTTCAATATTAAAAAAAATTAATTTTAGGTAATTGAAGAGCGAAAAGAGAAGCTATTGAAAGGAGAAACGGTTCAGCTTGAGTTGACCGAAGAAGATAAACTTTTGGGCAAAAAACAACGTCTGGCGTTCCTAGATCTCCTCTTGGAAGCCAATAAGCAGAAAGAAGGGGGACTGTCTGATGAGGAGTTTCGAGAAGAAGTTGACACTTTCATGTTTGCGGTAAGTGTAGAAAAACGATGATTTTTGACTTTTTATTCAGAATTTTAATAATGAAGAGGTCAATATTGTAATAATTTTGAAACAAAGAGGCATAGCTGATCGGACAACCAAATTATCACACTAGCGTTTTTGTCTGAAACGCATATCTAAGATATGCAATTTTATCTAACTACTTTGGTTCGTTCCTACCAACTTATAGAAAATACAGCCGAATTGAATTTATACAAAAAAACAACATTTTTTTCATTTTTTTTACAAATTACAAAGGCAACACTAAAATAACTAAACTAATATTAAGCTAATCTAACTAAGCAAAATCAAAAATTATATTATATTAACCTACACAAACTATGTTAAAATATTTAAACTAGCTTAAAATAACCATAAAATAATTCTATTTTGTAACTAAGCTAACTAAGTATAGCTTAATTAACTTAGTTATAATAGCTTAGTTAGTTAGCTAGGATCCGTTAAGTTTAAATAATTTTATTTTCTAGACTAATATAACTAAACCAGCTTAAACTAAACCAGCTTATCTTAGCTAAGTTAAGCTATATAAACTATACTAAATTAAGATAACTACTCTAACCAAACGGATCAGATTACTATCAATAACTTAATTTACAGAAATAATACCTAAATAATTAGACCAAATTAAACATAATTAAATTATATCAATTTAACTAAACTCTAGTTAATAAATTAGATCAAAATTACAAAATTAAATTATTTCACTTTAACTAAACTATAATTAATAAACTAGACAAGAATAATAATTTCACCTAAATGATTCTATATAACCTAACTAAAAAAACAGATCAGATTAGTTTTAAAAATGTTATTTAACTAGGCTAGGCTGAGATTCGGTTAAACAAATTACAGAAGCAAAACTATAATAACTAAACTAGATCAAATTCAACCAACTTACTCAATAACCATTGCAGCTTTATAAAAGTTTGTTTAGCTATTATATAACTATATGAAAACTAAACTAACTAAACCAATTAGTTTAGATTATTTTTCTTTATTGTTAAATAAATAAATTCTGTTGAACAAATTGCAAAAGCAACACTAAAATAACTAAACTTGATTAAATTAAATTAAACTTTATCAACTTACCCAATAACTAATCACAAAGCTAGCTGGTTTATAATATGACTATATGATAGCTAAGCTAACCTAACTAAGCAAAATCAAAAATTATATTATATCAACCAACACAAACTATGTTAAACTATTTAAACTAGATTGAAATAACTATAAAATAATTCTATATTATAACTAAGCTAGCTAAGTTTAGCTTAGTTAACTTAGTTATCATAGCTTAGTTAGTTAGCTAGGATCCGTTAAGTTTAAATAATTTTATTTTCTAGACTAAAATAACTAAACCATCTTAAGCTAAGCCAGGTTATCTTAGCTATGTTAAGCTATATAAACTATAGTAAATTAAGATAACTACTCTAACCAAACGCATCAGATTACTATCAATAAGCTAATTTACAGAACTAATACCTAAATAACTAAACTAGATTAAACCTAATTAAATTATATCAACTTAACTAAACTCTAGTTAATAAATTTGATCAGAATAACAAAATTAAATTATATCACTTTAACTAAACGATAATTGATAAACTTTACAAAAATAATAATTTCACCTAAATGATTCTATATAACCTAACTAAAAAAACAGATCGTTTAAAAATTTTATTTAACTAGGCTAAGCTAAAATTTGGTTAAACAAATTACAGAAACAAAAGTATAATAACTAAACTAGATCAAATTCAACCAACGCAGCTTTATAAAAGTTAGTTTAGCTATTATATATAACTATTTAGAAACTAAACTAACTGAACCAATTAGTCTAGATTATTCTTGTTTATTGTTAAATAAATTGCAAAAGCAACACTAAAATAACTAAACTAGATTAAATTAAATTAAACTTTATCAACTTACCCAATAACTAATCATAAAGCTAGCTGGTTTATAATATGACTAAATGATAGCTAAGCTAACCTAACTAAACAAAATCAAAAATTATATTATATCAACCTACACAAACTATATTAAACTATTTAAACTAGCTTAAAATAACCATGAAATAATTCTATTTTGTAACTAAGCTAGCTAAGTTTAGTTTAGTTAACTTAGTTATCATAGTTCAGTTAGTTAGCTAGATCCGTTAAGTTTAAATAATTTTATTTTCTAGACTAATATAACTAAACCAGCTTAAACTAAGCCAGGTTATCTTAGCTATGTTAAGCTATATAAACTATAGTAAATTAAGATAACTACTCTAACCAAACGGATCAGATTACTATCAATAAGCTAATTTACAGAACTAATACCTAAATAACTAGACTAGATTAAACTTAATTAAATTATATCAACTTAACTAAATTCTAGTTAATAAATTTGATCAGAATAACAAAATTAAATTATTTCACTTTAACTAAACTATAATTAACAAACTAGACCAGAATAATAATTTCACCTAAATGATTCTATATAACCTAACTAAAAAAACAGATCAGATTAGTTTTAAAAATGTAATTTAACTAGGCTAGGCTAAGATTCGATTAAACAAATTACAGAAGCAAAACTATAATAACTAAACTAGATCAAATTCAACCAACTTACTCAATAACCATCGCAGCTTTATAAAAGTTAGTTTAGCTATTATATAACTATATGGAAACTAAACTAACTGAACCAATTAGTTTAGATTATTTTTGTTTATTGTTAAATAAATAAATTCTGTTGAACAAATTGCAAAAGCAACAATAAAATATCTAAGCTAGATTAAATTAAATTAAACTATACTATCATAACTAATAAAATTGGTTTACTTTTTCAATAACTAATCATAAAACTAACTAAACTGATCAAATTGTGTAAATAATTTTTGTTTATTAGACTAAATCGATTCAGTTAAACAAATGACCAAACCAGCTAATCTAGATTAAATTAAACCATATTATACTAACTTACCTAATCTATATCAGGCTATGTAAATTAGATTATTATGTTCATTTTACATAAATTTAAATAAATTTTATTTAATAATTAAATTAACTAATCTAGATTAAGCTAAATGAAATATTAATAGCTTTTTTAAAAACTAACAATATAGGTGGTTTATATTACTATATAAGCTATAAATTAAATTAAATTATAGTAGCTTACCCACTAAAATTGATTTCCTTCTTCAATAACTAATCATTTAACTAACTAAGCTGATCAGATTAGTTAAACTTTCTACTTTTAAATTATCACAATTTACTTAGTAACTAATCATAAAGTTAGTTTACTTGCCCAATAACTAATCATAAAACTAACTAAACTGACCAAATAAGTTTAAATAATTTTTGTTTATTAGACTAAATAGCTTTAGTTAAGCAAATTTTAAAAGCCAAACTAAAACAGCTAAACTGAATTAAACTATACCAGCTTATCTTATCTTATTTTTAGTTCTTTTTCATTTTGCTGTCTAATTTGTTTTCTTTTGTTAAGTTTTATTTCTTTTTGCCTAATTTTTATTTCTAGATTATTTTCATGCTTGTTTTTATATGTTTTCGTCTTGATTTAATTTTTGTTTTTTTTACAGTCTTTTCTCTCATTTTTTTTTTGGCTTGTATGTCAATCGGCGATTAATAATCTCGACAATTAAAGTTGCTTTTTCGCCACTTTAACTTTAAAATGTGAACGTTTTGTGGATCTGGCTTTCAGCTCAACTTATTTAAACTTCTTCAATATAATAAAATCGGGTCAGACCGAGTGCATTTTTAGGAAAAATCAAAAAGTTTTCGCTTTCGACTCCCGAGACGGACATCGGCGATGAAGTTAGCGGCGGAGTTAGCTGTGGAAGTTCTGCATCGCGGAGATGTCACTTGAATGTTAAAGTTGAGAATCGATTGGCGGAGGAAGTTGCTGCTACATGAGGAGTTCAGCATGCAATTAAACAAGTTACAAAGTAATGGATATTGCATGTGTGACTTTATTCAATTAACGGAACTGCATTCAAGTTAACACTATTATTTGCTGGAATAGTTTACCAGATGAGAACTTTTGGCTTGGCAATTCAAAATTTTAGAATAAAACGTCTAATAACATCAGCAACTCAGTAACACGGCCTCCTGACTATTTGCAATTTTAGAAAAAAACGTACGTATAATACCATTGACAACTCAGCAACACGGCCTTCTGACCATCCACGGTTTGTAAAATGTTAGATCACGTGCATTTTGATGTAATTGGATAAACATGCTTAAAAACGGCTTAGAAATGTCCAACTTTTTGTCATTTATTTTGTAAAACATAATTTAAAGATTATAATGATGGAGAGACCCTCAGTAGAACAGTTTTTTTTTTGAAAATTTTAGATTATTGGTCACTAAAGAATTGTAAAAGATCTTTGAATAATCTGATTGAGATTCACCCTCATCCATGGCGAAAGTTGGAAATCCAAACCGATAATTTATGAACAAAGTTGCCAGGACCGACCTGGGTGCGGTAATTTATGGGCATTATAAGATCTATCTATGCCCATTGTGTTACCACTTGTATTGTGTAAAGTTTTGGGCCGGAATCGACCCGAAATGCACGTTTTAGGGGCGAATGAGCAATTTGGTTAAGTGTCACAATTACTCCCTTCCGGGTCAAAATGACATGCAAATGGCAAAGGAAAAGGAGCGGGGTTATGTGCGACTGATGAGAGCTAACAAGCCCAAAACGTCACCTAAGCTGTAAAAATAGCGTATAGCCAAAACTAAAATTAACTATATAATGTCAATTTTGTTGTCTTTTTGGTAAATTGGATTACATTTTGTTTATTTATTTTTTATATATTTCTCAAAGCTTTTAACCTCTTTTGACTATGACTTCTTCGGCTCGCTTCTGCTCCTAAATTTTGATGTATTTAATTTTAGAGGAAGATTAATCGCAGGAAACGTTATCCATCAAGAGGTCCGGAATTAAATAAGCCCACCGTGGATAAAAAGACTTTTAATATAGCTGAAAGCTTTATGTGGAGGAATAAATGCAACAGAAAAGCAGCCGGACTATATTTTGTTACTTTTATTACATAATTTTGTTTGCTTTTCTAGCCGAATTAATATCGTACATAAAATAGTTTTAATCATTTCAAAAATATAGCCAAAAACGCAAAAATTGAGTTAGTTTTATTCATTGTTTTGGCATCAGAGAGTGGGATAAATCGGCGCAATATTGGAGCATTTTAGACCACAAATTTCAAAGCGTTTTAAATTGGAATTAGTATCAGCTGCTGTCATAAAAATTACTAACAATGGGATTACAAATCTAGTGAGGTAATTCTATTTTAAAACAAAAATTAAACCGGTAAATTAAAAAAATGAGTGGTGAGCGCGCGTTAGCGTTTATTTATTTTAAACACATACTGAATTTAATAAATTAACTATAAATTGAGGAAATTGTTGGAAATAAATATCAAATTTCTATTAATATTTATAATAATAGTTTTATTATTAATGAAATTTATTAGTATTTATTTAGCCTAATATGTTAGTATAATTAAGTTTAGTTTAATCTAGATTAACTGTTTTGGTAATTTGTTTAACTGGATCGATTTAGTCTAATAAACAAAAAATTTTTTACACCAATCTGATCAGTTTAGTTAGTTTGGTTATTATATATATATACTATGTGATAACTAAACCAGTTATATGATTAGTTTTTGAAGAAGTTATTAAGATTTTATTTAGCTTAATCTAGTTCAGTTAGTTTAGTTATTAAATGAGATTTATTTAAATTTATGTACCATGGACATAATAATCTAATTTACATAGGTTAGGTAAGTTAGTATAATATGGTTTAATTTAATCTAGATTAGCTGTTTTGGTTATTTGTTTAACTAAATCGATTTAGTCTAATAAACAAAAATTATTTACACCAATCTGATCAGTTTAGTTAGTTTGGTTATTATATACATAATATATAATAACTGAACCAGTTTTAGGGTTAGTTTTTGAAAAAGTTATTAATATTTTATTTAGTTTAATCTAGTTCAGTTAGTTTAGTTATTGAATAAGATTTATTTAAATTTATGTAAAATGGACATAATAATCTAATTTACATAGCCTAATATAGATTAGGTAAGTTAGTATATTATGGTTTAATTTAATCTAGATTAACTGTTTTGGTCATTTGTTTAACTGAATCGATTTAGTCTAATAAACAAAAATTATTTACACCAATCTGATCAGTTTAGTTAGTTTTATGATTAGATATTGAAAAAGTAAAGCAATTTTATTGGTTATGATAGTATAGTTTAATTTAATTCAATCTAGTTTAGTTATTTTAGTGTTGTTTTTTTTCTGGTCTAGTTTATTAGTTATGGTTTAGTTAAGTTGATATAATTTAATTAAGTTTAATCTAGTCTAGTTAATTAGGTATTATTTCTGTAAAATTAAGTTATTGATAGTAATCTGATTCGTTTGATTAGAGTGGTTTCTTAATTTAGTATAGTTTACATAGCTTAGCATAGCTAAGATAAGCTGGCTTAGTTTAAGATGATCTACTTATTTTAGTCTAAAAAATAAAATTATTTAAACTTAACGGATCTTAGCTAACTAAATAAGCTATGATAAATAATTTAACTAAACTAAACTTAGCTAGCTTAGATATAATATAGAATTGTTTTATAGTTATTTTAATCTAGTTTAAATAGTTTAACCTAGTTTGTGTAGGTTGATATAATATAATTTTTGATTTTGCTTAGTTAGGTTAGCTTAGCTATCATATAGTCATATTATAAACCAGCTAGCTTTATGATTAGTTATTGGGTACGTTGATAAAGTTTAATTTAATTTATTCTAGTTTAGTTATTTTAGTGTTGCTATTGCAATTTATTTAACAATAAACAAAAATAATCTAGACTAATCGCTTCGGTTACTTTAGTTTCTATAGAGTTATATAATAGCTAAACTAATTTTTATAAAACTGCGTTCGTTATTGAGTTGAATTTGATCTAGTTTAGTTATTATAGTTTTGTTTCTGTAATTTGTTTAACCAAATTTTAGCTTAGCCAAGTTAAATAACATTTTTCAAACTAATCTGATCTGTTTTTTTAGTTATATTATATTTTATCATTTAGGTAAAATTGTTATTCTGGTCTAGTTTATTAATTATAGTTTAGTTCAATTGATATAATTTAATTTTGTTATTCTGATCTAATTTATTAACTAGAGTTTAGTTAAGTTGATATAATTTAATTAACCTCAATTTAGTCTAGTTATTTAGGTATTATTTCTATTAAATTAAGTTATAGTAAATAATCTGATCTGTTTAGTTAGAGTGGTTAATTTAGTTTAGTTTATATAGCTTAACATAGCTAAGATAAGTTGGTTTAGTTTAAGCTGGTTTAGTTATATTAGTCTAGAAAATAAAATTATTTAAACTTAACGGGTTCTAGCTAACTAACTGAACTATGATAATTAAGTTAACTATACTAAACTAGATTAGTTATAATATAAATTTATTTTATGGTGATTTTAATCTAGTTTAACATAGTTTGTGTATATAGTTTTTGATTTTGCTCAGTTAGGTTAGCATAAAAAAAAAATATAGTGAAAAAAGCAATGATAAAGAAAGTGAGAGAGATATTCAAGGAAACAAAGAGCCAGATGAGAGTGAATATAAAAAATAAATAGAAAAAATAAATACAAGTAAAAGATATAAAAACAAAAAGAAAAACGAGCGAATAATATTGAGATAAACATAAGAAAAAAATGTTTTTTAACAAAATAAAGAAAAAAAATTACCGGAGTAGATAGATTATAGAATAGAGGAACATGAGGCATAAAAAAATAAAATTTTTGATAAGCGAGAGAATATATTTCTATAAAATAGCAAATAACAATAGAGAGTAATAAACAACAAACAAAACACAAAATATGACAATAATAAATTAAATGTGACAAGTAAAAAAATTATTTAAAAAGAATATATTGAAAATAAATTAATAAAAAATTGAAAATTAGCGAGCACTGACGTTTTTTTCACAGTAGTATAGCAGTGGAAGTTCTATGACAATTAAATCTGAGCGATTAAATAATTTAATTAAAATTAAATTAATACCAAAGTTTGAAAAGAGAATTTAATTACAAACATTAATTAAGGCTTTTAGAAGCAAAATGTAGCAACTATAAACATCAAACAAGGTCTATCGTCAAAATGACCACCATCTGCCGGCTTTATTACGGTCCAAGACACTAAATACAGAACAAAGGCCACATTAGCAGAGAAGCGAAAAATATTCCTTTCTATTTTTTTTTTATCAAAATCGGCTTTTCGGTGACTTTTTTTGGTAAAATTATGGTTCCGCATATCCGGATTGGATAAATTGGCTAATTTATGAAAAAGTTAAGCCATTTTAGAATGTAAACACATAAACACGCAATGTGATAAACATGAAAATTGTATATTTTAAAAAAAAAATTAATATTTGCATTTTTACGTGCGAAATTGGTGATTATTTGAATTTATTATGACCCATTTTTTACTGTTTATGAGTTTTTTTTTATAGAAAAGGTCACATATTTTTAGCTATTAGACTCTAATTTTATTAAATTTAATAAAAGTAAATAAACAATATTGTTATTTATATTTGAACCAATTTATTAAGATTATTGTTAACAATTAGTATCAACTTCTTTCACAGTAGTATAGCAGTGGAAGTTCCATGACAGCTCTATTGAGATTATTTTCAAAATAACTTTTTTTTTTTTATTTTGATGGAAAATTATTTTTCTTTATACCTTAGATGATGTAAAAACAAGTTGGAAAATTCTCGGAAAGTATTAAATCTCAATAATTCTAAGCTCCGAGAAATGCATGTGTTTTTCCAACTTTTTCCGATTTATGAAACTTTCCACTTAAATATATATTTTCTTTCTGCCTTCACTCCATTCCTTAGAAATATATTTATCATTTTTTTTCTCAAAAAAAAAATTTTTTTTTCTTCCAGGGTCATGACACTTCGACGACAACGGTCGCTTGGACACTTCTTGCTCTTGCCGAATATCCAGAACACCAGGTAATAAATATTGATAGACGAAATGAATTGGAAGTGAAGTTAATAAATCGTCCGAAAACTGTCACTGCAACCAATGACCGATCGACAAATAACGTTGACGTCACTAAAACAATATACAGAGCGGCTTCTAGCAACAACTTTTTGTCAATTTGAAACGCCATATCATTTGCAATAGAACCTATTTGACGTTTGAACGTGAAAAGTGGCGACATCTATCCATTAAAAGCTTCTATCATTAAAGACCAGAAACCATGTCTCTACATTTCAATGCTAAATGTCAAAATAAACTAACTAACTTACGTTAAAACACTTAATACTACATAAATAATATTAAAAAAAAACACATTATTTTCAAATTTGATGTTTTTCTTTCTAAATTTGTTTACTTTGTTACGTTTTTTTGAATTAGAAGTGAAGTTTAAAAATCGTCCGAAAACTGTCACTGCAACCAATGACCGATCGACAAATAACGTTGACGTCACTAAAACAATATACAGAGCGGCTTCTAGCAACACTTTTTGTCAATTTGAAACGCCATATCATTTGCAATACAACCTATGTGACGTTTGAACGTGAAAAGTGGCGACATCTATCCATTAAAAGCTTCTAACATTAAAGACCAGAAACCATGTCTCTACATTTCAATGCTAAATGTCAAAATAAACTAACTAACTTACGTTAAAACACTTAATACTACATAAATAATATTTAAAAAAAACACATTATTTTCAAATTTGATGTTTTTCTTTCTAAATTTGTTTACTTTGTTACGTTTTTTTGAATTGGAAGTGAAGTTAATAAATCGTCCGAAAACTGTCACTGCAACCAATGACCGATCGACAAATAACGTTGACGTCACTAAAACAATATACAGAGCGGCTTCTAGCAACAACTTTTTGTCAATTTGAAACGCCATATCATTTGCAATACAACCTATTTGACGTTTGAACGTGAAAAGTGGCGACATCTATCCATTAAAAGCTTCTAACTTTAAAAATTAGAAACCATGTCTCTACATTCCAATGCTAAATGTCAAAATAAACTAACTAACCTATAAATAATATAACAAAAAACCCATTATTTTCAAATTTGATCTTTTTCTTTCTAATTTTGTTACGTTTTTTTTGTTATTTATTTTGGTCTCCGTAGATCTTTTTTTGTTTTCTAATTTACTATTGCACATATTCTGTTTTTTTTTTTTTGTTTTTCTGTTATAGACTTTTTTTGAATAATTTTTAGATTTTTCTATTATCTTTTGTTTTTCATATTTAGTGCTGAATTTTTCTCTTTATTATTTTATTCTACACAATAACCGAATGCGTTTTTTTAAAAAATATATAAACAATATTTACAAATATTTTTTTTTTTTTTAAACAAATTGTCATATTTGCCATTTTGTGTTTTCTAGAGAAAAGTTCAAGAAGAGCTCGATGACATATTCCAAGGCGAAGATCGCCCAATCACGCCACAGGACGTAATAAAAATGCAATACCTGGATCGGGTAATCAAGGAATCGCAGAGGATACTTCCAGTTGTTCCTGTAATCGGCCGCACGCTTGATCAAGATCTGGAAATTGGTAAGAAAAACTCCAAAACTGACATTTATGTAAAAAAAAAAAACAAAACAAAAGAAACACGTAACGTTGTGCGAGTCTTTTGTTTTACTTTTCTTTGTATAGAAAGTTTTAACTATATATTTATAAACTTATCTCTAAGAAATTGTTATAGAATACAGCCGTCTCATTGGTTGAAAAACTATCGCTCTCTTCTTTAGTTGAACCAATAGCATCATAAAACTATAAAGTGTTCTATAAGTGTTGTAAAATAAAGTCTTCTCATTGGTTGAAAGACGTGCTTTTTTGTTCAGTTGAACCAATGACATCATACAATTATAAAGTGTTCTATAATATAACATTGTTATAGAATAAAGCCCTCTGATTGGTGTTTTTTTGTTCAATTAAACCAATGACCATAGAAAAGTATGAATAATAAAATTGTTATAAAATAAAATCTTCTGATTGGTTGAAAAACTATTGCTCTTTTGTTCAGTTAAACAAATGGCATCAAAAATCATAAAGTGTTCTAAATAATAAAAGTGTTATAAAATAAAGTTTCCTGATTGGTGGAAAGACTATCGCTCTTTTGTTTAGTTGAACCAATGACATCATAGAATTATAAAGTGTTCAATAATTTAACATTGTTATAGAATAAAGCCCTCTGATTGGTGTTTTTCTGTTCAATTGAACCAATGACCATAGAAAAATATAAATAATAAAATTGTTATAAAATACAACCTTCTGATTGGTTGAAAGACTATTGCTCTTTTGTTCAGTTAAACCAATGGCATCAAAAATCATAAAGTGTTTTAAATAATAAAAGTGTTATAAAATAAAGTTTCCTGATTGGTGGAAAGACTATCGCTCTTTTGTTTAGCTGAACCAATGACATCATAAAATTATAAAGTGTTCTATAATATAACATTGTTATAGAATAAAGCCTTCTGATTGGTGTTTTTTTGTTCAATTGAACCAATGACCATAGAAAAATATAAATAATAAAATTGTTATAAAATACAACCTTCTGATTGGTTGAAAGACTATTGCTCTTTTGTTCAGTTAAACCAATGGCATCAAAAATCATAAAGTGTTTTAAATAATAAAAGTGTTATAAAATAAAGTTTCCTGATTGGTGGAAAGACTATCGCTCTTTTGTTTAGTTGAACCAATGACATCATAAAATTATAAAGTGTTCTATAATATAACATTGTTATAGAATAAAGCCTTCTGATTGGTGTTTTTCTGTTCAATTGAACCAATGACCATAGAAAAATATAAATAATAAAATTGTTATAAAATAAAACCTTCTGATTGGTTGAAAGACTATTGCTTTTTTGTTCAGTTAAACCAATGGCATCAAAAATCATAAAGTGTTCTAAATAATAAAATTGTTATAAAAATAAAGTTTCCTGATTGGTTAGAAGACTATCGCTCTCTTGTTTAGTTGAACCAATGACATCATAAAATTATAAAGTGTTCTATAATATAACATTGTTATAGAATAAAGCCTTCTGATTGGTGTTTTTCTGTTCAATTGAACCAATGACCATAGAAAAATATAAATAATAAAATTGTTATAAAATAAAACCTTCTGATTGGTTGAAAGACTATTGCTCTTTTGTTCAGTTAAACCAATGGCATCAAAAATCATAAAGTGTTCTAAATAATAAAAGTGTTATAAAATAAAGATTCCTGATTGGTGGAAAGACTATCGCTCTTTTGTTTAGTTGAACCAATGACATCATAAAATTATAAAGTGTTCTATTATATAACATTGTTATAGAATAAAGCCTTCTGATTGGTGTTTTTCTGTTCAATTGAACCAATGACCATAGAAAAATATAAATAATAAAATTGTTATAAAATAAAACCTTCTGATTGGTTGAAAGACTATTGCTCTTTTGTTCAGTTAAATCAATGGCATCAAAAATCATAAAGTGTTCTAAATAATAAAAGTGTTATAAAATAAAGTTTCCTGATTGGTTGGAAGACTATTGCTCTTTTGTTTAGTTGAACCAATAACATCATAAAATTATAAAATGTTCTACAATATAACATTGTTATAGAATAAAGCCTTCTGATTGGTGTTCTTTTGTTCAATTGAACCAATGACTATAGAAAATAATAAGGTGTTTTAAATAATAAAAATGTTATAAAATAAAGCTTTTTGATTGGTTGGAAGACTATTGCTCTTTTGTTTAGTTAAACCAATAACATCATAAAATTATAAAGTGCTCTATAATATAACATTGTTATAGAATAAAGCCTTCTGATTGGTGTTCTTTTGTTCAATTGAACCAATGACTATAGAAAATAATAAAGTGTTCTAAATAATAAAAATGTTATAAAATAACGTTTCCTGATTGGTTGGAAGACTATTGCTCTTTTGTTTAGTTGAACCAATGACAACATAAAATTATAAAGTGTTCTATAATATAACATTGTTATAGAATAAAGCCTTCTGATTGGTGTTCTTTTGTTCAATTGAACCAATGACTATAGAAAATTTTAAAGTGTTCTATAATATAACATTGTTATAGAATAAAGCCTTCTGATTGGTGTTCTTTTGTTCAATTGAACCAATGACTATGGAAAATAATAAGGTGTTTTGAATAATAAAAATGTTATAAAATAAAGCTTTTTGATTGGTTGGAAGACTATTGCTCTTTTGTTTAGTTGAACCAATAACATCATAAAATTATAAAGTGCTCTATAATATAACATTGTTATAGAATAAAGCCTTCTGATTGGTGTTCTTTTGTTCAATTGAACCAATGACTATAGAAAATAATAAAGTGTTCTAAATAATAAAAATGTTATAAAATAAAGTTTCCTGATTGGTTGGAAGACTATTGCTGTTTTGTTTAGTTGAACAAATAACATCATAAAATGAATAAGTGTTCTATAATATAACATTGTTATAGAATAAAGCCTTCTGATTGGTGTTCTTTTGTTCAATTGAACCAATGACAATAGAAAATTATAAAGTGCTCTAAATAATAAAATTTTCATAAAATAAAATCTTCTGATTGGTTGAAAGACTATCGCTCTTTTGTTAAGTTGAACCAATGGCATCATAAAATTATAAAGTGTTCTATAATATAACATTGTTATAGAATAAAGTCTTCTGATTGGTGTTCTTTTGTTCAATTGAACCAATGACTATGGAAAATAATAAAGTGTTTTAAATAATAAAAATGTTATAAAATAAAGCTTTTTGATTGGTTGGAAGACTATTGCTCTTTTGTTTAGTTGAACCAATGACATCATAAAATTATAAAGTGTTCAATAATATAACATTGTTATAGAATAAAGCCTTCTGATTGGTGTTCTTTTGTTCAATTGAACCAATGACTATAGAAAATAATAAAGTGTTCTAAATAATAAAAATGTTATAAAATAAAGTTTCCTGATTGGTTGGAATACTATTGCTCTTTTGTTTAGTTGAACCAATAACATCATAAAATGAATAAGTGTTCTATAATATAACATTGTTATAGAATAAAGCCTTCTGATTGGTGTTCTTTTGTTCAATTGAACCAATGACAATAGAAAATTATAAAGTGCTCTAATAATAAAATTTTCATAAAATAAAATCTTCTGATTGGTTGAAAGACTATCGCTCTTTTGTTAAGTTGAACCAATGGCATCATAAAATTATAAAGTGTTCTATAATATAACATTGTTCTAGAATAAAGTCTTCTGATTGGTGTTCTGTTGTTCAATTGAACCAATGACTATGGAAAATAATAAGGTGTTTTAAATAATAAAAATGTTATAAAATAAAACTTTTTGATTGGTTGGAAGACTATTGCTCTTTTGTTTAGTTGAACCAATAACATCATAAAATTATAAAGTGTTCAATAATATAACATTGTTATAGAATAAAGCCTTCTGATTGGTGTTCTTTTGTTCAATTGAACCAATGACTATAGAAAATAATAAAGTGTTCTAAATAATAAAAATGTTATAAAATAAAGTTTCCTGATTGGTTGGAAGACTATTGCTCTTTTGTTTAGTTGAACAAATAACATCATAAAATGAATAAGTGTTCTATAATATAACATTGTTATAGAATAAAGCCTTCTGATTGGTGTTCTTTTGTTCAATTGAACCAATGACAATAGAAAATTATAAAGTGCTCTAAATAATAAAATTTTCATAAAATAAAATCTTCTGATTGGTTGAAAGACTATCGCTCTTTTG
The DNA here is from genome assembly GCA_947359425.1 of Lagria hirta. Lineage (NCBI taxonomy): Eukaryota > Metazoa > Arthropoda > Insecta > Coleoptera > Tenebrionidae > Lagria > Lagria hirta. The sequence continues at coordinate 3,093,999 of OX375795.1, read as the reverse complement.
TTAAGTTGAACCAATGGCATCATAAAATTATAAAGTGTTCTATAATATAACATTGTTCTAGAATAAAGTCTTCTGATTGGTGTTCTTTTGTTCAATTGAACCAATGACTATAGAAAATAATAAGGTGTTTTAAATAATAAAAATGTTATAAAATAAAGCTTTTTGATTGGTTGGAAGACTATTGCTCTTTTGTTTAGTTGAACCAATAACATCATAAAATTATAAAGTGCTCTATAATATAACATTGTTATAGAATAAAGCCTTCTGATTGGTGTTCTTTTGTTCAATTGAACCAATGACTATAGAAAATAATAAAGTGTTCTAAATAATAAAAATGTTATAAAATAAAGTTTCCTGATTGGTTGGAATACTATTGCTCTTTTGTTTAGTTGAACCAATAACATCATAAAATGAATAAGTGTTCTATAATATAACATTGTTATAGAATAAAGCCTTCTGATTGGTGTTCTTTTGTTCAATTGAACCAATGACAATAGAAAATTATAAAGTGCTCTAAATAATAAAATTTTCATAAAATAAAATCTTCTGATTGGTTGAAAGACTATCGCTCTTTTGTTAAGTTGAACCAATGGCATCATAAAATTATAAAGTGTTCTATAATATAACATTGTTATAGAATAAAGTCTTCTGATTGGTGTTCTTTTGTTCAATTGAACCAATGACTATGGAAAATAATAAAGTGTTTTAAATAATAAAAATGTTATAAAATAAAGCTTTTTGATTGGTTGGAAGACTATTGCTCTTTTGTTTAGTTGAACCAATGACATCATAAAATTATAAAGTGTTCAATAATATAACATTGTTATAGAATAAAGCCTTCTGATTGGTGTTCTTTTGTTCAATTGAACCAATGACTATAGAAAATAATAAAGTGTTCTAAATAATAAAAATGTTATAAAATAAAGTTTCCTGATTGGTTGGAATACTATTGCTCTTTTGTTTAGTTGAACCAATAACATCATAAAATGAATAAGTGTTCTATAATATAACATTGTTATAGAATAAAGCCTTCTGATTGGTGTTCTTTTGTTCAATTGAACCAATGACAATAGAAAATTATAAAGTGCTCTAATAATAAAATTTTCATAAAATAAAATCTTCTGATTGGTTGAAAGACTATCGCTCTTTTGTTAAGTTGAACCAATGGCATCATAAAATTATAAAGTGTTCTATAATATAACATTGTTCTAGAATAAAGTCTTCTGATTGGTGTTCTGTTGTTCAATTGAACCAATGACTATGGAAAATAATAAGGTGTTTTAAATAATAAAAATGTTATAAAATAAAACTTTTTGATTGGTTGGAAGACTATTGCTCTTTTGTTTAGTTGAACCAATAACATCATAAAATTATAAAGTGTTCAATAATATAACATTGTTATAGAATAAAGCCTTCTGATTGGTGTTCTTTTGTTCAATTGAACCAATGACTATAGAAAATAATAAAGTGTTCTAAATAATAAAAATGTTATAAAATAAAGTTTCCTGATTGGTTGGAAGACTATTGCTCTTTTGTTTAGTTGAACAAATAACATCATAAAATGAATAAGTGTTCTATAATATAACATTGTTATAGAATAAAGCCTTCTGATTGGTGTTCTTTTGTTCAATTGAACCAATGACTACAGAAAATTCTAAAGTGTTCTATTTTATATAAAGAGCTCTTATTGGTTGATAGACAATTGCTCTTTTGTTTAGTTTTAAACCAATAGCATCATATTATTATTGAAAAAAAAATTAAAAAATGGCCGAATTGCCAAAAAAGCTTTTGATAAATATATCTGAGAATGTGACATTTGTCAAAATTGTCTCGCTCCAATAAATAGCCCGTCTGCAACCCCTTGAGAATTTAGCGAATTTTTCTAGTTAGCAAAAGCCGTGCTTCCATAAATAAGATTTTAATTAGATTTTCCTCAACGAATATTGGTTTTAGCTTATTTTCTAAGGAAGCAAATTTTGAAATTATATTTGCTTAAAGTGTAATTATTCAGTAATGTGAGAGCCTGCACTGCTGGCTGCTTCTTGATCAATGCAATTTATTCCAACATGCGGCAACCTTATATAAATCTTATTTGTAATTTGTTTTAAGGTGTTTGTACGAGAAATGTAATTAAAATTGGATATTAATCATCGAAACATGTTAAGAATTATGTAAGATATATTATATCACTTATATTATATATATAACACACAAATGCTTAGAATGCACTGAGCGTTCCACGACGCTCCAAGGTGTTTGGATCGCCGAGTGCATTCCAAGCGCACTTTGCTAGAAAAAGATGCGGCAATCACGTTTTATTATAGCTAAATAATAAAATACTTGCAATTTTCATTTGAACAAGAAGATTAGTAAACTTTGACGTAAGTTTTCATAAAGATTATTGAAAGTTGAGCAGATTTTTGTGGAAAGCGATAGACAAACTACACTCAAATTGATTTGGTCAATTATGTGATTAATTATTGAAGACAGACATTGCAACAATAGCTCAATACAATCAATCAAAACCAATTCGGCCATTCCGATCACATTCTATGATGAATTGCAAAGGGCTTTGCCTCTCTATGACCCAAACGATGGAGTTTTTTGGGTTTTTTACGTGTCAGACGCTATTGTCGGAAGAAAAAATGAAAATCCATGTAGTGTGACAATTTATTAGTTTCCATTTTGAAAAATTGCTTTCAAATAAACGCCACATTTATTTGTTCGCTCTCAAAAAGGCCTTAAAACTTTTCAGTCGGTAACATAATCAAACAACATGAGTTTATTTATCTTGTAAAAAACTAATTTATTTACAAAATTTTGATAAACAAAACATAAAATATTGCTTACGCAATCATCAGATTGGTGCAGCCGACAATAGTGATTATTGCAAATGACAAGCCATTTTGGTCACTCCTACAACAAATACTGATAGAGATACTTAATCATGAGAATGAAAAAGCTTGCGTAGTACTCTTTATCTGATGTTTGCGTAAGGAAAAACAAAAACGCAAATAGAAAACAAAAACAAAGCCTCAATTATTCGAAAAATCAACAAATTTTTGAAGATTTTCGCTCAGACTAAGCGGTAAAAAAGCAATAAAAACAGTAAAATAAAAGTGTAAAGTAAAAAAATGAAAAGTAAAACAAAAATGACAAAAAACAAAATTAACTACTTAAAGAAAAATTCCAGAAACTAAAAAAAAAATTCTACATCTCTATTATTTTTCCAGGTGGTCGCCTCATCCCGGCTGGTGTAATGGTTATCGTACATTTAGCGAATCTCCACAAAGACCCTGAACAGTTTCCAGATCCAGAACGCTTTGATCCTGACCGTTTCCTTCCGGAAAATAATGCAAAAAGACATCCCTATTCCTTTCTACCCTTTAGTGCCGGACCAAGAAACTGCCTCGGTGAGTGAAAAACAGAACTAATAATTATTAGAATCTCACATCAGAAGTGGGATAACTCAAATTGTCTGCAAATTGCCCTTACAGTTCATTATTTCGTATAATGATTGGTATCCAGGTAATGTACCGAAAGATGTGTAAGTAAGCTCTTTCTGGAGGCGGCATTCCTTGTATTATACATGGTAAATGGAGTGGAAACTGATTAGAAAAGCTCTTTCTCTGATGTCGTATGAGTTGCCTCTACAAATTCCCATTAATACTTTCTGGAATGTTGTAGACCGTCTAAATCATCCGCAGCCCTTTCTAATTATGTTTTATTGCCACAAATGTCTTCTATTATACTCCAAAGTTTTTTATTCGACATATTCAAACAAATTAACAAAAGTTTTTTATTGGATTGTTAACCTTTTGATAGCTTTTTCTTAAATATAAACAAAATTTAGAAAGAAACTTCTAATATCAGAAGTGGGATAGTGATAAGTTAATTTAAATTTAAAATATCTTTTAAATAATACCGTATTTTAAATGTATTTAAACAGTTAATTGCAAGTTTTTTTTGTTTTTATTGCTTTTCTTTTGTTATTTGATAACAAATAACCACTAGATTATATTGTAACATTTTTGATAATTTTTTCTTTAATAGAAACACTATTTAGAAATATTTTATAATTTTTTTCAACAGTTTTTTTAACTTCAGAAGTGGGATAGTCAAAGTCATTCTTTTAAGCTCTCTTTCCAGGTATCGGTATTTTATAAAAAATAAGATTTTCAAACGCTTTTTTTGGCAAAAAAATCTCATGTCAAGTGTTTTTTAAGCAAGTTATAACTCCTTTATATCCCTCGAGAGGTAATATAGCATATTTTTTCCTCAGCTTTATTGCCAAGGTATAAATTTGATACGTTGAACGATTTTCGGAGGCTGAACAGCATCCTGAAATGTGTTTTTTTATAAAATTGCCCGAAAATATCGGTACAGCTCTTTATAGGGGTTGCTATAGAGGGTTGAATTTTTGTATAAATGGGCAGGGATGTGTAATGGCATGCGAAATATTACATTAAAATCAACCCTTTTTTGGTGAGGTTTTCTTGTTTTTGTTTTTGTTATTAATTAAAATATTCAGGAGATACTTTTCACATTTAATTACAATTTTTTCTCAACTGCAAAACTTACAATTAGCGACATCTGGCAAAAGTTGCCCCAACTTTAAGCAGTGCACGTTCCTGTCGTATTAAATTATTGATTTTGCCGCTATTTTTTAAAAAATGGCGGTAAAAGTTGACGCATCTGATGATTGCGTACGCATGAAACTGCGTAATGTGAGTTAACTAACGGTTTAAAATTTTCCAAATTTTTCAATTTTTTGTTTAATAATTATTTATTATTTTAATAAATAAATTTGTTTTTTTACAAAAAATGCAAAACACCTGAGGGCATAATGTCGCTTGACGCATCTGATGATTGCGTACGCATGAAACTGCGTAATGTAAGTTAACTAACAGTTAAAAATTTTCAAATTTCTCATTTTTTTTAATAATTATTTATTTTTTTATAAAATAAATTAGTTTTTTACAAAAAATGCAGTACACCTGAGAGCATAATGTCGCTTGACGCATCTGATGATTGCGTACGCATGAAACTGCGTAATGTAAGTTAACTAACAGTTAAAAATTTTCAAATTTCTCATTTTTTTCTAATAATTATTTATTATTTTAAAAAATAAATTAGTTTTTTACAAAAAATGCAGTACACCTGAGGGCATAATGTCGCTTGACGCATCTGATGATTGCGTACGCATGAAACTGCGTAATGTAAGTTAACTAACAGTTAAAACTTTTCAAATTTCTCATTTTTTTTTAATAATTATTTATTTTTTTAAAAAATAAATTAGTTTTTTACAAAAAATGCAGTACACCTGAGGGCATAATGTCGCTTGACGCATCTGATGATTGCGTACGCATGAAACTGCGTAATGTAAGTTAACTAACAGTTAAAAATTTTCAAATTTCTCATTTTTTTTAATAATTATTTATTTTTTTATAAAATAAATTAGTTTTTTACAAAAAATGCAGTACACCTGAGGGCATAATGTCGCTTGACGCATCTGATGATTGCGTACGCATGAAACTGCGTAATGTAAGTTAACTAACAGTTAAAAATTTTCAAATTTCTCATTTTTTTTAATAATTATTTATTTTTTTATAAAATAAATTAGTTTTTTACAAAAAATGCAGTACACCTGAGGGCATAATGTCGCTTGACGCATCTGATGATTGCGTACGCATGAAACTGCGTAATGTAAGTTAACTAACAGTTAAAAATTTCCAAATTTTTCAATTTTTTTTTAATAATTATTTATTATTTTAATTTTTAATAAATAAATTTGTTTTTTACAAAAAATGCAATACACCTGAGGGCATAATGTCGCTTGACGCATCTGATGATTGCGTACGCATGAAACTGCGTAATGGAAGTTAACTAACAGTTAAAAATTTTCAAATTTCTTATTTTTTTTTAATAATTATTTATTTTTTTAAAAAATAAATTAGTTTTTTACAAAAAATGCAGTACACCTGAGTGCATAATGTCGCTTGACGCATCTGATGATTGCGTACGCATGAAACTGCGTAATGTAAGTTAACTAACAGTTAAAAATTTTCAAATTTCTTATTTTTTTTTAATAATTATTTATTTTTTTAAAAAATAAATTAGTTTTTTACAAAAAATGCAGTACACCTGAGGGCATAATGTCGCTTGACGCATCTGATGATTGCGCACGCATGAAACTGCGTAATGTAAGTTAACTAACAGTTAAAAATTTTCAAATTTCTCATTTTTTTTTAATAATTATTTATTATTTTAAAAAATAAATTAGTTTTTTACAAAAAATGCAGTACACCTGAGGGCATAATGTCGCTTGACGCATCTGATGATTGCGTACGCATGAAACTGCGTAATGTAAGTTAACTAACAGTTAAAAATTTTCAAATTTCTCATTTTTTTTTAATAATTATTTATTTTTTTAAAAAATAAATTAGTTTTTTACAAAAAATGCAGTACACCTGAGGGCATAATGTCGCTTGACGCATCTGATGATTGCGTGCGCATGAAACTGCGTAATGTAAGTTAACTAACAGTTAAAAATTTTCAAATTTCTCATTTTTTTCTAATAATTATTTATTATTTTAAAAAATAAATTAGTTTTTTACAAAAAATGCAGTACACCTGAGGGCATAATGTCGCTTGACGCATCTGATGATTGCGTACGCATGAAACTGCGTAATGTAAGTTAACTAACAGTTAAAAATTTTCAAATTTCTCATTTTTTTTTTTATAATTATTTATTTTTTTAAAAAATAAATTAGTTTTTTACAAAAAATGCAGTACACCTGAGGGCATAATGTTGCTTGACGCATCTGATGATTGCGTACGCATGAAACTGCGTAATGGAAGTTAACTAACAGTTAAAAATTTTCAAATTTCTCATTTTTTTTAATAATTATTTATTATTTTAAAAAATAAATTAGTGTTTTACAAAAAATGCAGTACACCTGAGGGCATAATGTTGCTTGACGCATCTGATGATTGCGTACGCATGAAACTGCGTAATGTAAGTTAACTAACGGTTAAAAATTTTCAAATTTCTCATTTTTTTTTAATAATTATTTATTTTTTTAAAAAATAAATTAGTGTTTTACAAAAAATGCAGTACACCTGAGGGCATAATGTCGCTTGACGCATCTGATGATTGCGTACGCATGAAACTGCGTAATGTAAGTTAACTAACGGTTAAAAATTTTCAAATTTCTTATTTTTTTTAATAATTATTTATTTTTTTAAAAAATAAATTAGTTTTTTACAAAAAATGCAGTACACCTGAGGGCATAATGTCGCTTGACGCATCTGATGATTGCGTGCGCATGAAACTGCGTAATGTAAGTTAATTAACAGTTAAAAATTTTCAAATTTCTCATTTTTTTTAATAATTATTTATTTTTTTAAAAAATAAATTAGTTTTTTACAAAAAATGCAGTACACCTGAAGGCATAATGTCGCTTGACGCATCTGATGATTGCGTACGCATGAAACTGCGTAATGTAAGTTAACTAACGGTTAAAAATTTTCAAATTTCTTATTTTTTTTTAATAATTATTTATTTTTTTAAAAAATAAATTAGTGTTTTACAAAAAATGCAGTACACCTGAGGGCATAATGTCGCTTGTCGCATCTGATGATTGCGTGCGCATGAAACTGCGTAATGTAAGTTAACTAACAGTTAAAAATTTTCAAATTTCTCATTTTTTTCTAATAATTATTTATTATTTTAAAAAATAAATTAGTTTTTTACAAAAAATGCAGTACACCTGAGGGCATAATGTCGCTTGACGCATCTGATGATTGCGTACGCATGAAACTGCGTAATGTAAGTTAACTAACAGTTAAAAATTTTCAAATTTCTCATTTTTTTTTTTATAATTATTTATTTTTTTAAAAAATAAATTAGTTTTTTACAAAAAATGCAGTACACCTGAGGGCATAATGTTGCTTGACGCATCTGATGATTGCGTACGCATGAAACTGCGTAATGGAAGTTAACTAACAGTTAAAAATTTTCAAATTTCTCATTTTTTTTAATAATTATTTATTATTTTAAAAAATAAATTAGTGTTTTACAAAAAATGCAGTACACCTGAGGGCATAATGTTGCTTGACGCATCTGATGATTGCGTACGCATGAAACTGCGTAATGTAAGTTAACTAACGGTTAAAAATTTTCAAATTTCTTATTTTTTTTTAATAATTATTTATTTTTTTAAAAAATAAATTAGTGTTTTACAAAAAATGCAGTACACCTGAGGGCATAATGTCGCTTGTCGCATCTGATGATTGCGTGCGCATGAAACTGCGTAATGTAAGTTAACTAACAGTTAAAAATTTTCAAATTTCTCATTTTTTTCTAATAATTATTTATTATTTTAAAAAATAAATTAGTTTTTTACAAAAAATGCAGTACACCTGAGGGCATAATGTCGCTTGACGCATCTGATGATTGCGCACGCATGAAACTGCGTAATGTAAGTTAACTAACAGTTAAAAATTTTCAAATTTCTCATTTTTTTCTAATAATTATTTATTTTTTTAAAAAATAAATTAGTTTCTTACAAAAAATGCAGTACACCTGAGGGCATAATGTCGCTTGGCGCATCTGATGATTGCGTACGCATGAAACTGCGTAATGGAAGTTAACTAACAGTTAAAAATTTTCAAATTTCTCATTTTTTTTAATAATTATTTATTATTTTAAAAAATAAATTAGTGTTTTACAAAAAATGCAGTACACCTGAGGGCATAATGTTGCTTGACGCATCTGATGATTGCGTACGCATGAAACTGCGTAATGTAAGTTAACTAACGGTTAAAAATTTTCAAATTTCTTATTTTTTTTAATAATTATTTATTTTTTTAAAGAATAAATTAGTGTTTTACAAAAAATGCAGTACACCTGAGGGCATAATGTCGCTTGACGCGTCTGATGATTGCGTACGCACGAAACTGCGTAATGTGAGTTAACTAACGGTTTAAAATTTTCCAAATTTTTTAATTTTTTGTTTAATAATTATTTATTATTTTAAAAAATAAATTAGTTTTTTACAAAAAATGCAGTACACCTGAGGGCATAATGTCGCTTGACGCATCTGATGATTGCGTACGCATGAAACTGCGTAATGTAAGTTAAATAATGGTTAAAAATTTCCAAATTTTTCAATTTTTTTTTAATAATTATTTATTATTTTAGTAAATAAATTAGTTTTTTCACAAAAAATTAAATACACCTAAGAGCATAATTTTGCAAAATTTATGTTCTTTAGCATCTGCTTGACTTTTAAAATTTTCTTCTAGTTGTGCTATTTTTGTAATGTTTTTTTTGTTGCTTTTTTTTTATTCTTGTTTCTAAGAGTTTTTTTTTATTCTCTTTAATAAAACTTATTTTTTATTTATGTAATCAACAGTTTTGTCAACTTTTTTTTTTATATATAGAAAATTTTATAACATTTTCAAATAGTTCTATTATGTTTTTGCTGTTTTCTGTTAGAAATTAATGCTCTTTTGTTCTTTTTGTATTATTTTTCTTGTTTTGCTACTATTTTTCTTCTCATTTTTTATATATTTATATCTTTTATTTACCTTTTCTCATTTTTTCTTCTTGGATTTTGTTATATTTCTTTGCCTTTTTCTTAATTCATTTAATTTAAAAACATGGATTATTAAAAGTATATTTTTTGTTACCAAAGCTAGGTGGCAAATTTTATTTTTATTCTTTTTCTTCACTTTTCATATTTTTTTCTTCTTGATTTTCTTCAACTTCTTTCTAGTTTGATCTTATTAACCTTAAAAGCGTACCAAAACTTTGTTAAAAAAATTTCAGACGCATTTTCTCTCAACTCAAATAGAAAAATTTGCCAAAACAAAAGAAAACAAACAAAAACCTAACAAAAGAAAAACAAAAACTAAAAAAAATTTTTTTTGCAGGTCAAAAGTTTGCTGTGCGAAACACCAAAGTGCTTCTGGCCCATATTTTGCGAAAATTCAACGTTAAATCTCAGAAGAAAATCAAGGAAATGAAGTTCAACATTGAAATCGTTTTGCGACCACAAGGAGGCCTCTATATGGCGCTAGAGCCACGGGAAAATTGTAAATAAAGGGTATTATTTAATTTGTTATTTTGGAATGAGATGTTTTGGCTGTAGCAATTTATGTAAATATGCAAAAATAAATATATTTTAGTATTCGCTGAAGTTTAGTCAGTTCAGCAACGTCGAAACTGAAGTCAGTCTAGTCGGTCTGGTCAGTCTGGTCAGTTTAGTCAGTCTAGTCAGTCTAGTCAGTCTAGTCAGTCTAGTCAGTCTAGTCAGTCTAGTCAGTCTAGTCAGTCTAGTCAGTCTAGTCAGTCTAGTCAGTCTAGTCAGTCTAGTCAGTCTAGTCAGTCTAGTCAGTCTAGTCAGTCTAGTCAGTCTAGTCAGTCTAGTCAGTCTAGTCAGTCTAGTCAGTCTAGTCAGTCTAGTCAGTCTAGTCAGTCTAGTCAGTCTAGTCAGTCTAGTCAGTCTAGTCAGTCTAGTCAGTCTAGTCAGTCTAGTCAGTCTAGTCAGTCTAGTCAGTCTAGTCAGTCTAGTCAGTCTAGTCAGTCTAGTCAGTCTAGTCAGTCTAGTCAGTCTAGTCAGTCTAATCAGTCTAATCAGTCTAATCAGTCTAGTCAGTCTAGTCAGTCTAGTCAGTCTAATCAGTCTAATCAGTCTAGTCAGTCTAGTCAGTCTAGTCAGTCTAGTCAGTCTAGTCAGTCTAGTCAGTCTAGTCAGTCTAGTCAGTCTAGTCAGTCTAGTCAGTCTAGTCAGTCTAGTCAGTCTAGTCAGTCTAGTCAGTCTAGTCAGTCTAGTCAGTCTAGTCAGTCTAGTCAGTCTAGTCAGTCTAGTCAGTCTAGTCAGTCTAGTCAGTCTAGTCAGTCTAGTCAGTCTAGTCAGTCTAGTCAGTCTAGTCAGTCTAGTCAGTCTAGTCAGTCTAGTCAGTCTAGTCAGTCTAGTCAGTCTAGTCAGTCTAGTCAGTCTAGTCAGTCTAGTCAGTCTAGTCAGTCTAGTCAGTCTAGTCAGTCTAGTCAGTCTAGTCAGTCTAGTCAGTCTAGTCAGTCTAGTCAGTCTAGTCAGTCTAGTCAGTCTAGTCAGTCTAGTCAGTCTAGTCAGTCTAGTCAGTCTAGTCAGTCTAGTCAGTCTAGTCAGTCTAGTCAGTCTAGTCAGTCTAGTCAGTCTAGTCAGTCTAGTCAGATAATCTGAACAATTCATTGTCGGTGCATCTACGAGGAGTTCAAAGTGAACATAAATAAACTCTTTCAAACAAATATCTTTAGAATTTATTAAAAACAAAAGATTTAACAATTATTCAAGTTTTGTTTTATTAGGTTGGCTGCACAAACTAATTAAATATTTTAATAATTTTAAGATTAGCAGCGTAGCAATGATTAGAAACGCTAAAATATCTAACAGATAATACTGATAGAAAGAATGATCGGCCAATGGTGATCGTAAATGTTTAGTATTTTTGTATTTTAACAAATACTCCACCCACCAAACTGCTCGGTTTAGGGCTTCTGAGGGTGTCTCCATTAAATCATGCATTTTTTCCAAATTTTTTTTATACCTACAATAAAAAAAATACAAACAAAATCAGAAGTGGGATTAGTTTGGACGAAGTCTATAAAGTTCAGCCGATTGACGGTACTTACTCCTACAATAGTTTGTAGTAGTTATACACGGAAATTGCTGCTCGAATATTATTGGAGAATCTTATGAGCCAAATTTTTTCTCATCTTTAATAGTAGTGATTAGTGCTCATTAATGGCACATTATTGGTGCCAATAAGCTTAATTTTATAGATGCTCATATGTCTTGTCTCTTACTGTACTATACATGGCTTTACTAACTAATAAAGCTAAAATATAGTTAAAGTCTATAGATATGTACTATAGTATCTGAGAATAGATACTATAGTATTTACTAAGAGTAGATAAATACTATAGAATCTCTTTTTAGATAACAATAATATTACTAGATATTACTATAGTATTTAAGAATCTATGAATTTCTAGTAGCACTATATGTTAAAACCATCTATTCTAAAAAATAAATAAATAAATAAATATTGACTTAAAAATCAAAATGAGTAAAGAAAAAGAAAAATAAAATAGACAGTGAGACAAAGAATCTAAAGAAAACAAAAGAAAAAACTGATACTATAGTATCTACTAAAAATAGATACTATAGTATCTACTAGGGCATATTTTCTTAGATAACTATAACATTGCTAGATATTACATTTATCTAAGAATAGATACTATAGTATCTAAGAAGTTTTAGTGCTGTATATTCTACAACCATCTATTCTAAAAAATAACTGTAGAATAGAAACCGAAATTAAAGAAAAAAACTGAAAAAGTATAGATACTATAGTATCTACTAAAAATAGATGCTCTAGCATCTTTTTTTAGATAACTCTAACATTAATAGATTTCAAATTTATTTTAGATACTATAGTATCTACTAAGAATAGATACTATAGCATATTTTCTTAGATAACTATAACATTGCTAGATATTATATTTATCTAAGAATAGATACTATAGTATCTAAAAAGTTTTAGTGCTATATATTCTACAACTATCGATTCTAAAAAATAACTGTAGAATAGAAACAGAAAGCAAAGAAAAAAACTGAAAAAGTATAGATACTATAGTATCTACTAAGAATAGAGATGCTCTAGCATCATTTTTTAGATAATTTTAACATTAATAGATTCCAAATTTATTTTAGATAATATAGTATCTACTAAGAATAAATACTATAGCATATTTTGTTAGATAACTATAACATTGCTAGATGCTATATATTTATCTAAGAATAGATACTATAGTATCTAAGAAGTTTTAGTGATGTATACTTTACAACCATCTATTCTAAAAAATAACTGTAAACTAAAAACAGAAAGCAAAGAAAAAAACTGAAAAAGGATAGATACTATAGTATCTACTGAGAATAGAGATGCTCTAGCATCTTTTTTTAGATAATTTTAACATTAATAGATATTAAATTTATTGTAGATACTATAGTATCTACTAAGAATATATACTAGAGCATATTTTCTTAGATAACTAAAACATTACTAGATATTACATTTATCTAAGAATAGATACTATAGTATCTAAGAAGTTTTAGTGATGTATACTTTACAACTATCTATTCTAAAAAATAATTGTAGAATAGAAACAGAAAGCAAAGAAAAAAACTGAAAAAGTATAGATACTATAGTATCTACTAAGATTAGAGGCTCTAGCATCTTTTTTTAGATAACTCTAACATTAATAGATATTAAATTTATTTTAGATACTATAGTATCTACTAAGAATAGATGCTATAGTATATTTTCTTAGATAACTATAACATTACTAGATATTAAATTTATTTTAGATACTATAGTATCTAGAATATTTTAGTGCCATTATGTTCTGAGATCTTTTGCTCTAAAACAAAGATAAGTAATAAAAAAGATAAAATAAAATAAGCAGTGAGACAAAAAATAGAAACGGAAAACAAAAGAAAAACAAAAAAAAAACGCCAAAAGCAAAAAAATGACAATCTTTATAGAGAAAAAATTTTGATAAAACAAAAGAAATGTGTATTAGATGGGTGATATAACTAGATAGTCTCTCTTCGTCGTGGTAAGTAAATAGAAAACAGTTTAGGAAAAAGATAGAGGAATAGATACTATAGTATTGATACTAGATATTACTATAGTATCTATAGTAATTATAATAATTAGTACTTAGATACTATATTATCTAGATACTATGTTCTGAAAAATAGATAAATATAATAGAAAAAGACAGAGGAATAGATACTATAGTATTGATTAGATAGTATACTATAATATTTATTTACTAAGGGTAAATACTATAGAATCTTTTCATAGATAATTATAACATTACTACTTATTACTATAGTATCTATAGTAATTATAATAAGTAGTACTTAGATACTATATTATCTAAATACTATGTTCTGAAAAATAGATAAATATAATAGAAAAAGACAGAGGAATAGATACTATAGTATTGATTAGATAGTATACTATAATATTTATTTACTAAGTGTAAATACTATAGAATCTTTTCATAGATAATTATAACATTACTAGATATTACTATAGTATCCATATAAATTATAATAATTAGTACTTAGATACTATATTATCTAGATACTATGTTTTGAAAAATAGATAAATATCATAGAAAAAGATAGAGGAATAGATACTATAGTATTGATTACATAGTACACTATAATACTTACTTACTAAGGGTAGATACTATAGGATCTTTTCATAGATAATTATAATATTACTAAATATTACTATAGTATCTATAGTAATTATAATAATTAGTACTTAGATACTATATTATCTAGATACTATGTTTTGAAAAATAGATAAATATAATAGAAAAAGACAGAAGAATAGATACTATAGTATTGATTAGATAGTATACTATAATATTTATTGACTAAGGGTAAATACTATAGAATCTTTTCATAGATAATTATAATATTACTAGATATTACTATAGTATCTATAGTAATTATAATAATTAGTACTTAGATACTATATTATCTAGATACTATGTTCTAAAAAATAGATAAATATAATAGAAAAAGACAGAAGAATAGATACTATAGTATTGATTAGATAGTATACTATAATATTTATTTACTAAGGGTAAATACTATAGAATCTTTTTATAGATAATTATAACATTACTACATATTACTATAGTATCTATAGTAATTATAATAAGTAGTACTTAGATACTATATTATCTAGATACTATGTTCTGAAAAATAAATAAATATAATAGAAAAAGACAGAGGAATAGATACTATAGTATTGATTAGATAGTATACTATAATATTTATTTACTAAGGGTAAATACTATAGAATCTTTTCATAGATAATTATAACATTACTACATATTACTATAGTATCTATAGTAATTATAATAATTAGTACTTAGATACTATATTATCTAGATACTATGTTCTGAAAAATAGATAAATATAATAGAAAAAGACAGAGGAATAGATACTATAGTATTGATTAGATAGTATACTATAATATTTATTTACTAAGGGTAAATACTATAGGATCTTTTCATAGATAATTATAACATTACTAGATATTACTATAGTATCTATATTAATTATAATAAGTAGTACTTAGATACTATATTATCTAGATACTATGTTCTGAAAAATAGATAAATATAATAGAAAAAGACAGAGGAATAGATACTATAGTATTGATTAGATAGTATACTATAATATTTATTTACTAAGGGTAAATACTATAGAATCTTTTCATAGATAATTATAACATTACTAGATATTACTATAGTATCTATATAAATTATAATAATTAGTACTTAGATACTATATTATCTAGATACTATGTTTTGAAAAATAGATAAATATCATAGAAAAAGATAGAAGAATAGATACTATAGTATTAATTACATAGTACACTATAATACTTACTTACTAAGGGTAGATACTATAGGATCTTTTTATAGATAATTATAATATTACTAGATATTACTATAGTATCTATAGTAATTATAATAATTAGTACTTAGATACTATATTATCTAGATACTATGTTCTGAAAAATAGATAAATATAATAGAAAAAGACAGAGGAATAGATACTATAGTATTGATTAGATAGTATACTATAATATTTATTTACTAAGGGTAAATACTATAGGATCTTTTCATAGATATTTATAACATTACCAGATATTACTATAGTACCTATAGTAATTATAATAATTAGTACTTAGATACTATATTATCTAAATACTATGTTTTGAAAAATAGATAAATATAATAGAAAAAGATAGAGGAATAGATATTATAGTATTGATTAGATAGTATACTATAATATTCACTTACTAAGGGTAGATACTATAGGATCTTTTCATAGATAATTATAACATTACTGGATATTATTATAGTATCTATAGTAATTATAATAATTAGTACTTAGATACTATATTATCTAGATACTATGTTCTGAAAAATAGATGAATATAATAGAAAAAGATAGAGGAATAGATACTATAGTATTGATTAGATAGTATACTATAATACATATTTATTTACTAAGGGTAAATACTATAGGATCTTTTTATAGATAATTATAACATTATAGTATCTATAGTCATTATAATAATTAATACATAGATACTATATTATCTAGATACTATCTTCTGAAAAATAGATAAATACCGCCGTAAAAATCAAAAAGAGTACAAACAAGACGAAGTAAAATAAACAGTAAAACCAAGAATCTAAAAAATAGAAACAAAAAAAAAAGAAAAAACCTAAAAAAATACAGAAAACATAAAACGACAAAACTTATAGAGACACGATACAGATCTATAAAAGCTAAAAGAAATAAGACAAAAATGTGTGAAGAGACAACAACAAAAAATATAGATAAGATTAACATATAAAAAAACAAACGAAGATAGAAAAAAACAATTTGTTGAAAATTTTGCATTTTGCGCGTCCACCATTTTTGAACATTTTTTCCAAAAACCATGCAATAATGTCAGATACAGACTTATTATTTTTCCTTCTATCTTGTTTGTTTTCTTATAGATCAAAAAAACAAAAGAGAGCAGCAATAGTGCGTAAACAAAAAGAAGAAGAAACAAAATAAAAGAACAATAGCAAAGCTATTTTTTTAAATCATCTGATGCCCATTCTAGACATAATCTATTACATTTTCTTCATAAATAAATACCTTCTATTGTCAATTGTTTCCAAAACAGCCTTTTCCAATTCCTCAGCTGTTGCAGTGCGAAGATCAATCCATTTTCCCAATCCCAAAAACTCCACTCGTTTAGCATTGGAAAACATATCGCCCAAAAATGGGCACACTAGAAGAGGCACTTGAAATCGTATAGCCTCATCTATGGATTGTAAGCCACCTTGCATGATAAACAATTTGACATTTTTGTGCCTCAAAATATCTTGCTGAGGTGCCCATTTGACAATTTTGACATTGGCAAGGATGGAGGGAAGAGGTTCTTCGAATTTCCAAAGTATTTTGAAAGGAAGATTGGTAAATACTTGGAATAGGATCGATAGGGTTTGGTTGTTTAATAGAGCACCCTTCACCAAGGAGCCTAGGCTAAAATAAATCACCCCCTTTGAGGCTGATGATTCTAAAAATGTTTCTATATCATCTGGGAGGGGTTTGAGCGAGGAAACTTGGAGGCCATTTATCGGGATGATGGTTGGGATTTGGGTGAGACCTTTATTGAAACCTGGCATGATGGTTGTGAAGATTAGGCTAACATTTTTGTGGATTCCCCAAATGTCAATATCGGGGATCTCTAATACTTCTCTTATCATTTTTTGCTGATAAGGATAGAGTAGACATCTTAGCTGGAACTCATCTATCAGCTCAAAAACTACGCTTATGAGTCGCTCTAAATATCCAATTTCCTGGTCAAAAGGAAGATTGAAATGAGGCGAGAACACAGGATTGTTGAGATTCCCTACAATCCTCTTCCAGTGATTTGAAGGAGCAAGGGATGTGACAGCTATCACAGGACACTTGTATTTTGCTACAAGCCCAAACCATGCTGGAACATGGGCCTCTACCATCATCAAATCAAAACTCCTATCACTTTTGATCAATCTTCGCACTGGTTCATGCCCCAACTGCATAGCTGTCATATTATTTGACTCATCAAACATATACTTCATCAGCACAAGAATATTACGTTCAGTAGCGACCACATTCTGCATCTGGTGTTCTTCAAACACAAGTTTGTACGTAAAACTAATATCAATTTCTTCCAAATTCGGAAGATTTGGATCATTCATGGGATTTGTGGTGATCAGAGTCACGCGGTGGCCACGCACTGCCAATTCGCGCCATAGAGAGCGAAAAACACTTTGGTGGCTGAAGAATGGCGTTGGGACTATGGCCAAAATTTTGGCACTCGCACAAAGAAGCACCAAATGATAGGATGTGCAGCACCAAAGCAAAATTTTCGACATTTTGCTGAAACTGTTGAAAATCGTGCATTGTCGGGTTAATCTCTTTGTAGGAAATGGGATTAAAAATGTCTATTGTTGTAATTTTTCAGAAAACACACAAATGTGTGTCAAGATTACGGTCATAAAATATCAAATTTCCAAAACTACCTCTCTTTTTTAGGTGATCTTAGACCATTTTGATAAAATTTTTTGCTTTTTGCAAAATCTCAGAAATAGCAGAAAATATAGATGATAACCTAACCAGGAACAAAAAAAGATAGAGAAAAAAGTAAGAACAAAATGAGGAAAAACGAAAAAAAAGTTGTTTTTTTCAAAGAAACAGGTGATAAGACGACCAAAACGGCATGTAACATAGAAAAAAGAAGAAATATCGAAAATACAACAAGCAAAAACTTTTTTTTTCTAGAATCAAATTGGAAAGAACATAAAAAACAGATGAAAGGGTTAATAAACCAGAGAGAAACATAAGAAAACCAGTAAGATAGTTTTTGCAAAAAAAAGTGAGGAAAAATGTTAGATTGCAAAAAAAATAGGCTGTGAAAGGGCAAAACAAAAAGAAGTGCTAAGAAAGAAAAATTAAAAAAATTATAGATAGCAAAATAAATAACAAAATGCTAGTAGCAAAGACAGAAAATGAAAAAAGATGTAGAAAAAGATGAGAAGAAGATAAGGAAGAAGAAAAAAGAATTTTTTTCAAAAAAACACGATTATTTCTATTTGCTCTTTTCACTTTCTTCAAAAATTTAATTATTTAATATCGTGTTCCCACTTTTTTTCTGTTTTTTTTTTTATTATTTTGTATTTTTCCTCATATTTTTCTCTTTTTTTTATCTAATTTTTGCAAATTTTCTTTAAACCATTGCTTTTACAACCTTCGTTTCACATTTTTTTTTGCTTCTCAATTTTTTAGTTTTGTTTCAAATGTCTTTTTTATTTTTTCATTCCATTTTACGTTTGTTTTCTTTCTCTTTTTTTTTATTTGTAGTTCTACTGTCTTTTCTTTTTCTGTGTCGCTTTTTTTCCCTAAATTAATGTTCCTGTCTAGAATCTTCCAATTCCCACTCATTTTCGGTACCATTCAATATTTTTTTTCATTGCTATTTTTTATCATTGTTCCGTCTGCCTTTTTTTACCTGCTTTCTTTGTTTTTATTTTGTATTTTTTTCTCTTTATTTGTTTAATTTTATCTTTTATTGTTAAAGCCAGTACTTTGTCTCTCTCTTTTAAATCAAAATTTTGTTTTTTTATCTTTCTCTACATTCTTTATCTTAGTATTTATTGTTTTTGTTCTAATCTATAACTGCTGTCACTTTTACTGTATTTTTTATTTTTTTTTAAATTCTTTCTCTTTTTACTTTTTATGTTTTTGTTTTATTGCAATTTTTTTGCTCCACATATTCTTTCCATCTTGCTCTCTATAACTTTTCCTGGCTTTTTTTATTAGCTTTTTTTTTTTGTTTTGCTATTAGTACGACCTTATTTTTTGTCCTTTTTTCTCATACCTATTGCATTTACACCCATATTTTTTTTACTAAAAAAACTATGAAAACGAATAAGAAAAACTACTGAAAAAAAAGAATAAAGGTCAGAAAAAAAAAACAAAAAAGATTGAGAAAAATTGAAAAACAAAGCAAATAGCGAACGACCAATATTAGAAAAGAAGAAATAAATTAAAAATTAATGCAAAAAAAATGTGTAGAAGGAAAAAAAACAAAAAAAAAAGAAAGATAAAAACTAGAAAAACCAGAGACGAGAAGAAGATTTTAAAGAGAAAAACTATAAACCAGGGAGAAACATAAGAAAACCAAATACAAAATATAGAAGAAATGACGTTGGTATTTGGTAAGATAGTTTTTGCAAAAAAAAAGTGAGAAATATGAGTAAAAATGTTAGATTGCAAAAAAAATAGGACGAGAAAGGCTGTGCTAAGGGCAAAACCAAAAGAAGCGAAAGGAAAAAAAAATTAAAAAAATTATAGAAAGCAAAATAAATAACAAAATGCTAGTAGCAAAGACAGAAAATGAAAAAAAGATATAGAAAAAGATGAGAAAAAGATAAGAAAAAAGAAAAAAGAATTTTTTTCAAAAAAACACGACTATTTCTATTTGCTCTTTTCACTTTCTTTAAAAATTTAATTATTTAATATCGTGTTCCCACTTTTTTTCTGTTTTTTTTTATTATTTTGTATTTTTTCTCATATTTTTCTCTTTTTTTCATCTGATTTTTGCAAATTTTCTTTAAACCATTGCTTTTACAACCTTCGTTTCACATTTTTTTTTGCTTCTCAATTTTTTAGTTTTGTTTCAAATGTCTCTTTTATTTTTTCATTCCATTTTACGTTTGTTTTCTTTCTCTTTTTTTTTTATTTGTAGTTCTACTGTCTTTTCTTTTTCTGTGTCGCTTTTTTTCCCTAAATTAATGTTCCTGTCTAGAATCTTCCAATTCCCACTCATTTTCGGTACCATTCAATATTTTTTTTCATTGCTATTTTTTATCATTGTTCCGTCTGCCTTTTTTTACCTGCTTTCTTTGTTTTTATTTTGTATTTCTTTCTCTTTATTTGTTTAATTTCATCTTTTATTGTTACAGCCAGTACTTTGTCTCTCTCTTTTAAATCAAAATTTTGTTTTTTTATCTTTCTCTACATTCTTTATCTTAGTATTTATTGTTTTTGTTCTAATCTATAACTGCTGTCACTTTTACTGTATTTTTTATTTTTTTTTAAGTTCTTTCTCTTTTTACTTTTTATGTTTTTGTTTTATTGCAATTTTTTTGCTCCACATATTCTTTCCATCTTGCTCTCTATAACTTTTCCTGGCTTTTTCTATTAGCTTTTTTTTTTGTTTTGCTATTAGTAGGACCTTATTTTTTGTTCTTTTTTCTCATACCTATTGCATTTACACCCATATTTTTTTTACTAAAAAAACTATGAAAACGAATAAGAAAAACTACTGAAAAAAAAGAATAAAGGTCAGAAAAAAAAACAAAAAAGATTGAGAAAAATTGAAAAACAAAGCAAATAGCGAACGACCAAGATTAGAAAAGAAGAAATAAATTAAAAATTAATGCAAAAAGATTGTGTAGAAGAAAAAAAACAAAAAAAATAAAAATAAAAACTAGAAAAACCAGAGACGTGAAGAAGATTTTAAATAGAAAAACAATAAACCAGAGAGAAACATAAGAAAACCACATAAAAAATATAGAAGAAATGACGTTGGTATTTGGTAAGATAGTTTTTGCAAAAAAAAGTCAGAATTGTTAGATTGCAAAAAAATAAGACGCGAAAGTCTGTGCTAAGGGCAAAACAAAAAGAAGCAATAGGGAAAAAAAAGTTTAAAAAATTATAGAAAATTTAAGTACATATTTAATATCGTATTCCTACTTTTTTTCTTTATTATTTTGTATTTTTCCTCATTATTTTCTTCCTCTTATCTGATTTTTGCAAATTTTCTTTTAACCATTGCTTTTTCGACTTTTGTTTATCTTATATTTTTTTTACCGTAAAAACTATGAAAACGAATAGGAAAGACTACTGAAAAAAGAATAAAGGTCAGAAAAAAAAACAAAAAAAAATGAGAAAAATTGAAAAAAAAAAGAAAATAGCGAAAGACCAAGAAGATAAAAATTAAAAATTAATGCAAAAAGATTGTGTAGAAGAAAAACGAAGAAAAAAAAAGAAAGATAAAAACTAGAAAAACCAGAGACGAGAAGAAGATATTAAATAGAAAAACAATATACTGGATGAAAGAGGTGAAAAGAAGAAAGAAAACTAAGAATGTTAATTACTTCTTATTTGTGTCAGTGCGAATTCCACGCCACTGTGTGCGCATTAAGTACGCGATGACGCAAATAACACCATTTTAATGAGAATCGACTCTATCTAATGTCGCTCTAATTGTGATGTTTACCCAGAAGAGAGAGGATGTGAAACAAACGATGAAGTGGAAACAATTGAAGAAAGAAATCAGACACTAGAAAAACAACAATTTTTTTTATTTGTGGCAATGCATATTCCACGCCACTGCGTGCGCATGCAAAGACTGCGCAAGTACACGATGACGTAAATGACAACTTAAAAGGAATAAACTCTAGATTTCAAGTCGCTCCAATTGTGATGTTTGCTCAGTTTCTTCGCCGCCTTAAAAAAACACTGCCCCGGATAAGGAAAGCAAGCAATTGTAAAAAATTGCAGGAAAAAAACAGCTTATAACGAATAAAATTTTATTTAAAGTAGATTATAAATATTGTTTCGTTGAGGTGGGCAACTAATTATACACTACGGCGTGCTAGTTGCATACATCGTTCTTGTTACTCCTGATACAATTTACAATAAATTTATTTTTTACAATTTTCGGATATTTTTTGTATAGTCCTCCTAAGCAAACAAAAGCCCTACACACTGCACTTTATGTTTTTTGAGCTTCTGATTGGTTAATCTCAATTTACTCTTGACTTTGCTACTTTAGTTCACATATTTCCAGAGCTTTTGTTCTGATTTTTGCTAAAAAGTTAACTTTTTTGTGCAAAAAAAACAGATTTCTTATAATTTTACAATATAACTTTCTCTTCTCTATCATGTGGAATCTGACTATTTATTTTAAGAACTTTTTGTCACAGAAAAAGTGTTAAATTTGAATTATCTAAAAAAGTTATATTATTATTTTATTTATATTATTGATTATAAAATTTTTAAAATAAAAAGATTTTTTATTCAATATTTATAAATCAAAGATATTAATTGAGATTAAAAATGATTCTAAAAGCCAAAATGACATTTCTGAATAGTTATTTTCTAAAAGTTATAAAAAAAAAAATTATTTATTAAAGATTTTCTATTTTCGTTCTATATTATTATATAAAAGCTTATTTTTTTTTCTCTATAAGTATTAGTTTTTGAAAAAAAACAAATTTTCAATAATTTGAATAATTAAAATATTTTGTAATTTGAGATTAATTTGTTTAAATAATAATAATGTTTATTCTGATGTGTTGGAGCTGTTTTGTTTGCTTGGCGTTGCCTCCGAACGGTTTTGATCAAAATTTTCAATTTTGTATCAGGATCACAGGAGTAGCAGGAGGTATTAGGAGGTTTTCAAGTGACTAGTCTCTTAAAGTCTTAGGGTTGGTACTGGTACCAAACTGTTAACTGTCATTAGTGTCATTTAGTTTTGACGTAAATATCAACAGAAAATAATTAATTTCTTAATTAAAAATGGGTTGAATAAAGTGTAATGTCTGTTTAATTAAACCTGTAGCATTATTTAATTGTTGGAGTTAGAGAAGACTGTTTGATTATTACTTATTTTGGAATTTTTTTTTTTAGGTTATGTTTACATATTTTTTTGATTGTTTTTGAATTTCAGCCAGAAGTTTGAGTAATATGGGTATGTAGAAAAGGCCAGAGTATAGAATGTTTGGTTTTTTATAGGAAACGTTGTAAGAAGACATTTAGATGAAGGCTATTTATGATTTTGTTTTTGTAAATATCATTTAAATAAAACAACAAATAAAAAATTTAATCTATATTGTTTTTTTATTTTTATCAATTATTTAATAAATATGATAAATACGCGTTTTAAATATTAAAATTGGCAATTTTAGTGAAGTAAATAATAAATTTTAATTGTTGAGGCAGGCAACCGACATTTCACTTGCGCATTGCTAGTTGCATACATCGCATTAGCGCGCAACTTTAAATTTGTGACAACGAAATTAAATGAGAACTAAATTTTTTTATAAAATGAGTAAATAAATAATTTATCAATCAAAAAAAAATGCTTTTTTTATTTATAAAAAATTTTAAGGAAGCTTAAAAAACAATAAAAACTTATTTTTTTAGTTGAAATAAAAGTTTGATTTTAGCCATATTTTCAGTGTTTTTTTTTGTTTTGTCGTAAGTAGTTGAATATGAATATAAAAAAACGTTAAGCATAAATCACCAATAATAAAGTTTTTCAATATTTTAAATTTAAATAAAAAAAATTAAATATTACATTGTGACAATAGAATAATAAAATTGCAAGAAATTGAGATAAGCCAACAAAAAGCTCGTTGTATCACAGTTTTTCAAAAAAAACTCACATTTTTTACATAATAAATATACTTATTTGATAATTAAAGAATAATTTGTTTAAATGCGGCATCGGGAGAGATTTAAGCGATGTATGCAACTAAATGCGCTTGTGTATAAAAAGTTGCCTAGCTTAACAAAGCGAATTTCTACATTTGTTGATAAAAACAAACTAAATTAAATTTTTAAATATTCTGCTTTACTCAAACTATACAATTGTTGAAGAAGAAAGGCTTTGGATTGATAGATTTCTTCAAGATGATTCCCATCTTCCTTTATCTAGAGATCCTACATCAAGAATTGAAAGGGAACTTTCAACATTGATAAAATCCTCCGATTTCTTGCCTGAAATAAAATCCCAATTAATTCCAAAACACTCTGTTTTTCCAAAGTTGAACGGTCTTCCAAAAATTCATAAACCAGGCGTTCCACTGCGACCAATTGTCAATACAATAAATTCTCCCACTTTTCAAACGGCCCGTTATCTTGCCTCACTTCTCAAAAGTTACAGTGTAAAGACTTCGTCTCATGCCCTAAATTCTCATTTCGTTCAAATGTTATCCACGTTTTCTTTGAAACCTTCAGATTTGCTGGTTAGTTTTGATGTAGTATCACTTTTTACAAAAATTCCTGTTCCAGAAGCAGTGGCTATTGTCAGTGAGTTGCTATGGTATGATGACTTTCCTCAAATATACAGAAAAATGTTTAACTTCAACATATTTTCGATTCAATAATAAATTTTATAAACAAGTCACAGGAACTTCAATGGGTTCTCCTCTGTCTCCTGTCATTGCTAATATCTTCATGAAATCCTTTAAAACCAAGGCACTTAAAACATCGGTTTTAAAACCTAAAGTGTGGCTTCGATATGTAGAAGACACATTTATTATTTGGCCACACGGTAAAGACAGTTTGCCAGCTTTTTTAAATCATTCAAATGATCTAAAAAAAGATATTCAATTTACAATAGAAATTGAGAATCAAAATTCTCTCCTATTTTTGGATGTCTTGGTAACACGTCTTTCTAACGGGTCTTTGGGTCATACAAAATATCGAAAGCCTACTCATAGAGATCGCTATTTCATCATCATCCTGCCCAAAAAGTGCCTTTTATTAAATTTTTGGTACATCGCGCTTTTTCGGTTTGTCAAACCTCAAGTCTTCAAACAGAATTAGACCGGTTAACGACCAGCCTAATGAATAATGGATATAAGAAACAGGATATTCAACATATCTCAAACCACCATCGACATCCTCGCACAAAAACGATAGAGTAGAAAAATAATACTGGAACTGCTTTTCTTCCATTTCTTCATGGAGTTACAGACAGAATCGGAAAATTTCTTCGTAAACAAGGATTGACAACGATTTTCAAATCACCTACAAAAATTTTGGAAATTTTACCATCTTTAAAAGACAGATTTGACTCACTTTTGTCAAAAGGTGTTTATAAAATTCCGTGCTCTTGTGGCAAAGTTTACATTGGGGAAACAAGACGTTCAATTAAACTTCGAGTTTCTGAACATAAAAGGTGCATAAATTCGGGTTAATATCGCAGCCTTCGCTAGCTGAACATCATTTGGACACCGGTCACAAAATTTGTCTAAATAAATCTTGATTTGTAAATCAGAATTTTTCTATGACAGAAAAATCAGAGAAGGAATCGAAATGGTAAAACACCCAAACAACTTAAATAGAGATTCAGGTTATTATCTCTCAAACGTTTAGAAGTCCTTGTACGTAAACACTCCTTCGCCTTCAAAACAATGCGCTTCCGCTTTCTCCGCAGCTCTCTCTTCCGGGCCCTCCGCCAGTTTTTCTTTAGCCCCTCTCTCCGCTTTCTCGTCCTAGCTTACCATATAAGCCCAAGCAGCAACGAGGTCTAGCCCGAATAAGTTTCGCCTCTAGCGTGGTTCACACGTCGAGTTACCGTGCTTGTTCTCATTTGCATTTCCCTGTCCTGATGACGCCTCCACCGATAGAGTGCGAAACGTCGACTATTTTTCGACACAGCCTTTTCCGAAAGATGTCAATATTTCTATACAATTGTTATGTTTAAAAAGTATTAATAATATCCAAAAATAGTCTTCATTAATCGTAACCGTCTTCATCTAAATGCCTCTCTACATGGTTTTATGCAAAAAAACAGACATTTTATACTAAAGCCGTCTCTACATACTCAAATTATTCGAATTTTTAGCTAAAATTTAACAACAATCAATAAACATAACCTTAAAAAAAACTAAAAAATATGTAATAATTAAACAGTCTTCTATAGCTCCAACAATTAAATAATGCTACAGGTTCAATTAAACAGGCATTCCACTTTATTCAACCCATTTTTAATTAAGAAATTAATTATTTTTTGTTGATATTTACGTCAGAGCCAAATGACATTAATGACAATTAAAAGTTTGGTACCAATACCAACCCTAAAACCTTAAAAAACTGGTCACTTGAAAACCTCCTAATACTCCTGTGATCCTGATACAAGGTTGAGAATTTTGATCAAAACCGTTCGGAGGCAACGACAAACAGAATAGATTATTTATTTAAATAAATTCATTATTCAAAATATGGAAAAGTGACTTTTTTTTCCAAAAATATTAATTTGTATAGAAAAAAAAAGTCTTAATAAAATAAACTTTTACATATTAAAGAACGAAAATTGAAAATTTTTGGAGAATAATTTTTTTTTCCTATAACTTCTAGCTGATAACTGTACCGAAATGCCATTTTCGCTTTTAGAATAATTTATTTTTAATCTTAAGGCTGTTGGTTTAAAGTCTATTTAGGTATATGACGCCGTTATTTTTTATAGCTCAATGTCAAAAATTTTTTGATGATTTTTTAAGCTGTGTCCGACAGCATATGCTTTTGATTTCTCTTTTGTTAAAAAAATAAAATACTTAAAAATGAAACAAAAAAATTACAAGAAAAATTTTCTGAAAGCACATTCCAAAAGACTTTTTCTTTTTCTTTTTTTTTGTGTTATTATACTAATATTATTAGTTATTACTATAATAATACTAAAATAAACTGAATTAGACATGAATAAACTAAAATAAATTTAAATGAACTAAAATGATTTGAAATGAACTACGTAGAGGAAACTGAAAAAAGCTAACAAACTAAACAAAATAATCTAAATTCAACTGAAATGAACTAAAATAATTTCAAATAAACCAAAATAAACTGAATTAAACTAAAATATATTAAAATAAACTAGAATAAAATGAAATAAACTAAAATAAATTGAAATGAACTACAAAAAAACTAACATAAACGAAATTGAACTAAAATAGTCTGAATTTAACTGAAATGAACTAAAATTTATTAAATTGAACTAAAATACTGAATCATATTAAAATAAACTTAAATGTACTAAATTAATTTAAAATAAACTGAATTAAATTAAAATAGACCAAAATGAACTAAAATAAACTTGAATAAACTAAAAAAAAACTAAATTGAACTAAAATAAATTGAAATAAACTAAATTAATTATAAACAAACTGAAATAAAATAATAAAAACAATGTCAAATGAACTGAAATGAACTAGAATAAAATGAAATAAACTAAAATAAA
Organism: Lagria hirta; assembly: GCA_947359425.1. Lineage (NCBI taxonomy): Eukaryota > Metazoa > Arthropoda > Insecta > Coleoptera > Tenebrionidae > Lagria > Lagria hirta. Next base: position 3,066,267 of record OX375795.1, on the reverse strand, counting down.
TTGAAATGAACTACAAAAAAACTAACATAAACGAAATTGAACTAAAATAATCTGAATTTAGCTGAAATGAACAAAAAATTTATTAAATTGAACTAAAATACTGAATCAAATTAAAATAAACTTAAATGTACTGAATTAATTTAAAATAAACTAAATTAATTTAAAACAGACCAAAATGAACTAAAATAAACTTGAATAAACTAAAAAAAAACTAAATTGAACTGAAATAAATTGAAATAAACTAAATTAATTATAAACAAACTGAAATAAAATAATAAAAACAAAGTCAAATGAACTGAAATGAACTAGAATAAAATGAAATAAACTAAAATAAATTGAAATGAACTACAAAAAAACTAACATAAACGAAATTGAACTAAAATAATCTGAATTTAACTGAAATGAACTAAAATTTATTAAATTGAACTAAGATACTGAATCATATTAAAATAAACTTAAATGTACTGAATTAATTTAAAATAAACTGAATTAAATTTAAACAGACCAAAATGAACTAAAATAAACTTGAATAAACTAAAAAAAACTAAATTGAACTAAAATAAATTGAAATAAACTAAATTAATTATAAACAAACTGAAATAAAATAATAAAAACAAAGTCAAATGAACTGAAATGAACTAGAATAAAATGAAATAAACTAAAATAAATTGAAATGAACTACAAAAAAACTAACATAAACGAAATTGAACTAAAATAATCTGAATTTAACTGAAATGAACTAAAATTTATTAAATTGAACTAAAATACTGAATCATATTAAAATAAACTTAAATGTACTGAATTAATTTAAAATAAACTGAATTAAATTTAAACAGACCAAAATGAACTAAAATAAACTTGAATAAACTAAAAAAAACTAAATTGAACTAAAATAAATTGAAATAAACTAAATTAATTATAAACAAACTGAAATAAAATAATAAAAACAAAGTCAAATGAACTGAAATGAACTAGAATAAAATGAAATAAACTAAAATAAATTGAAATGAACTACAAAAAAACTAACATAAACGAAATTGAACTAAAATAATCTGAATTTAACTGAAATGAACTAAAATTTATTAAATTGAACTAAAATACTGAATCATATTAAAATAAACTTAAATGTACTAAATTAATTTAAAATAAACTGAATTAAATTAAAACAGACCAAAATGAACTAAAATAAACTTGAATAAACTAAAAAAAAACTAAATTGAACTAAAATAAATTGAAATAAACTAAATTAATTATAAACAAACTGAAATAAAATAATAAAAACAAAGTCAAATGAACTGAAATGAACTAGAATAAAATGAAATAAACTAAAATAAATTGAAATGAACTACAAAAAAACTAACATAAACGAAATTGAACTAAAATAATCTGAATTTAACTGAAATGAACTAAAATTTATTAAATTGAACTAAAATACTGAATCATATTAAAATAAACTTAAATGTACTAAATTAATTTAAAATAAACTGAATTAAATTAAAACAGACCAAAATGAACTAAAATAAACTTGAATAAACTAAAAAAAAACTAAATTGAACTAAAATAAATTGAAATAAACTAAATTAATTATAAACAAACTGAAATAAAATAATAAAAACAAAGTCAAATGAACTGAAATGAACTAGAATAAAATGAAATAAACTAAAATAAATTGAAATGAACTACAAAAAAACTAACATAAACGAAATTGAACTAAAATAATCTGAATTTAACTAAATGAACTAAAATTTATTAAATTGAACTAAAATACTGAATCATATTAAAATAAACTTAAATGTACTGAATTAATTTAAAATAAACTGAATTAAATTTAAACAGACCAAAATGAACTAAAATAAACTTGAATAAACTAAAATAAATTTAAATGAACTAAAATGATTTGAAATGAACTACGTAGAGGAAACTGAAAAAAACTAACAAACTAAATAAAATAATCTAAATTCAACTGAAATGAACTAAAATAATTTAAAATAAACCAAAATAAACTGAATTAAACTAAAATATATTAAAATAAACTAGAATAAAATGAAATAAACTAAAATAAATTGAAATGAACTACAAAAAAACTAACATAAACGAAATTGAACTAAATTAAATTAAATTGAATAAACTGAATTAAATTAAAACAGACCAAAATGAACTAAAATAAACTTGAATAAACTAAAAAAAACTAAATTGAACTAAAATAAATTGAAATAAACTAAATTAATTATAAACAAACTGAAATAAAATAATAAAAACAAAGTCAAATGAACTGAAATGAACTAGAATAAAATGAAATAAACTAAAATAAATTGAAATGAACTACAAAAAAACTAACATAAACGAAATTGAACTAAAATAATCTGAATTTAACTGAAATGAACTAAAATTTATTAAATTGAACTAAAATACTGAATCATATTAAAATAAACTTAAATGTACTAAATTAATTTAAAATAAACTGAATTAAATTAAAACAGACCAAAATGAACTAAAATAAACTTGAATAAACTAAAAAAAAACTAAATTGAACTAAAATAAATTGAAATAAACTAAATTAATTATAAACAAACTGAAATAAAATAATAAAAACAAAGTCAAATGAACTGAAATGAACTAGAATAAAATGAAATAAACTAAAATAAATTGAAATGAACTACAAAAAAACTAACATAAACGAAATTGAACTAAAATAATCTGAATTTAACTGAAATGAACTAAAATTTATTAAATTGAACTAAAATACTGAATCATATTAAAATAAACTTAAATGTACTAAATTAATTTAAAATAAACTGAATTAAATTAAAACAGACCAAAATGAACTAAAATAAACTTGAATAAACTAAAAAAAAACTAAATTGAACTAAAATAAATTGAAATAAACTAAATTAATTATAAACAAACTGAAATAAAATAATAAAAACAAAGTCAAATGAACTGAAATGAACTAGAATAAAATGAAATAAACTAAAATAAATTGAAATGAACTACAAAAAAACTAACATAAACGAAATTGAACTAAAATAATCTGAATTTAACTAAATGAACTAAAATTTATTAAATTGAACTAAAATACTGAATCATATTAAAATAAACTTAAATGTACTGAATTAATTTAAAATAAACTGAATTAAATTTAAACAGACCAAAATGAACTAAAATAAACTTGAATAAACTAAAATAAATTTAAATGAACTAAAATGATTTGAAATGAACTACGTAGAGGAAACTGAAAAAAACTAACAAACTAAATAAAATAATCTAAATTCAACTGAAATGAACTAAAATAATTTAAAATAAACCAAAATAAACTGAATTAAACTAAAATATATTAAAATAAACTAGAATAAAATGAAATAAACTAAAATAAATTGAAATGAACTACAAAAAAACTAACATAAACGAAATTGAACTAAATTAAATTAAATTGAATAAACTGAATTAAATTAAAACAGACCAAAATGAACTAAAATAAACTTGAATAAACTAAAAAAAACTAAATTGAACTAAAATAAATTGAAATAAACTAAATTAATTATAAACAAACTGAAATAAAATAATAAAAACAAAGTCAAATGAACTGAAATGAACTAGAATAAAATGAAATAAACTAAAATAAATTGAAATGAACTACAAAAAAACTAACATAAACGAAATTGAACTAAAATAATCTGAATTTAACTGAAATGAACTAAAATTTATTAAATTGAACTAAAATACTGAATCATATTAAAATAAACTTAAATGTACTAAATTAATTTAAAATAAACTGAATTAAATTAAAACAGACCAAAATGAACTAAAATAAACTTGAATAAACTAAAAAAAAACTAAATTGAACTAAAATAAATTGAAATAAACTAAATTAATTATAAACAAACTGAAATAAAATAATAAAAACAAAGTCAAATGAACTGAAATGAACTAGAAGAAATTGAAATAAACTAATTTAAGTTAACATTAAACTGAATTAAAATAAACAAAAACTTATCACAATAAACTGCCGAAGCTGCTGATCAATTTTGATTTTTAAATGTTGACAAAATCTGTCACAATTTAATGTTCTTTTTTTCTAACTTTGCCACTTTAGAAATTTTTGATTATGTTTGACAATAAACATATTATTTATGTTTAGCTTTTGCAATTTGGGAAGGAACAATAAGCATTATAAGTTAAGAAATAGGTATATAATAAAGTAAAAACAAATGTAAAAAATTCTCAAAACAAAAGTAAACTTAAAAACTATATATACAATAAACAAAACAAAACAAATTCTTTAAAAAAATTAAAGAATTCTCAAAACAAAAGTAAACTTAAAAACTATATATACAATGAACAAAACAACACAAATTCTTTAAATAAATTAAAGAATTCTCAAAACAAAAGTAAACTTAAAAACAATATATACATAAAACAAAACAAAACGAAATTCTTTTAAAAAAATAAATAAATAAACAAAAATCCATTCCAGATGCACCACACACCACAGCCAGGCAGAAGACGATTTGGGGGCGAAGCGAAGACAGCAGCAGCAAGGTAGACTCAAGTGATATTATAAATTAATATCACATTATTAAATTATTCTTAAAAATAACAACATCTAAGTACTAACAATTTTTGTCAATATCACAATATGTTTCAGCGGACAAGATATTTGAAGAAAAGTGCAATTATCTGTCCAAATACCTCATCCTCTATCAAAATCACAAATTTTCAGTCTTTTTATACATAAATTGATATCATTATCATATCAATAACATTTTTAACAGTTATATCACTGTTAATCTTCGCAGTCATTTGTTTTTGTACAATATCAATTGTTTTTAATAATAACACAACAGTCTTTTTATACTTAATAACTAGATTAACCTGAGAGAGATCTTTATGAGCTTTTTTGTCAGTTTTTTTTTAAATTAATTTTCAAATAAAGGCTTATAACTTTGTTATATCAGTCGCCTTATTTTAAAACCTAAACGTCAATATTATTACAAAAAAAATAATAAATTGTCATTAGAAAATTATAACAATAAATAAATTCAAAGCCGATACGGCTTTTTATTATTTCAGTTGCCTGAAAGTCCAAATATTGGAAAACAATTGGATAATATCCTGAATATACTGCAAAAATGGCTTTTTTTCCGCCAGCAGTGAGACAGCTGTTGAAAATTTTTCATTTTTTGAATTATTTTTGCTTTTTTTGTGACCTATCAGATTCAAATTTTGGCGACTGATATAATTTTTTTTATATTTTTTAAGACAAATCTAAGGCATAGAAGGCCGATCATTATTATATTTAATAAAAAAAGCCTTCAAAATTTTAATTATTTATTTTGACAGACAGGTTATTTATCCTATTTTTTTAATTTTGCAGTCATTTAAGGGTTGCAAAAAAAAAGTTTCTTGCTACCCGTATGGGTCTTGAAAGCCAGACCCAATTTTCTATATATAAAAAAATATTTTTTTTTGTTTTCCCTAGGAATAAATGTGGAGAAATTCCCTTGTCTCCTCTATGGATTATTGTGCACTACAGACATCAAAATCATCCCTAATATGTCGATTTTTATTAAAACTATATTCAAATAGAAATATTATATCAAATAAATAATCAATATTTATACAGTGTTTTTAAAAAAATATGTTATACAATTAATTATAATCATTTTATTGTTTTCTAATTAACTTTTTTATTAATTATCATAGAATTATTACTATACAGTGTGTCAGAAAAATATGCCACTTAATTAAAAAATGTTATTTTTTCATAATAACGACCTAATGTTTTTTTTCTTTTCAACCGACATAGATTATTTCTTCCTCAGAACATTATTAATTATACATTTTTCATTTAAAGATTCGAGATTTTGTTGTATTTGTTTATAATTTTTTTTTAAATATTATTATCAACATAAATTTAATGTTATTTTTAAAATATTATTATGTTTATTATGTCAACAATTATGACAATTTTCAATTTTTGAAAAAACAATTATCAAAATTATTCTTGTGCCTCCTAATGTTGCCTAAAATAACAACATTTTTTATTATAACAATAAAAAAAAATCTTGATTTGACCTAGACAAAGATTTTTATCTAATTTTTGAAAAAAACAAGACTTAAAAATGTAAATCTTTTTTTTTTTTGGATTTTATTATATTTTAATATTCTCTTAATTGTTCATGGAAAACTTTATATTTAAATTTTGTTTTTTTAATATTTAATAATTTTAAAAAATCCTCTTTAATTCGCCCATCATAGAGAAAAATATTGTTTTAAAGCCATATTAGACCAGTTTTTGTAAGTTTATTTTGAAAAAAACAAACTTTTTATAGTAAAAACAACAATAAATGGTTGTTTTTTAAAAATTTGTTGATGTTAAAAGAACCTCTTTGATTGGTTATCAAAGAGAAAACCACATTTTAAACGTTGAGATCTTCAAATTCCAATATTTATCTTTTTTTTTTTAGAAAAAACAAAATTTAAACCTCAAATCCACTGTCAAACAGTGACACCCTTGTCAAAAACATATTTAAGATTTAAAGATGTTAAAAGATCCTCCATAATAGAGAAGTCCTTTTTTTTATATTAAACATTAAACAATTATTTTAACAACAATTGCAAGTTTATTTTGAAAAAAAAACAATCTTTTTGCAGTGAAAAAAAACAAATGAATGTTTTTTGAAGATTTGATAATGTTAAAAGATCCTCTTTGATTGGTTATCAAAGAGAAAACCGCATTTTAAATGAAGAGAGATCTCAAGTTTTTTTTTTTAGAAAAACAAAATTTAAACGTCAAATTCACTGTCAAACAGTGACACCCTTGTCAAAAACATATTTAAGATTTAAAGATGTTAAAAGATCCTCCATGATAGAGAAGTCCTTTTTTTTATATTAAACATTAAACAATTATTTTAACAACAATTGCAAGTTTATTTTGAAAAAAAAAAAACAATCTTTTTGCAGTGAAAAAAAAAACAAATGAATGTTTTTTGAAGATTTGATAATGTTAAAAGATCCTCTTTGATTGGTTATCAAAGAGAAAACCGCATTTTAAATGAAGAGAGATCTCAAGTTTTTTTTTTAGAAAAACAAAATTTAAACGTCAAATCCACTGTCAAACAGTGACACCCTTGTCAAAAACATATTTAAGATTTAAAGATGTTAAAAGATCCTCCATAATAGAGAAGTCCTTTTTTTTATATTAAACAATTATTTTAACAACAATTGCAAGTTTATTTTGAAAAAAAAAACAATCTTTTTGCAGTGAAAAAAAACAAATGAATGTTTTTTGAAGATTTGATAATGTTAAAAGATCCTCTTTGATTGGTTATCAAAGAGAAAACCGCATTTTAAATGAAGAGAGATCTCAAGTTTTTTTTTTTATAAAAACAAAATCTAAACGTCAAATCCACTGTCATAATCTTGTCAAAAATATATTTTGTAAAAAATGAACTGTGCTTGTCTAAGAAAAGCGGTATCAATATCATTTTTTGTTGATAATAATTCTTGATCTTGAGGAAAATCTGTCTTTATCAAATCTTATCAAAAGCTTCCAATATATTGATATCTTAATCTTCTAATTCTTGAATGAAGAATATTATCAATCTTCTCCAAAACTTATCAAAGCGGTAATATTTTCCTATTTTGATATTATTTAGATGTTTCTTCTTTAGAATTTGATAATAATTTGACAATTATTAATAACAAATAAATAATAAACGCCTAACAGCTTTAACACACTGTATCCTCTTTGAGGTCGGCGTTATATTATTTAATAATATAGTTATAATAATTTTATTTCTGGATTTTCTGGATCCATTTCCGGGATTTAACTTTGACATTGGTTTATAAGCCGCTTTTTGATTTTTACATCTTTAGAACAAGCCACAGAATTACCATTTATTTATTTATTTATTTAGCAGTATAATAATTATCAATTAACCATCATAATGAAGAAAAAATATTCTGACATAAAACAAATGAATATTAATTGATAAGACAATAAAATCACAGCATCTGGATATCAATTGATATTGATTTATAATAAGAAATTCACCACTTATGACTCCAAATATTTCAAAATGATAAAATAATATGCCTAAAAGAAGAACATAAAATGGCTTTTAAACAGTTATCAATCTTCAATTTATTGAAGAAAAATTAAGATTTTCTACCAATTAGAGTTATTTATTAAAAATCTCTTATGATTAGATAAGATTTGCTTTTTTTATCAGGAAAAACAAGTGAAGATTTGATTACCAGAATATCAAAAAATGAAGATTTTTTATTACCTATAGACAGCCACAACTCCTGATAAAGAAATATGAAGATATTTAAATATATTAATGTTCTAAATCTCAAAAATGAAATTTTTTAGAACCACATATATTAAATCTTAAGATTAATAATTAAAATTAAACTAATTTATTCATTTGTTTCAGGAGTTTTCTGGTTTTTTTGAGTTTTTTTATTTTGAAGAGTTTTCTTCTAAAGAATTTTTTTTGTTGTTTTTGGTGAGTATTAGTTTTTTGAATTAGTATTTTTTTGAAGTAGAAGATCGAAGAGAATGAAGGAAAAAGTCAAGTCAAGACAGACACAAGAGTAGAAAGTTTTTAACAGAATGTTGAGAAAAGCTATAATATTAGGTTTTTGTATTTTTTTTTTAATTTTGCAAACAATTTCGACCATTTAAACAATAAATATTTAAAGACATATAGTATTTTTCAGTTTTAAAAAGTACAATATTAAAAAAATGTTAAACTCTTGTTTTTTTTTTGTTTTTATTCATTTGTTTATATATAAGTCATTAACAGAATGATGAAAAAATTTATTTAATTTTATATACTTTTAAAAACCTGAAAAGTTTAGTTTGACTATTGTTTAATTTTATTTATTTCTTTTGTTGCAGATTGAAGAAGTTTTAATTTTTTTTAACGTTTTATCTGTGGTGAGTACCTATATCTAAATTATTTTTTTTTGTCAATTAAAATACTTAAATTCTTGACTAAATTGCAATTTTTTTATATAAGGTTGTTTACTTAAAAGGTACATACGGCGACAAAAAACTGCCGGTCTCGCGCAGCTTGTTGATACAACTGTGCACCTCTCGAGTAAACGAACTTTACATGTTTTTGTGAATACACAGTTATTAAAACATTCATTTATGTTTTTTTATAGTGCGATGCCTGTGACGAGGTCGCAGAAGAGGGCGACTGGCGTAGAGCTTTTGGGGCCCTACGAGCGCCCAAAGCGCCGCCAACCAGCAAGGCGTCGCTTGCCACCTCCGCCCCGTCCAGCGTCGCCGATACGCGAACCGCCAATAGCGGTTGAAGAGCGCCGAAACAGTAAGCTTCTTTAAATAAAACACAGTTAGTCTTGATAACAGCATCAAATTGAAAACACTATTATTTTTTAAATAAATAAAAAAAAATAATAATTTTTTTTGATATGCCTGTGACACGGTCACAGAAAAGAGCGACTGGCGCAGAGCTTTTGGGGCCGTACGAGCGGCCAAAGCGCCGCCAAGGTCCAAGGCGTCGCATCCCACCTCCGCCGCCGCCAGCGTCGCCGTTATGCGAACCTCCAGCGTCGCCAGGATGCGAACCGCGAGCGTCGCCAATTGTTGATGTGCGCCGAAACAGTAAGCTTCTTTAAATAAGCCACAACTTCTGATGAAGAAATGTGAAGATATTTAAATATATTAATGTTCTAAATCTCAAAAAAGAAATTTTTGAGATTCCTAGAATCCAAGGGGGGCCAGTCCGAAGACCGCGCCAGAAGAAGATTTGGGGGCCACGGCAGGGGCGTCGACCTGCTGCTGGAGAACGGCTGGCTCGCATTGGCCAACCAGGCGTCCTAAGTCTCGAAGACCAGAACGCAATATTTTTAAATAATAAAAAACAAGATAATAACTTGAATATTATAAAACGTTACTAATTTTTTTTTCCAGCAAAATGGCCTCAATTAATCCAAGGAAACGAATCACGAAGGCGATGCTAGGGCAGGGGGAAGGGGACCTTGTCGGTTCTCTGGAGTTTCCCCCCAAGAAACGCCAGAGGCGGCAAGCAAAAAATGAAGATTTTTTATTATAGAAAGCCATAGTGTCAAAAATAATGGAATATGGAGACAATTTAATGTTTTTATGTTCCAAATCTCAAAGAGTTACTAATTTTTTAGAACTACAAGGGGGGCCAGTCTGAAGGGCGCTACACTGCTTTTTATTTATTATCTATTATTTTGATTGTGTAGAATCTTTATTATTTATATTTATATATTGTAATTTCACCCTTAAAAAAAACAACAAGGGCAATGTTTCGACAAGAAGAAAGGGATTTTGTCTCTCCTTCTGCTGCTGCCGCCACCACAGCCTCTACAGCAACTGGCACCCCCTGCGCCGCCAACTCCACCGGCGGCGCTAGAAGAAATTGTACTCGATTAACGTAAGTAGGATCTGAGATTTTTTTTCCAGATTGCTCCAGGTTTATTCCAAAAACAAAAGAAATATGTTATTTCTATCATATCAATTGAGAAAAAAAAAGAAAAACTGTATAGATTCTAGACCAATTCAAGGATCTGAAGATGTGTGACATTTTCAGCTCCCAGAGGATGATCAGGAAAGCCAGTCTCAAGTTTACAAGAAAAACTATTTAAAGAAGAACTGTTTTCCCTGCAGAAAATATTGTTTTTCTGCGAAAAAAAAATTGGTATCCTCAATCAAATTTTAAATTTTTAGGACCGCCACCGGAGGCAGCAGAACCGCCACCGAGCCGCGTTTGGTTTTAAATTCTCACTACTAAATATCAATCATATGAACAATTTATTAATAGAGAATTATTAAAAATAAGTTTGGCATTTTTCAAAAAAAAAAAGTTAAATGATTCCAAAAATTTTTTTTTATAATAATTATAACTAGATTTTTTTTTTGTTAAGAAAAATCTTTGTCTACTCTCGGTCTATCAAGTCTATAAATTATAACTTGACAAGTCTCAGCACAAGATAACATTGATAATTATTTTATATAATAATCAATAATAATTCAATTTATTAATTAAAATAATAATATTTTAAATAAACATATCTAATTAGATAACAATATGTGGCATATTTGACAACACTGCTTATTTGTAACATATTAAATAAATAAAAATTAATAAGTTTTTTAACCTGTCTGTCATTTAAAATTAATAAACAAAAGCACTTAAATCTGTCCTAAAATTATAAATATATAAATAAAGCGTTTCTTTTTTGTTTTTCGGCTTTTATTTATAGTTATCAATGATTATGAGAGAGGTATTGCAGAAGAAATAAATTTTTTTAATAAAAAATTGAAAAACGTCGTTTTCAATTGAGGGTCGAAGAGTGAAGGTCATTGTTTTACTAAAAAAAAACAACGATCTTTTTTGAAACGCGCATTGACCTATTGTTTATACTGTATAAAGTTTAAACGTTTTAAGCAAATACCTTTTCTCTTATTATTTTGTTATTTTGGCTTTAAAGCAGAAATTTTCATTTTTGTCAAAATTTTAATAAAAAAGTCTTTGGCTATCAAGAGTGACAATCGTCAGAAGGTCCAATAAAATTCATAATTTAACAATTTTTTAATTTTTATAATAATTTATTTAAAGTCTCCTTAATTTTTTTGTCAATTTGTTTAAATAATTGAAGATTATTGCTTAAATGGGGTTCTGCTTTAAATTATTTGTTGACAAAACATTAAATGTTTAAAATTAAAAAAGATATTTCAAAAAGTATCTTTTTTTTTCGTTATATTATTACCTACTTCTGAGAAATAATATAATTATTATAGTAATATTTTATAATATTTAGAAGTTTTAGAAGACAACAATTAAATAAATATTAAATTAATTAATTAATAATAATAATTTTTAAATATTTAAATAAACACACGTCAGAATTAGGGCTGAAAATTAGCCCATCACAGGTGAGGAATTTGACAGTTCCCGTTGGTACTATTGTTTTATAATCAACCGCCGCCTAATTTGCGAACACTCATATCATATTTGATCTGGATGTGTGAAAGGTGTTTTTTCGTAGTTTTCGTAGTTTTCGTGGTGTTTTTTAAAGGGTTTTTTCATATATTTTTTGTGTTTTTTTGGTAAGTTTCTTACATTTAAAACTAATTAGCAAGTTTGGATGCCTTGTGCGATCATTTTCGAAAAATAATTGAGTTGAAGCTTGTTAAAAATGTTAAACTGTCAAAGAAAAAAAAAATCCGCGCTTTCGGATTGGCTGATTTTCCACGAAAAGAGGTCTTTCAGCGCTTTCATTTTATGAAAAATTATTAAAATCTCTTAATTACAATTGGAAATGATCTGATGTTAATAGATAAAACACATTTTCAAAAATGTGTTTTATATTATTATAAAATATTATATTTGAATTTATTTATTATTATTAAATATTATTTTTTTATATTATTATAAAAATTATTTTTGATATTATAAAATATTATCAAATATTTTATAATATTTGTTAATATTTGATAATATTTAATAAATATTCGATGATATTTGATAATATCTGATAAGATAATTACCTTGTTTTGTCAAAATTATTAAGTTTTAGAAGACAACACCCCAAAATGTTTTTGATTAAAAAAGTTATTTAAATTATTAAAATTCAAAGTAGAAATATCATTTTGTTAAATATAACTGTTGTCTTGTTTTATTAATTAATCGGTTTTATTTTAATGTTTCTTTAATTTATTAAGTAGTCTTTTTAATTAATTAAAATTAATTAAATCTGAACAATTATATAAAATAATAATTATGTACAATTTTATTTTGAAAATTAAAACACAAATAAAATAATAAAAAAAATTAATTGGCAAAACATTTGAGGCAAATTGTCTCCAAAATTGGAACCACCACCGAAAATTTGCAACCCGCCCCACCACCGGCCACATGCAGCTTACCATGCACTACCTCAAGCCCAAGCAAAGCACCTAACTTTTTTCCAGCCCCAAAGACAACGCCTCTCAAATGTTTTAAAAAATATTTCAAAATTTTGACAAAAAAAAAAAATTTTCAAAATAAAATTGCACATAATTGAAAAAAAAACTGTCATGAAATATCCAATATTGATAATAAAGTAGATAATTTCTGTGTTTTGTCAAAATTATTAAGTTTTACAAAGCAAAAACCTTAAATGTTTATAATTAAAAAAGATTTTTTAAATTGTATCTTTTTTTTTTTGTTATATAGGTACCTATTTCTGTGAAATAATATAACTATTACAGTGATATTTGATAATATTTGATAATGTTTGATAATATTTAATAATGTTTGATAATATTTGATCATATTTGATAATATTTGATAATGTTTGATAATATTTAATATAATTCGACGATAATTGGTAATATCTGATAAGAAAATTACCTTGGTTTGTCCAAATTATTAAGTTTTACAAAGCAGAACACCCAAATTTTTATAATTAAAAAAGATATTTTAAATTGTATCTTTTTTTTGTTATAAAGCTAAATATTTCTGTGAAATAATATAATTATTATAGTAATATTTGATAATATTTGATAATATTTGATAATGTTTGATAATATTTGATAATGTTTGATAATGTTTGATAATATTTGATAATATTTGATAATATTTGATAATATTTGATAATATTTGATAATGTTTGATAATATTTAATATAATTCGACGATAATTGGTAATATCTGATAAGAAAATTACCTTGGTTTGTCCAAATTATTAAGTTTTACAAAGCAGAACACCCAAATTTTTATAATTAAAAAAGATATTTTAAATTGTATCTTTTTTTTGTTATAAAGCTAAATATTTCTGTAAAATAATATAATTATTATAGTAATTTTTGATAATATTTGATAATATTTAATATAATTCGATGATATTTGATAATATCTGATAAGATAATTACCTTGTTTTGTCAAAATTATTAAGAGATATAACTGTTATCTTGTTTTATTAATTTATCAGTTTTATTTTAATTTTTGTTTAACTTGATAATTCGTCTTTTAAATTAATTAAATCTTGACAATTAGGTAAAATAATAATTATGTACAATTTTATTTTGAAAATTAAAACACAAATAAAATAATAAAAAAAATTAATTGGCAAAACATTTGAGGCGAGTTGTCTCCAAAATTGGAACCACCCCCGAAAATTTGCAACCCGCCCCACCACCGGCAACATGCAGCTTACCATGCACTACCTCAAGCCCAAGCAAAGCACCTATCTTTTTTCCAACCCCAAAGACAACCCCCCTCAAATGTTTTGAGAAATATTATAAAATTTTGACAAAAAAAAAAGATTTTCAAAATAAAATTGCACAAAATTGAAAACAAATTGTTTTGGAATATCAAATTTTTATAACAAAGTGTTTATTGTTGTTATTTTATTTTATTAATAATAAAATATTTTGTTAATATTTTCGATTTGATTTGACAAAAATAAGGAGACTTTAAAAATCGCCAAAAATAGCCGATAACATGATAATGTTTTTACATAATACATAAGTTGTTTATTGTTGTAATTAGTAATAAAATAAATAATTTATTAATAATAAATTGATAGATATTATCTGATTTGATAAAAGTAAAAATATTTTATATATAAATATTTATATAATAATAATAATATATTTGAATTTGATAATTTATTTATTATTATGAAAAAGTCAATTTATGCTATAATTTTGACAAAAATTTCTGCTTTTATTTTAAAATATTATTATAAATAAGCCTTTATAGAAAATTACTGACATTGCTCATATCAAAATTGTCTGACCTTGCTGCTGCTGTTATGCCCACCAGGGCGTCGACCTAGCCGCCGCCGCTGCCGCCGCCACTCCGGGATATGCGTTGGAGGAAGGATCTTAAGGGTGGGCGAGGACGCAGGATCGCAGAAGGACGTCCCACAGGGGTAGCTGTAAAATAAAAAATATAAATAAGAACAAAATCAAAAGAAATCATAAATAAAAACTACCCTAAGCTAACTTTTGTTTGTTTTTAAATAAAAATACTATAAAAAGTTGCTTTTTAGAGAAAACCGTCAATTCTCCAATGTTTTAAAAAAAATTTTTTTTCAATTATTTAAACTATATAAACTAAAACAGACAAAAGTTTCAAAGATCTAAGAATATAAAATAAAAATAATAAATAACTTACCGAAGCTTTCTGCTTCTTCACCCCTGCGGGCGGGAGTGGACACCAGGAGGAAAGGAGCGATTGTGCTCGAGCAGGATTTGAAGGAATCGGATGAGGAATTGGAAGACGAGGCAGTTTGGTAATGGGAGGAAGAGGATTTGGAAGATGGGGTGGAAAGAGTGGAGGATTTGCGGGAAAGGCATGGGGAGTAGCTTGGAGAAAGGGAAGATGAGGAGCAAGGAGAGGCATTGTGGGAATGGTTTCGAGGAGTTGAGAGAGGATGTGAGGAAGAGGAACTTGGCGAGGATTTGGGAGAAAGGCAGGGAGAATAGGACGGGGACAAGGAAGAGTTAGAGGAGCATAAGGAAGGATTGTGGGAATAGTTTCGTGGGGTAGAAGGGGGATGTGAAGATGGAGAGGAGTGTGGGGAAGAAGATGGAGAGGAGCGAGAGGAGGAAGATGGAGAGGATGATGGGTATGGGGATAATCGGATTGAGGAGTGAGTGCTCCTCTCTGGAGACGGCCTCTCCTGCACTGAGCTGTGCGAAGCGACCGACTCCAGAGAGGGGACCGGAGAAGGAACATGGAGACGACGGAGTGCCGCCAGCGCGGCGTTTTGATCTTCCAGACTTAGGAGGACGCCTGGCTGGCAAATGCGAGCCAGCCGTCCTCCAGCGGCAGGTCGACGCCACTGTCGTGGCCCCCAAACCTTCCTCTGCCTCTGTCTTCGAACTGGCCCTCCTTGTGGTCCTAAAAAATTAATAAAATAAAATATTGTTTTAAATAAAAGTAAACTACTTACGTTCATCGAAGACAACCTCTTCTAGCGCCGCCGGTGGAGTTGGCGGCGCAGGAGGAACCAGCTGCTGTGGTGGTGGTGGCGGCAAGGGGAGAGGCGCTTGTCGCCTCTGGCGTTTCCTGGGGGGAAACTCCAGAGGTCCGACCAGGTCCCCATCCCCTTGCCGAAGCATCGCCCGGGTGGTACGTTTCAGCGCTGAAATTACAAATTTATTTAGAATATTTCTAAAAAATGTTCAAATATAAATAATAAACAAACTACATAATCCAAATAATAATAAATAAAGCAGTGTTTTAGATACTTACATCGGTTTAGAGCCATTTTGCTGAAAAAAAAAGAAAAAATAATTAGTAACGTTTTTATAATATTCAAGTTTTTATCTTGTTTTTTATTATTTAAAAATATTTATAAACTATTGAAAGTAAAAATAATACAAATTATTTTATTAGTGAAATTCGGTACGATACGGTGAGAAAAAATCAAATTAATTTTTTTATTTTTGCTAAATTAAAGAAAAATCAAGAGTAATAAATAAAATCTATGAGGAATACGAAAAAAGTTGACTAAAAAAGCGTAAAAAACCAAATTTAACCAAAAACAATTGGAAATTAATCAATTGTTTTAGAAATCATAATTAAATATTAAGAAAAAAAAATACATTTTAAAATAATTAAGCTATATGAAAGAATAGTAATTTGAATAAATAAACCAACAAAAATTGTAGAAAAATAAAATAAAAATTCAATTAGAAAATTAAACCATTTTTTGGAACTTTCTAGAGTCAGAAACAAAATTGCATCAGCCAAACAGAAAACAGCAAAAATTGGTTAAATAAACCAAAAAATCCAATTTTTTTCAAAAAAAAAGAAATCAAATAGAATTTTATAAATATTTATAAATTAATTAAATTGTCAAAATTTAATTATTAAAATAATTGAAATTTTTTTTGTAAAAACCCACCTTTAATGTACGACAATTAACACTAGACTGACGATTCCGGGGCGAGGGGTATAGAGGAGAGGATTTGGAGGGAAAAGCACGTGGAAAGCACGTGGAAAGCAGCGCGCTGCAGGTAGAGAGGGGAGCGGGGGGAAGTGAAGAAGTTCTTCATGTGGTGCTCACACAATTTGTGTAAAATAAATCAAGGTCAATGATGCAAATATTTTAAAACGAAGATATTATTTTATGCAACTACCCTTAATCTTCAAAGGGCTTTTAAAGCTATCAAATTTGAAGATAGTCTAAAAATCATCCCTTTTTTTCATCCCTAAATGACAGTTTTTATTTATTTTTTCTGAATATTTAAGCATTCTAGCTACCTATTTACCTATATTAAAAAAAAAGTGAATGTCGGTGCAGTGTTGCCGATTTTCAGGAATCGGATGCATAACTTAGATCGCTGCCGCCAAAGCAGTACAGTCAAAGAAAAAGTTTCAGAAAACGAGTTAAAAGCAATGGGATAGTGCAGCAAAAAACGTGCAACAATGTTGCAGTAGACGTACACTCAATGAAATAATGGCTTTCTTTACCAATTTTCAAGAAACCAAACAAAAAAAAAGCTAAATTCGCAGAAAAACAGAAGAAAAACTTTTTTTTTAGACGGCTAACTAATAATAACTGAAAAGCTAACCAAATTATTTTTGATTTTGGGCAAAATCATTAGATGAGAGGGGTGTTAAGTGGCACGTGTCATCTTCATGTCACTTTTGGATGAATTCGGTAAGCCTAATTTTATTTTTAATTTAACAAAATAGCCGATTTTTACAAACTTTTATGTATTTTGTCACCAAAATACAAAAATTTATACATTTTTTATTATAAAAATAATATTTTCAAAAATCAAATTGAAAAAAAAACAATCCGAAATTTTTAATTTTAATACTATTTGCAGAATAAACATTGTTATATTTGAAATATTTATGACGTCAGATTCAAAACTTGTCATAAGTCTTATGAAAATACAGACATAATTTTTTTTTATATTTTTTAAATAATTTAATGTACAGTGCTTCCAAGCAAACATGAGTTCTAGCTTAGGACACTTCAGCTTTAGCACCTCATCTTTTTTAAGCTTCTGATTGGTTTATTTGAATTTACTCCTGAATTTGCTGATTTGGTTCAGGGCTCATGTTTGCTTGAAAGCACTGTACATTAATATTTTGGTACTGTTGTCAAATCTGTAGTAAAAAATCTATGTTTACGTCAGCATTTTTGTGTCTCTTTCTTTTCCAATTAAATAAACAAAAATTATTACTCATTCTTGCACTCTCTCATACCTTACGAGCATTTCGTACAGTTAGAGTGAGCGCAATATATTCTATTGCATTGCAAGAAAATTAAAAAAATACTATAAAAAAATTGCATAAAACTGATGAGCTTCAATGAGAGAGAGATATATGCTTCAGATTCTAATTTTGTATCTGTAAAACGCTTAGTTTTTGTTAAATTTGACAAAACAGTTGCACAATCTTACCTAAAATTGGAGACTTTAATGATAGATAATTATTTAAAAAATCTTAAAAATAACAGAACGTACCATTAAAAAAAATGCTTTAACAAAAAAGATGTTTTTGTAAGAAACTTTCTGATCTGATTGGTTGGAATTTTTTGAAAAATTTTCAACTCTATTATCTGCTCTTAAAACAATTTTTTTCTTGTAGAGTTTTTAT
Source organism: Lagria hirta (assembly GCA_947359425.1). NCBI lineage: Eukaryota > Metazoa > Arthropoda > Insecta > Coleoptera > Tenebrionidae > Lagria > Lagria hirta. The sequence continues at coordinate 3,047,651 of OX375795.1, read as the reverse complement.
CAAATTAGTTTTATTTTTAGTATTTTTTCTACAAAAAAAAGAGATCAGATAGGCAAATCATTCAGCTAGTTTTACAAAAACGCTTAGTTTTTGTTAAACAAAACAAGAAAGTCGCACAATCTCACCTAAAATTAGAGACTTTAATGATAGATAATTATTTAAAACAACTTAAAAATAACAATAGGTACTAATTAAAAAAAAATTTTTACACCTTATATAGGTACAATAACAAAAAACCTAAATCTTTGTAAAAAACTTAATTTTTTGAAAACATTTTTTTTTTATCTATCAACTCTATTGTGAACTTCGTAAAAATCTCGCTTTAAAAAAATTATTTTGGAGAGTTCTTTATCAAGTTGGGTTTTATTTCAGTATTTTATTCTACAAAAAACAGACATATTATTCAGCTACGACCCCATAAAACTAAAAATATTTTAAAACAGTACCTAATATTAGATCAGACATATTTACATAGACATATCACTCAGCTACGACCCCATAAAACTGAAATACATTTAAAAATAGTGCCTAATATTTGATCTCGCTTAACCTGATCTACGTATCTAGTAGGCTATAGAGCCAAAAACCAGTAAACAGGAGATTTTTTTGGTGACTTTAATGCTAGATCAAGAAACATTTCAAGTTGCTGACCTGACCCGATAATTTTAAAGCAGAAAAACAGTAATATTTAACCTGACCTGACCTATTCTAGGTGTGAATTAGACATCTATATAAGAATCTTGCGCCGATAAAATAAAATACAATTGAAACAAAAGACAATCAGTGACTTTAATGCTGGAGCAAGAAATAATTTTTGTTTATCGAAACGAATCCGATTTATTGTTTTCGGAGAAGTTAACGCAATTGAGACCTTTTTTTTCTTTATTTTCGAAATTTAATTTTTTTGTATTTGCCGGTAATACTGTTCCACGATGTCCACATAATTTAAATTCAGATTTTCTGCAAAAAACTATAGAAAATATATTTTTGGAAAAAAAAAAGATACTAAAAAGCACTAAATACGTTCAATAATTGCTCCAGACAAATAAAAATTAAATTGATTTGGTTGATAAGCAAGATAAAGCTAATCAGTTTTTGATTAATTGATCATTTTTACCTTACTCTCCCCTACATTATTAAATATTCAATAAAAACAAAAATAATCGTAAATTATTCTTTTGTTTTAGGCAAAAAAAAGAATAATGATTTAATGAGATCAGAATATTTAAAAATATTTCATATTTAAAAAAAAAGAATTCAAGTGATTAAAGGCTCTTATAAATAGCTTTGAATTAATAGAGCTGTCATCTCAAATACTGATTATTTATGTTGTCTAATTTAATCTGATTGTCTATACTTTTTTGTCAGGTCAGGTCAGGTCAGATCTTGAAACAATAGAGCTGTCAAGTCATATACCTACAGATTATCTATGTTGGTAAATTTAATCTGATTACTTATTTTTGTTTGTCAGGTCAGGTCAGGTCTTGAAGCAATAGAGCTTTCAAGTCATATACAGATTATGTATGTTGTTGAGTTTAATCTAATTAACTACATTTTTTTGTCAGGTCTGATCAGGTTAGACCTTGCATCAATAGAGCTGTCAAGTCATTTATGTTGTTGAATTTAATCTGATTATCTATATTTTGATAAACTTTTTCTTTAGATGAAGCTGAACAGACTTTCTGGATTTGGAAATACAATTGAAAGAACAGAGCTGGCACTGCGTTACGTTTTGAAGAAAAAAACTAATATGACGACTTATCTGAAGCTGTTAATAGCCTCGAGTGAATAGAGCTGTCAAATCATAAAGTATTATTTGACTCTAAAGTCACAGAAATATCAACAAATAGGTAAGTTTACTACTTTTATTTAGAGTTACAAAAATGTTTTATTAATTTTTTTAAATATTTTATGTAAAGAAATCAGAGCTTATAGTGTGTAAAGTGTTATTAGACTTAAGTATCAAGAATCTAGAAATCTATTACTAGAATAATTAAAAAAAAGTGATTGACTCACTGACTGACTGAGTCAGTAACTGAATAAGTGACTGACTACACTGATTAACTGACTAACTGTCTGACTAATTGTCTGAGTGACTACACAGACTGACAATGAAATATATAAAAATATAAAAAGAAGACAAAATTAAGTTAATAGGTGGTAAGTGCATCTCCAAATTTGGACATGTTTTGTTCTTATTGGAACTCATCAGCAAGTCAGATTTGAATGAATTTGCAGTGACATTTTAGGCTCATATATATCTGTAATGTGGGAAAACAAGCGACAAATATTAAAAGCTACCTTGAAACAAAAATTTTTTCTACACATGTTACGGCAAATTTATTCAAATCTAAATCTGTTATGAGTTCCAATAAGAGCGAAACATGCTCAAGTTTACAGATGCAGTTTGAATGAATTTGCATTATTCTTCTTTATTTTAACAGTTGGTGGCTAACCACTTAACCAAAGAAGATAGATAAGAAGATATACGTTTGAGACAAAAGGCGCTAACCTGATAACTTGGTTGTGCCATCAGCGGTAGACTTTTTATTTCAAATTGTATCTATCAACACTGACATTCTATCATTTAGAATATGTGTAGACATTTTATTCTCAAAAAAATGTTTGATGCAAGGTAGCTTCCAACAGATGTCGCTTGTTTTACTACATTATTCTTATTAATTAATTTAAATTTTCAACTTATTTCACGGTATTAATTGAATTACTTTTCAGGATATTTAAAAAGAAATGAAAATATGGTAGACGTGGTCAAAATTGAAAGATATCTAATGTTAGAAAGGGGTAGTAAAAAGAAAAATGTCACCCTTAAAGATTAAATGGAGAAGAAAAGATTAATCCGTCTACAATGGAATGATTACCGCTTAAGAATGGAGAGCCTTGACAGCTGGAGCGCGTCCCGGCCAATAGCAAAAGAGGGCCCCAATTGTGAAATGAATATCATTATCCAACTCAGGCGGAGTCAACCAGTGAGGCAAGCTGAAACTGAGAACCTCCATTCTCTTTCTACCTGAAGATTAAGAACATTTAATTGTTATAGGCTTAACTCCTGCTTAGGAATATCTGTTTATCATATAAACAACACTAATTATAAGCCCTAAATTAAACAAATTTGAGTTTTCTACTTTCAAAATTGAATTAAATTGAATTCAATTAAATTATACTACCAAATTAGATTGAATTACGTTAATTTAGGCTAATTTGTGTTAAACTGTATATACCGTAATCTAATTGTGTTTAGTGTTGAGCCTATATTAATCCAATTAGACAAAAGTATGTTTTTTCTGGTTGTTATTGCAAAATTCGACCAATTACGTAACAAATTACCTTTAATTTTTATTAAATTTTCAATTCTCTTTCTACCTGGAAATTAAGAACATTTAATTGTTATAGGCTTAACTCCTGCTTATCTATAGGTATCAGTTTATCGTAGGAACAACACTAATTAAGTTTTTGGTCTATTTTACACCAATTTGAGTTTTCTACTTTTAAAATTGAATTAAATTACGCGACAATCGATTAAAACTAAATTAGTTTGAATTAGGCTAATTTGTGTCGAACCGTATTTAGTTGATTAATTCCTAAATCTAATTATCTTCAGTGTTGAGCCTATATTAAACCAATTTCGTAACGAATTGGCTTTAGTTGTTATTAAATATTTAATTTACTCTATGGACAATGCTCAAGTTTAATTAAATTAATTAAAATTAAATTAATTTATACGTTTACGAAAAAAAAAGAATCGGATAAATTAAACTAATTGTGGTTTTCTATTATAGGTTTTATTTCTGAATAGAAAACTATAGTTTTCCAATATTTTTTTTTGCACACATGCTGTAGTTTCCAAATTATAATAAATTCAAAGAAGTTAGATCAAGTTAATCTTAATTAATTACATTTTAAATTAGGTTTGTGCGTTAAACCGGATTCAAACTATAATAATTAGATTAAAAGCAATTACTGACTAGAATTAAATCTGACTTAATTAGATTTCGAGCTATATAAGAGTAACTTTATCTGATTTTACAGTATTTAACCTAGGTTTAGAGTATTTAATTAAAATTAAAGATAATTCGTTACGTGATTGATTGAATTTGCAGGAACAATCAATTAATCAACTTGATTTTACATTTAATTGCTAGCAACTATATATTTTTAATTAGTGAAATATTTAGTTTTTTGTTTGTTTTTTGGATGACAGGTAAAGTGTGACAAATCAAATAAGAGCGTTTAAAATCTTAATACTCTATGGTTTATGAATGTATTGTTTGATACCTCACCGAAGACTAGAGCTGTCCAAACAAGCTTGCTCACCTCTTATTTGGTTTGTCGAATGTAATCTTATCAAATTTCAATAATATTTACACACTAAACTTACACATGTAGATATCATAAAATACAGTGCTTCCAAGCAAACAAATAGTCCAACTAAATCAGGACTAAATTCTAATTAACCAATCAGAAGCTGAAAAAAACGAATCTTCAGGGCTTTTATTTGCTTGGAAACGCTGTACCTAGCAACCTAAGTGAGTTAAGGAATTAGTAGCTCCAATTGGCATTTTTTCATTGGCTCATTATGAGAAAAATTTGGTTTTTTTAGTATTGCTTACTATAGATGGCTGACATTAGAAAATTAGATAGAAATGAGAAGGGGTAATAGCATTAGAATAGATTGTGAGCCACCAATAGTAGCCAAGATATGATATTACGGAGCATGGGCCAAGCCAACCGGTTTTGCCTAAATTTCAGCCAATCCCAAGCAATCATATTGTTAGGACCTCTACAGTCATGGCGCACTATTTTGGGCCTTTAGGTGTCATTTAACTGACTATTATCATGATTTATTAATTGATAATGCTATATTATACATATGATTTATCCGAATGATTGATTATCAGAATTTTACCTTATGAATTCTGTCAAAAAATGCGTGTTATAGCTAAATGTCACTCCGCTTAGTCAACTTTTGACAGTTATTACGTCATTTCTCATGATTATTTTATGAATTTTGCCTTGTTTAGGGCATGCCCTATACTAGAAACTAGAACTTTTTGTGATTTTAGCCCAAATTATGTATTTATGACATAAATAGTGATTATTGCTATATTTTTCATAGAAACATAATAGAGCAATCTTGAATTGACTTTTATTTCAAAAACTTGAGAATTTTATAATAATTATTCTTTTGTTTTACAGAACAAGAAAACAAAAAACAAATGAAGCCAAAAACTATTGTTTCAATATGAAAATGGAATGGAACACGTAACCGCTTTAGAGACATATTTTTGAGAATGTTTTATATTTATAGTTTTATTTGTGTTTAGGTAAATCATGTTTTCTTTGACCGTATTTTTGTTTATAGTTGTCCAAAAACTACTTTGTTTTTATGAGGGTGTTTTTGTTTTACGATAGAGAGTCATAAACGGTAATCTGATTAGAGTACCATCTTATTCGAATAAAATGACGGATTGTTGACACTTCGTTACCAAAAAGTCTATTGTTATTGCATTGTCATAAAGGCAGACTAGTTTTTGGATAACTAGACTTTCTGTCATTTTAAGCTCACTACTAAATGTTACATAATTATACAATTTTTGTAATGCTTCACTTGTTTTTAAAGCATTTTGATAAATATTATGCAACTATGTTTTTATTACTAGAGTGAGTACACTAGCCGCTCGGTTATCCAAAATAATGTAGCTGCAAGCCAATCCGGAAAACTAAAAATTCGGATAATACAACATACAGTTTACCACTTTATTATTAATTTTTAACCAATCATATAATCAAGTTGTTACTGAAATCTCATTGAAATCATCTCCGGATATCTTATTTCGGATAACCGAATAGCAACACAATTTGTTATTTTCGCAAAAGAATCTAGACATCTTAGCTTTTAGACATTATTTATAAAACAATATCTAGCTACTAATCCAAAATAAATGATTAATTTAAACAATTGAAGATTTATTCTTTCTGAAAACCAAATCTGTATCCGAAATTAACCTAATGGGATCAACAAAACTGCAGTTTTTAGTAAACACACGGTAGAATTGGATGTTTATAATTAGCTAATCGCAAATTTATTTAATTAGAAAGTATTTTTTATCAAAACCGGAAAGAATAGAAATGTAATTAATAATTAGAATTAATATTTTACAGCAACAATATAAGAAATCACTAAGGGATAAATATTAAATTAATAATAATTTTCAAATATTTAAATAAACATACGTCAAAATTAGGGCTGAAAATTAGCCAATCACAGGTGAGGAATTTGACAGTTCCCGTTGGTACTATTGTTTTATAATCAACCGCCGCCTAATTTGCGAACACTCATATCATATTTGATCTGTGCTGTGAGAGAGGTGGTTTTCAAAGTTTTTCGTAGTGGTTTTTCGTTGTGGTTTCAAATATTTTTTGTGTTTTTTTGGTAAGTTTCTTACATTTAAAACTAATTAGCAAGTTTGGATGCCTTGTGCGATCATTTTCAAAAAATAATTGAGTTAAAGCTTGTTAAAAATGCTAAACTGTCAAAGAAAAAAAAAATCCGCGCTTTCGGATTGGCTGATTTTCCACGAAAATAGGCCTCTGAGCGCTTTTATTTTATAAAAAATTGTTAAAATCTCTTAATTACAATTGGAAATGATCTGATGATAATAGATAAAACACATTTTCGGATGAGGTAAGGGTCAGGTCATGGCGTCCAAAATGGGGGCTCATCCTTAAAAAAATGCCTAATTCAAATCACCTTTAAAAACGTTTCTTTTCCAATAAAATTCATAAAACAGCTAAATTCTCTGAGTGATTTTTCGTAATTCATGTTTGTATATAATCGGCCCTAACGCCGGATGCCAAAAAAAATTTTAGAATATTAAAACAAATGAAGCTGTCTGTAACTTGTAACGGTTTTTTTCCATGGCTTGCTTCAACTTTCAAATCAAAGACATTTTTTAGTTTTGTAAAAAATAAGTCTTTACGTGAGAATTTTTTCAAAAAAAAAGCGAATTTTTGAAAAATAGTTTTTATTTTAAAAGTCTTAATTAAATTGCCATTGTCTTATAACCAAATTTCCAATGTCGTTGAACCCTCTTCTCTCTTTGCCTACCACCTCTTTCTTTTGCCTACCACTAAAATTTTGTCTTTTTTTAAATTTTTTCTACAATTTTGTACAATCTTTTCTTTGCTTCTAATCTTTTGTTTATTTATTTTTATATGTTTGTGTTTTTAGCTTTTGTCTCTATTTTTTTGTTTTTTTTATCTCTTTTATATACATAGACTGGTATTTAATTTGACAACATAAATAGAATTTCTGATGACAACCAATTGAAAATCACCAATTTTACAGTTTTATAATTTTTATGTATTAAGGTTGTAAAACTGTGTCAACTTTTTCTTTTATTTTCAGTTTTTTTATATTTGCTATTTATGTTTTTGTATTTTTTTTCTACATTTTGTCTTTTTTTGAATTTTTTCTACAATTTTGTACAATCTTTTCTTTTCTTCTAATCTTTTGTTTATATTTTTTATATGTTTGTGTTTTTATCTTTTGTCTCTATTTTTTTTTATGTACATAGATATAGGTAGTTTTATTTTCTTTTTGCTTTGGTTTTTCATTTATTATTATTTTTTGCTATATTCTCTTTTAATGTATTTTTGTGGTTAGTCGCACTTTTAGGTGTATTTTTACTATCTTTTTTATTGTTTTTATATCTTTATCTGATCTTTAAATTAGTTCGAAACTTTTTGTTTAATTTGTTTTTTTAAGTATAGTTTTTTATTTCTTCTATTTTTTATCTGATATTTGGTCTTTTACTTTCTTTTTTTTATATTTTGTTTTTTTTGTCTCATTCCTAAATTTGTATGTCACAATTTTATTGATTTTTTTTTTGTAAAATTAAATTTATGTCCGGATTCGTAATAAAATTGAAACTCAAGTATAGTCGTCTAAAAGCCACTTTGTGTTTATGAAGGTACCTATTGTGTAGAAGTTAATTGTATTCACAATAGAATAGTCCCCAATACCGCTAACCATCATCAGGTCATAAATAAAAGTATCACCAGAAGTACGGTCTTATCCGGAACCGTATTTTAGTCAAAAAAACAGTTGAAATGTGATTTATGACAGATTCGTTCACAGCTTGCTACCCTTAAGTCAATTGTCATAAAAACAAAGCAGTTTTTGGACGACTATACATCTTTCACAAATTATCCAATTATACTCCACTTTAAACAAAAGAATGATTAAATTATTTTAAATCTAAATAACATTGCATTGCTGTCAATAAGTCAAAAAATCTAAAAAATTTTACACTTTAATCTCATTAACGTGTTGAACTATCGATTTATTATATTAAAAGTGAGGTTATATTTGAGTCAGATGTCAAATTAATAACTGACACTTCGATTCGATAATATCTATAACAGTACGTTCACAGTTTAAAGCTAAACATTCACAGCAAGCTTCGACGTCAAATTTCAAAAAATACCCCTCACATATATTAAATCTTAAGTTTAATAATTAAAATTAAACTAATTTATTTATTTGTTTCAGGAGTTTTCTGGTTTTTTTTAATTTTTTTTTTAGAAGAGTTTTTTTTGAAGAATTTTTTTTGTCGTTTTTGGTGAGTATTAGTTTTTTTTAAGTAGAATGTCAAATCAAATTTTTTTTAAAAAATTTAAAACTGTTATTTTTTTATGTTCTTATTTATTTGTTTCAAGAATATTTTGTTCTATTTTTATTATAATCGTATTTTTATTTTATTGTTAATTTTTTTATTTAATTTCCACTTTCTCCCCTTTTTTTTATAATTTTTTATATGCTGTATTTTTTTTTCATTTCTCTTTGCCTCTCTAAAGAAAAATTTAAAAATAAGTACTTAAAAAAATTTTAATTTTAGTTTTTTTTGAGTAAACTGCTTAAGATGCTTTTCTATATACATACTAATAAGTAATAACTAGTGTTTTATAAAATTTGGCGTCACAGCTGGCCATGGCTATGAGTATAGCATAATTTTTAAAGCAATAAATTGCTTCAAATGTCAAAATAATTGCTAAATTTCAAATTTTTCAATTATACTCCGCTTTGAGCAAAAGACTGAATAAATTATTTTAAATCTAAATAACATTGCATTGCTGTCAATAAGTCAAAAAATCTAAAAAATTTTACACTTTAATCTCATTAACGTGTTGAACTATCGATTTATTATATTAAAAGTGAGGTTATATTTGAGTCAGATGTCAAATTAATAACTGACACTTCGATTCGATAATATCTATAACAGTACGTTCACAGTTTAAACTTAAACATTCACAGCAAGCTTCGACGTCAAATTTAAAAAATACTCCTCACATATATTAAATCTTAAGATTAATAATTAAAATTAAACTAATTTATTTATTTGTTTCAGGAGTTTTCTGGTTTTTTTTAATTTTTTTTTAGAAGAGTTTTTTTTGAAGAATTTTTTTTGTCGTTTTTGGTGAGTATTAGTTTTTTTTAAGTAGAATGTCAAATCAAATTTTTTTTAAAAAATTTAAAACTGTTATTTTTTTTTGTTCTTATTTATTTGTTTCAAGAATATTTTGTTCTATTTTTATAATGATCGTATTTTTATTTTATTGTTTATTTTTTATTTAATTTCCACTTTCTCCCCTTTTTTTTATAATTTTCTATATGCTGTATTTTTTTTTTTATTTCTCTTTGCCTCTCTAAAGAAAAATTTAAAAATAAGTACTTAAGAAAAATTTTAATTTTAGTTTTTTGAGTAAACTGCTTAAGATGCTTTTCTATATACATACTAATAACTAGTGTTTTATAAAATTTGGCGTCACAGCTGGCCATGGCTATGAGTATACCAATAAATTGCTTCAAATGTCAAAATAATTGCTAAATTTCTCTTTTTTTTTAAATTTTTGAATTTAAAATAGTTTTCACGCTAGAAAAAAAAATTTTTGTGAAAGAATCTTATTCTCGTAACGAAGTTGATGGCGTATTGTGAATAATTTGGTCATTTTTTTTAATAAAACATTACTGCTGTGCTTTATGATAATGCAATTGTGGCCAGGTACTTTCAGCAAGAGAGTGTTCGAATATCACTTACAAGACTTTGAATATAATACAAAAATTTTATGATCGTCGAGTTATCAGCCGAAATACAGCTGCAACTTACAAATCCTGCAACCTCATTACATATGACTTCTTTTTGTGGCTCTATTTAAAAAACTCAATTACTGGTTGTTTACTTAAAAGGTACATACGGCGACAAAAAACTGCCGGTCTCGCGCAGCTTGTGGATACAACTGTGCACCTCTCGAGTAAACGAACTTTACATGTTTTTGTGAATACACAGTTATCAAAACATTCATTTATGTTTTTTTATAGTGCGATGCCTGTGACGAGGTCGCAGAAGAGGGCGACTGGCGTAGACCTTTTGGGGCCCTACGAGCGCCCAAAGCGCCGCCAACCAGCAAGGCGTCGCTTGCCACCTCCGCCGCCGCCAGCGTCGCCCTTTGGCGACCCTCCAGCGTCCCCGTTTGGCGACCCTCCAGCGTCGCCGATCGCTGTTGTGCGCAGAAACAGTAAGCTTCTTTAAATAAAACACAGTTGGTCTTGATAACAGCATAAAATTGAAAACATTATTATTTTTTAAATAAATAAAAAAAAATAATAATTTTTTTTGATAAATAATATCTAATTTAATATTGTAAATAATTCAAATGAAAAGTTTTAAATTTAAATATTTTTTTTCTAATGCTAGTCAATTTAAAAAAAAATTATATTTATTCTGTTGTACGGGTGATGCCAATTAACAAGTTAGTCGCTGTGACATAACCTACAATTTTTCTTATGAGTATTATGTCAAACATTTGTCAACCAGTGTTGCAACTAGGCAAATAAAAAAAGTCTTTAAAAAGTGTTGCCAACGGAAACAGTCATTGTTGACCACGCACGCTATATAACAATAATTTCTTATTAAAGATTAATGTCGCATTGGAAATGTATGTACAGAATGAATATTATCTCGTTTACTAATAGGAAAAAATTGCGTCAGTTGTTTTTTACCTTAAAACTGTCAACTATTTATAGTTGAGCCGCTGAATAGATATAGTACACTTGTTGCGTCATCCGCCATTTTGAATTCAAAAGTTATTTTTTGTCTCTTAAATAACTCGTTTATTTTCAATTTTACACAAAAATTAGTTATTATAAAAGTTGTTTAAAATTTAATTTTCTACAATTTTTTTTTCTATAATTTTTTTGCAAAATTGTTATTTTTTTATTTTTACTCGAGAAAAGTAGGGGATAAAACTTTATTATTGTGTTTCCACGTCAATTGTCAATTTTAAGAAAAAAAATTGTAATAAACAAAGCTGTTTAAAATAAAATTTCTTACAATTTTATAATAACCTGTTTTTCCCGGGCATATAAAAAAAATCGATTCTAGGAAAAAATTAATAAGAAGTAAAATTGTAGAAAATTTTATTTTAGACAACTTTGTTTATCACAATTTTTCTTGGAAAATTGACAATTAACGTGATAATACAATAATAAGATTTTATCCCTTCTTTTTTTTGAGTATAAATCGAAAAATATCGATTCTACAGAAAAATTAATAGATACCAAAATTTTAGGAAATGTTATTTGAAACCACATTTGTGATTACTATTTTTTGTGTAAAATTGAAAATAAACGAGTTATTCAAGAGACAAAAAATGGCCCTTTAATTCAAGATGGCGGATGACGCAACAAATCTGGTAGGTCTTTTTTTGAATTTAGACTACCAGTGACACCCTGCCAACAAGTTCTAAAGATTACTGCTTGGAATTTTTGTAAATTTAAAATACTAACTCGACTAGGCTCCGAAATTTTTGTATTTTATAGATTTTTTTTTAATTTTTGCCTGGGCGTTTTGATTTCTATCTATTAAGCGGTTTGACTATCACAATTTCTTTTTAAATTAATGTTTTTAACGTTTGTCTTTTTATTAAAACTTGTTTTTTTTTTATTGTAGATCCTGGACCCATAAGACGGCCCAGGAAAGTGTATGGGCCGGCCGTATGGGCGCGAGCCAGAGGCCGGCTCATCCGGATATTTTTTCCGGTCATTCACCTGGAAAGTGAGTTTGCAATAATTAATATAAAGAAAAAAAAAATATTTTTTTTCATTGTAAAAATAAATATTTGTCGTAATTGTTTCTAAGCTTCTAATAAAATCATACAAAATAAATAAAGTTGTAATCAGAAGTGAGATTTTTTTTAAATATTACAAATGAATGAAATTTTTTGTCAGAAGTACGTTTACTTCTACTATTTTTTATGATTTTTATCTAGAATGTTTGGTTGAAATAAGCAAATTTTGTTTTTGTTTTACGCTTTACTCCAGAAGCGGAAAGTGAAAAAAAAATTGTATTTTCTAGCTATTTTTCACTATTTTTTAAATCGATAGATTATAGTTATTTATTTATTATTTGATCTAACTAGTTTTTTTCCATTTATTTTAGACATCGCTCCACCGGTCGCCCCACCGGTCGCACCCAGCCCTCATCCTCCATCAGAGGGTGAGGAGGAAGACCTGAGTAAGTTTAATTTTCATTTGCGCATGTAGAGATTAGACTTTACCTAAATAGTCTAAATATCTAGTCTAAATTCAAAAAGTAGTAATACCAGACTTTTTGCGTTATCCGCCATCTTGAATTAAATGGTAATTTTTTGTTTCTTGAATAACTCGTTTATTTTCAATTTTACACGAAAAAAAAATTCAACAAAAGTTATTTAAAATAAAATTTCCCACAACTTTGATCCTCATCAATTTTTTCGTAAAATCAATATTTTTTTATTTATATCTGAGAAGAGAGGGAGAAAATTTTTATCAAAAATTAATTCTAGGAAAAAATTAATATTAACCAAAATTGTAGGAAATTTAATTTTAAACAACTTTTATAAAAGCTATTTTTTGTGTAGAATTGAAAATAAACAAGTTATTCAAAAGACAAAAAATTACCATTTAAATCAAAATGGCGAATGACACTACAAGTCTGGTACTACTAGTTTTTAAATTTACACTACTAGTGCTCTCCCCCCCCAACGTATTCAAAAAAAAAATTGCTGCTTGGAATTTTTATAAATATAAAATACTAATTCGCTCGGTACTACTGGTAATCAGAAGTGAGATTTTTTTAAAATATTATAATATATAATAAATAAAGTTTTTTGTCAAAAATTCTTTAACTTATTTTTTATAGTCTTTACCTAAAAATTTTGGTTGAAAAAAGCAAATTTTGTTTTTGTTTTACGCTTTACTCCAGAAGCGGAAAGTGAAAAAAAATTGTATTTTCTAGCTATTTTTCACTATTTTTTAAATCGATAGATTATAGTTATTTATTTATTATTTGATCTAACTAGCTTTTTTCCCTTTATTTTAGACATCGCTCCACTATTAAGACCGGCAAGCCCCCCTCCATCGGAGGAAGACCTGAGTAAGTTTAATTTTTATTTGCGCATGTAGAGATTAGACTTTACCTAAATAGTCTAAATATCTAGTCTAAATTCAAAAAGTAGTAATACCAGACTTTTTGCGTTATCCGCCATTTTGAATTAAATGGTAATTTTTTGTTTCTTGAATAACTTGTTTATTTTCAATTTTACACGAAAAAAAAGTTCAACAAAAGTTGTTTAAAATAAAATTTCCCACAACTTTGATCATCATCAATTTTTTCGTAAAATCAATATTTTTTTATTTATATCTGAGAAGAGAGGGAGAAAATTTTTATCAAAAATTAATTCTAGGAAAAAATTAATATTAACCAAAATTGTAGGAAATTTAATTTTAAACAACTTTTATAAAAGCTATTTTTTGTGTAGAATTGAAAATAAACAAGTTATTCAAAAGACAAAAAATTACCATTTAAATCAAAATGGCGAATGGTACTACTAGTTTTTAAATTTACACTACTAGTGCTCGTATTCAAAAAAAAAATTGCTGCTTGGAATTTTTATAAATATAAAATACTAATTCGCTCGGAACTACTGGTAATCAGAAGTGAGATTTTTTTAAAAATATTATAATATATAATAAATAAAGTTTTTTGTCAAAAATTCTTTAACTTATTTTTTATAGTCTTTACCTAAAAATTTTGGTTGAAAAAAGCAAATTTTGTTTTTGTTTTACGCTTTACTCCAGAAGCGGAAAGTGAAAACAAATTGTATTTTCTAGCTATTTTTCACTATTTTTTAAATCGATAGATTATAGTTATTTAAATATTGTTTAATCTAACTAGCTTTTTTTTCTTTATTTTAGACATCGCCCCAGCTGTTTCCTGCAGCCCCCCTCCTCAGGAGGAATACCTGAGTAAGTTTAATTTTCATTTGCGCATGTAGAGATTAGACTTTACCTAAATAGTCTAAATATCTAGTCTAAATTCAAAAAGTAGTGATACCAGACTTTTTGCGTTATCCGCCATCTTGAATTAAATGGTAATTTTTTGTTTCTTGAATAACTTGTTTATTTTCAATTTTACACGAAAAAAAAATTTAACAAAAGTTGTTTAAAATAAAATTTCCCACAACTTTGAATCTCATCAATTTTTTCGTAAAATCAATATTTTTTTATTTATATCTGAGAAGAGAGGGAAAATATTTTTATCAAAAATTAATTCTAGGAAAAAATTAATAGTAACCAAAATTGTAGGAAATTTAATTTTAAACAACTTTTATAAAAACTATTTTTTGTGTAGAATTGAAAATAAACAAGTTATTCAAAAGACAAAAAATTACCATTTAAATCAAAATGGCGAATGACACTACAAGTCTGGTACTACTAGTTTTTAAATTTACACTACTAGTGCTCTCCCCCCCCAACGTATTCAAAAAAAAAATTGCTGCTTGGAATTTTTGTAAATATAAAATACTAACTCGAGTGAGATTTTTTTAAAAATATTATAATATATAGGTAATAAATAAAGTTTTTTGTCAAAAATTCTTTAACTTATTTTTTATAGTCTTTACCTAAAAATTTTGGTTGAAAAAAGCAAATTTTGTTTTTTTTTACGCTTTAGTTGATTTTTTGTAGTTTTTATAAATCTATTAGTTTCACTTACCAAATAGTTCTTGCTACAATTATTCGAAAATAAAATTATAAAAATCGTTTGCTTCTTATAATATAAATTGTTTACAATATCAAAATGAAAATTGCATTGATCATTTTTATAAGATGTTTGTATCATCCGGACTGTTGGTTATCCGAAATGGCAGTATGTACTTCGTATAACCAAGCGGCTACTGTAATCAAGTTTTCAAAACTTTATTTTCTACACAAAAAACTCACTTTATAACTATTATAATTTTTATTATAGAAGAAAACATTAAAATAACTACTTGAAATTCTGATAAAGTAACAAATTACTTATTTGAAAAAATTGACTCAGCGAGAAGAGGTTAATTGCAAACAGGGTGGCGCATCTTGAGTGTCTGTCCCCACTTTTGTTTTATTGTCAATTGTTATTAATGTCATTTAATTTTTCTAAGCTTACTTGATCACACTTTTATTTATATTTCTAAATAAAAAAAAACAAATTAAAAAAAATAAATTCATTCTTCTGATTTTTTATTATAATTTTTTTTGTTTGAATTTTTTACTATATCGATTTGTTATCTTTTTTTACAGACTCTGACTGCGATTTGTCATTGGGGCTGTCGGAGGACGGTAAGTTATTAACGTCAAACTTATTTTATCTTTTAAGCAATTTTTTTCTGTAAAGCTAGTGTATTAAAATTTTGAAAAAAATTAAAAAATTTTACTTTTTTGAAAAAACTGACTTAACGAGAAGAGGTTGATTACAAACAGGGTGGCGCGCATCTCAAGTGTCTGTCCCCACTTTTGTTTTATTGTCAATTGTTATTAATGTCATTTAATTTTTCTAAGCTTACTTGATCACACGTTTTATTTAATTTTCTAAATAAATACATGATTAATAATTCATTTTATTATTTTTTTTGTAGCCCAGCCGCCAATCCCGCGAGGCAAAAAGCGGAAGGCTCTTGTTGAGCTGGACTGTAAGTTAACAAATAATTTTTTAATATATACAAACGTGATTATTATCAAATCTATAATTATACAGTGCTTCCAAGCAAACATGAGCCTTAGAAGGGCGTGTTCTGAGGGCGCTTCAGCTGTCATGTACACACCGCACTTAATCTGTTTTAAGCTTCTGATTGGTTAATTTAAATTTACTCCTAAATTTATTAATTTTAATTTGCATATTTTCTGGGATTCATGTTTGCTTGGAATCACATATGATATTTTATATAGAAAAAGCGTTTAATTTTTTATCCTAATAATAAATTTGTTTTAGACGAACCTATCACTGCAGGTGGGGGTATGTTTTACATACCCCACCTTGGAGACGGCCGCTTCTGGCAAAAACGACGGAAGCTGCGGGAAGGCCGTCTCCAGGAAATGCTGGGGATGACTATTGGTAAGGAATTTTTATATATATTTTTTTGACATTAAAATATAATTTTTTTACATATTAAATATTAACTTAAACACAAACAACTTGAAAAAAAAATAAAAACTTTAAGACGTCACTATAGTTGGGCCACTAGGAAAATATAGCACTAAAAAATAAATCCAGTTTTCAAATGAATTCAGAATAAAAAGATTATTAAATTATATCAGAATAAATATTAAAGAATAAAAAAAAAACTAAAAACAAAACTTTGCTTAACATTTCTTTTATTATTATGTGTTGGAGAGCCTCCTATAGTCCCCTCCTTCACCACTAGTGAAGAAATAATTAAATTGTTTATAATTATAATATCAAATAACAGATAATAATTTAATATAAAAAAATAATTGTATATTTTTACTGAACATACAAATTCCAATGCAAATAATTTCACAATCTATAAACGTCAATTAAATTGTATAGAAAATTGGATAATCCGAATTTTGTATAATCCGATTCCGAGTAATTGAGCGGCTATTTATAGAAAATCGTGTTTTTTAGAACCTACTCGCTCTTAATTCTTATCTATTTTGTAATTTTTAAGTTTATTTTTTTATTGAAATTGCTAAATAATCTGTTTATTTTTTTTATCACATAACTAGCATTTTTTTTGTTTTTTTATTTTGAATAGCTGTAGCCGTTCGGTTATCAGACTACAGATAACAATTGAAAGATCAGATCATTTGAAAGTTTTTGTCATGCGTTTTTTCAATTTGTTATTATTTTTTATTGATGTAATATGATAGACTCAAAGTAATACTGATCGTGTGAGCATCAATTGTTTTTTTAGCCTCGCCGATTGCAAACCGCATATTTACGTCTTGTCAACTGCTATGGTATCTAGATTTTTCCACATGCAAAGCTTCCATTTGCGTGCTGTAAAATATCATAAAAATTATCTGCTTTTAAGGACCTTTAAAAAACGTGTTGTTTAATCATAAATATAGTTCATTTATACCAGGACAATTTATCGCACTTAATCAGACCTATAAATTTCAAAAATAAAGATAATTAAATATTTTTAGTGCATCTTTTAAGGCACTATCGTCGCCATACTTAGCTAACCATTGATCGAGCTCTGAACTACAGACTAATTGCACTTGAGCTGTCAATTCAAATTTTTTAATTTGTAAAACAGACAAAATTGAGTTCTCGGCTAAAAAGTAAAAATCATTATTTGTGCGTTAGTCATTTTACAGCCCGCAGTTTTATTAAAACATCTTGCGCTGTAAAATGACACTAATAACTATATTTTTTAACAATTATTTTTTGACTGTTTTGCCATTTTATAGCTGAATATTATTTGATCTAACTAGCTTTTTTTCTTTTATTTTAGACACCCAAGCCGTCCGTCCAGCTAGCCCCCCTCCCCCAGTGGAAGTTGTGGAGGAAGAACTGAGTAAGTTTAATTTTCATATGCGCATGTAGAGATTAGACTTTACCTAAATAGTCTAAATATCTAGTCTAAATTCAAAAAGTAGTGGTACCAGACTTGTTGTTTTATCCGCCATCTTGAATTAAATGGTAATTTTTTGTTTCTTGAATAACTTGTTTATTTTCAATTTTACACAAAAAAAAATTTTACAAAAGATATTTAAAATAAAATTTCCTACAACTTTGATCTCAAAAAATCAAAATTTTTTTATTCATATCTAAGAAGAGTGGGAGAAAATTTTTATCAAAAATTAATTCTCGGAAAAAATTGATGATAACCAAAATTGTAGAAAATTTAATTTTAAACAACTTTTATAAAAACTATTTTTTGTGTAGAATTGAAAATAAACAAGTTATTCAAAAGACAAAAAATTACCATTGAAATCAAAATGGCGAATGGCACTACAAGTCTGGTACTACTAGTTTTTAAATTTACACTACTAGTGCTCTCCCCCCCCCCAAGGTATTCAAAAAAACAAAATTGCTGCTTGGAATTTTTATAAAGATAAAATACTAGTTCGCTCGGTACTACTGGTAATCAGAAGTGAGATTTTTTTTTAAATATTATAATAAATAATAAATAAAGTTTTTTGTCAAAAATTCCTTTACTTATTTTTTATAGTTTTTACCTAAAAATTTTGGTTGAAAAAAGCAAATTTTGTTTTTTTTACGCTTTACTCCAGAAGCGGAAAGTGAAAAAAAATTGTATTTTCTAGCTATTTTTCACTATTTTTTAAATCGATAGATTATAGTTATTTATTTATTATTTGATCTAACTAGTTTTTTTCCATTTATTTTAGACATCGCCCCACCGGTCGACCCACCGGTCGACCCACCGGTCGCCCCACCGGTCGCCCCACCGGTCGCACCCGGTCCCCATCCTCTATTAGAGGGTGAGGAGGAACAGCTAAGTAAGTTTAATTTTCATTTGCGCATGTAGCGATTAGACTTTACCTAAATAGTCTAAATATTTAGTCTAAATTCCAAAAAAAGACCTACCAGATTTGTTGCGTCATCCGCCATCTTGAATTAAAGGACTATTTTTTGTCTCTTAAATAACTCGTTTATTTTCAATTTTACACTAAAAAAGTAATTACAAAAGTAAATCAAAATAAAATTTTCTACAATTTTTGTTCTTATCAATTTTTTCATAGAATCGAATTTTTTCGATTTATACCTGAGAAGAGTAGAAATCAAATTTAATTACATATTGTATTGTCATGTTTATTTTTAGCCTCGTCACCTGTAAGCTGGAAGTTTACGGCTTGTCAACTTCTATAGTAAATAGACTTTTTAACATGCAGAGCTTCAATTATTTGTCACTTTGACTCAGTGGCGTGTTGTAAAATACCATGAAAATTATCTACTTTCAGAGACCTTCAAAAAAAGTGTTGTTTAGTCATAAATATAGTTTGTTTATACCAGGACAATTTACCGCACTTAATAAGACCTCTAGATTTCAGAAATAAAGACAATTGCACTTGAGCTGTCAACCTCAGATCAACTATTCAAATTTCAGAGATTTTAAAACAGACAAAATTGAGTTTTTGGCTAAAAGTTAAATACATTATTCGTGCGTTAATCATTTTACAGCGCGCGGTTTTATTAAAGCCCTTAGCCCTCCTTTGCGGAGGGCTAAAACTATTTTATTTTTACAATAAAAATAATAATTACATAAGTTTTTTCAAATAAAATTTTGGTCTCTATCAATTTTTTTGTAAGATTGATATTTTTTTATTTATACCTGAAAAAAGTGAGGTTATAATTTTATCAAAAATCGATCTTAGGAAAACATTAATAAGAACCAATATTGTAGAAAACTTTATTTTAAACAACAAGTCTAGTACGACTACTTTTTAAATTTAGACTGTCAAACCAAAGATTTTTCATTCTTATTTACCTAATAATACGTATTTTCACATAATAATTATTATAGGGACATTAAATTCTTTGATAACAAGAATAAATAATAAAGTCGGTTTCTTATGTCAAATAATGTGTAATGACTAAGATAAGTATAGTAGAAACGTTTGAGATATACCCTAAGAGAGCCAGCGCAACAATGGTAAGAAAAATTTACAGCCTAAAGTGTTACGTACTTTGAGCTTATGAATAGAAATAATCAAGCAGCTGAGTACTACCTTGAATACAAAACGGTTTACTTTAATTTATGACTTGTGTGGAATAAAATTTACTGCTGGGTATATCTCAAACGTTTTCACTGTATTGCAATTGGAGATAAACACAGTTTTATCTGCAATTATATTACACTCAAAATATTTTTCTGCAAAATCGTGCATTAATAAAGTAGATTAACAAATGATTTTTTATTACAGAGGAATCATTTTTGCAGAATTTGGGCCTGGTTACTCAGGCCCAATATCAATTAGAAATGGGTAAGTTAGTAGCATAAACTTTATAGCACATAGATGTTGTATATAATATATAACCTCTACAATACAATAACATCGAGCAGTAATTTTTAACGCTTATAATAATACGAACAGAGCAACAATGGTAAGGAATATTTACAGCTCAAAGTGTCTTGTGCCTGGAATTATTAGGCAGCTGGGTACTTTGAATAGCACTAATCCATCAAATGGTTTGACACTCAAAATCACAGTCAAATTAAAAAAAAACATGTTCTCGACCAGGGTAGTACTCAGCTTCCTGGTTAAACGCAAAACACGCACGCTACACTTTGGGTTGTACATTTTTGTTACGTTTGTTGCTCTGTTTTTCTCAAGATTAGCAACCGGGTGTATCTATAACCTGATACGGTTCTGGATTAAATTATTGTTTTTTTTTTGCTAAAAATTGTTTTTTAAGTTATCTTTTATAATTCTTTTGTTTAACCATTTCTATAATCAATTTATTACAGCTCGTAGGGCGCTAGAGCCACCGAGGCTCAGGCGAAGCCGTCGGCTTCTCAGGAGATCGAGGTATTACCGTTAAGGTAATACCTCGATAAAGGGCAGCAGCTCAAAATGTAAAAAAATGTGAGAGGGTGCGGCGTTTTTGCCAAACAAGTTGTGACCGTTTTTAAGCAGTTATATACATTGGTATAGCTCCAGCCGAAAGTTCCCAATACCGATGCTGTGTGCACTTTCGTTCTCACCAGGTCGTTTCCAGGTAGAGGTGTTTCCGGGAGCGGTTTGTTGATACCGTCGTTGTTGAGTGTAAGTTGTTTCCCTGGACCATTCCCCTCGCTTCCAGATCACTTCTCTGGTGATATTCCCAGCTCTGCTCCGCCAGATTCTGTCATGGACTTCCCTGTGTCTTGTTTTCCACGCTTATTCCTAATCCTGTTTCTCCTCATTCGTGTTGTTCTAATGGTGTTTACGGTTTTCTCCCCAATGGCGTTTTTTGCTCTTTTTAGTTGCACTTTTTTGCATTTGGTAAAAAGCTTTTCAGTAACATTGTTTCACTTGCTTTTATGTAATGATTCAAACTGTCATTCTTCACTTTTTATAGTGTTTGTTAGGTTCTATAATGTCTTTTCTGCTTTTTTCTATTCTCTTTCTGTCACGAAATTCAAGAAAAATTGAAAGTTTGAGATGGTTGTCTAGTGGATTCTAGACTGCCGTTAAGCGAGAGTGAGTAGTTTGCCAGTTAGTGTAAGTGTATTTCTCTTTCTCGCTTATTTATTTTCTTTGTCAAAAATGGTTTTTTGCCTGGTTTTGAAAGTATGATAATTCAGATTGTGTTTTAATTTTTATTTTATTTATTAATTTAGTTTGCACTGAAATGGTAATTAATTTATCTTTACTACTTTTTTAGGTATATTTTTATTATTATTATTATTACTACAATTATTATTATTATTATTATTATTACAAAATAAGAAATTTTTTTTTTATTAAAAATTTACCTAACAGTTAATTTTTTTATAAATGCGTAGGTATTGCGGTCATTTTCAATAAAAAGTCGGTTTTTAGCTCCGTTTCGGATAATTAGAATTTCGTATAACCGGGCGAGACTACTGTAATTTTGTTAAATAGAACTTATACTTGTTTGAGATATTTGCGTATAAATACAACAGTTTTAGTTTTTTGAACCATCAACTCAGAGAATTTATATCATAAACAAATAATAATAGAATCCATAATTTAATTTTAAATAACATTAATTAATTAGAAATTAGTTAAAATTATTAAATTAATCTGTCTATATCTAATATTAAAACACAACAACAGTAGTCTTTAATTTTTGTTCTAAATTTGATTTTATTTTACATCACTAATTGCTTTTTTATGTAGTTTGTATAAAGCGTTTGTATATTTTCGCTTCGGCTATTGATAAGACAAATCGAGCATCTTCGGAATTGCATTTAAAACACTGGTTTTCTATTGGTTAAAGCAAAATCCCGTTTACACAACACAATTCTATGAAACACCGGTATAAGCAGCACTGTTAGCAGAACTTTAGTTTATTGAGGTTATGTAAACATAAACAGTTTATTGACATTGACAGTTAAATTGACAGCAAATTTTTAATTATTTCCTAAAAATGCGTTAAAAATTAGAACATCGTCAGTAAATCTTTAGTTAATGTCTGACGAGGGATTAACTGTTTAAAGTTTAAGTAGTACTTAATCTTGTACTTTGGCGCTTATTTTTAGGTTATGTTTTTATCTTTGACTCTTTTTCGAAATGATCGTCAGTTAATCTTCAACGCGAGGTATAAAATTCTTTAACTGGTACTTTAGAGCTAATAATTTGTATCTACTGCAATGAAGTACTTGTTAAGCTGCTTGTCAGTTAATGTCTGACGAGAGATTAACTGTTCAAGTAGTACTTAATCTTGTACTTTGATGCTTATTTTTTGATTATGTTTCTATCTTTGAGTCTTTTTCGAGATGATCGTCAGTTAATCTTCAGCGCGAGGTATAAAATTCTTTAACTGGTAGTTTAGAGGTAATAATTTGTATCTTCTACCACGGAGTACTTGTTAAACTGCTTGTCAGTTAATGTCTGACGAGAGATTAACTGTTCAAGTAGTACTTAATCTTGTACTTTGACGCTTATTTTTTGGTTATGTTTCTATCTTAGTTAATCTTCAGCGCGAGATATAAAATTCTTTAACTGGTAGTTTAGAGGTAATAATTTGTATCTTGTACCACGGAGTACTTGTTAAACTGCTTGTCAGTTAATGTCTGACGAGAGATTAACTGTTCAAGTAGTACTTAATCTTGTACTTTGACGCTTATTTTTAGGTCATTTTTCTATCTTTGAGTCTTTTTCGAAATGATCGTCAGTTAATCTTCAGCGCAAGATATAAAATTCTTTAACTGGTAGTTTAGAGGTAATAATTTGTATCTTCTACCATGGAGTACTTGTTAAACTGCTTGTCAGTTAATGTCTGACGAGAGATTAACTGTTCAAGTAGTATTTAATCTTGTACTTTGACGCTTATTTTTTGGTTATGTTTCTATCTTAGTTAATCTTCAGCGCGAGATATAAAATTCTTTAACTGGTAGTTTAGAGGTAATAATTTGTATCTTGTACCACGGAGTACTTGTTAAACTGCTTGTCAGTTAATGTCTGACGAGAGATTAACTGTTCAAGTAGTATTTAATCTTGTACTTTGACGCTTATTTTTTGGTTATGTTTCTATCTTAGTTAATCTTCAGCGCGAGATATAAAATTCTTTAACTGGTAGTTTAGAGGTAATAATTTGTATCTTCTACTACGGAGTACTTGTTAAACTGCTTGTCAGTTAATGTCTGACGAGAGATTAACTGTTCAAGTAGTATTTAATCTTGTACTTTGACGCTTATTTTTTGGTTATGTTTCTATCTTAGTTAATCTTCAGCGCGAGATATAAAATTCTTTAACTGGTAGTTTAGAGGTAATAATTTGTATCTTCTACTACGGAGTACTTGTTAAACTGCTTGTCAGTTAATGTCTGACGAGAGATTAACTGTTCAAGTAGTATTTAATCTTGTACTTTGACGCTTATTTTTAGGTCATTTTTCTATCTTTGAGTCTTTTTCGAAATGATCGTCAGTTAATCTTCAGCGCAAGATATAAAATTCTTTAACTGGTAGTTTAGAGGTAATAATTTGTATCTTCTACCATGGAGTACTTGTTAAACTGCTTGTCAGTTAATGTCTGACGAGAGATTAACTGTTCAAGTAGTACTTAATCTTGTACTTTGACGCTTATTTTTTGGTTATGTTTCTATTTTTGAGTGTTTTTCGAGATGATCGTCAGTTAATCTTCAACGCGAGGTATAAAATTCTTTAACTGGTAGTTTAGAGGTAATAATTTGTATCTTCTACCACGAAGTACTTGTTAAACTGCTTGTCAGTTAATGTCTGACGAGAGATTAACTGTTCAAGTAGTACTTAATCTTGTACTTTGACGCTTATTTTTAGGTCATTTTTTTATCTTTGAGTCTTTTTCGAAATGATCGTCAGTTAATCTTCAACGCGAGGTATAAAATTCTTTAACTGGTAGTTTAGAGGTAATAATTTGTATCTTCTACCACGGAGTACTTGTTAAACTGCTTGTCAGTTAATGTCTGACGAGGGATTAACTGTTCAAGTAGTACTTAATCTTGTACTTTGACGCTTATTTTTTGATTATGTTTCTATCTTTGAGTCTTTTTCGAGATGATCGTCAGTTAATCTTCAGCGCAAGATATAAAATTCTTTAACTGGTAGTTTAGAGGTAATAATTTGTATCTTCTACCATGGAGTACTTGTTAAACTGCTTGTCAGTTAATGTCTGACGAGAGATTAACTGTTCAAGTAGTACTTAATCTTGTACTTTGATGCTTATTTTTTGATTATGTTTTTATCTTTGAGTCTTTTTCGAGATGATCGTCAGTTAATCTTCAGCGCAAGATATAAAATTCTTTAACTGGTAGTTTAGAGGTAATAATTTGTATCTTCTACCATGGAGTACTTGTTAAACTGCTTGTCAGTTAATGTCTGACGAGAGATTAACTGTTCAAGTAGTACTTAATCTTGTACTTTGGCGCTTATTTTTAGGTTATGTTTTTATCTTTGAGTCTTTTTCGAAATGGTCGTCAGTTAATCTTCAACGCGTGGTATAAAATTCTTTAACTTGTAGTTTAGAGGTAATAATTTGTATCTTCTACTACGGAGTACTTGTTAAACTGCTTGTCAGTTAATGTCTGACGAGAGATTACCTGTTCAAGTAGTACTTAATCTTGTACTTTGACGCTTATTTTTTGGTTATTAACTCTCATCTTCTTTCTACATTAGAGTACTTGTTTAACTGATCATCAGTTAATTTCAGATATACAGTGTGTAGTCCTGAAACTCGTTCATTGAGTAAAAGTTAGACGGCGTTTTACCGCTCTTGACAGGCTTAGACTTGACAGGCGCCGAACTATAGTAGATAAGAAACCAGAATAATCTCAGTAAATTTCGAAACTAATTAATTTAAAAAATATATTATTATTAATTCAGTAGATACTATTTTAAGACTTTTATAATCTTTATTGTTTTATATTAGTAATTATAGTATAGTTGAATCTATAAGATTATATGGCAGTGTTAAAATTATTGCAATATATTTCCGTTCAAAAGCTAGATTTAGATAGTTTTGTGAAACATGAAAGGGTTTTACCGCGTACTGTCAATGAAAGATTATTTCCAAAAAAGCCATATAACCTTATACTTTCATCTGAACAAATACCAAATAATAAGTTTTATTTATTTTATATCTTAGATGTTGAAATCTTTAAGTTGCAAACTGTTTTTTTAGTATTTTCATAGTTTTTTTTTAATTTATTCTTTTGTTTTTTTAGTTTATTTTGTGTGTTTGTTTGCGTGTTTGAAATCCAGATATTCTTTTTCTTCCTTCTATTATTTAATCTCACGTCACTGTAATGGTGAATTATGGGAGTTTCCATCATTCCATATAAAGCTTAAAACAATTTTATTTGATACGGTTTTTTCGAAATGTTCCAAAGTGCAAATAAAAAGGGCAAACGGGGAGAAAGCGTAGGCGTCATTTGAAACAAACGAAGAGGAGTTATGGGGGGTTTGGGGGTGGCTAAACGCACTCGGGGTCCGAAAGACAGGGTTGGTGGGCATCTGGGTTTGTCGCTGGGGGGTTATTCTGGAAGGTGCGGGAGTGAACAGGGAACCAACTTCGTCAATAACGACGTCTTCAGCAAACTGCTTCTGGAGATGTCCTCTCTCGGGAGGCGAGCCAGTGGGAGCAAAGTGACCACTTTATACCAATTATCCGGATCCAGATCCGGATAGTTGGTATACGACAGCAGCGGAGGTGTTGGGGGCAAAGAGGGGGGGGCTATCCTAGTATATAACTGCTTAAAAACGGTACTATCAGGGGGGCAAGGCGCTTACAACTAAAGCAACAAAATTAAAAATAAGCGGTTTTAAAAATGGCCTTACGGCTCTTAAACGACGGTTGGTCTGTATAGTTTCAGATCAGAGAAATTTCGGATAAGCATAGGTATATACATATACTTATTAATATTATAGTAATTTTGATAAATATAATAGTTTTCAAAAATTTGTTAAATGTGTAAAGCTTATTTTACTCATCTGTAACGACAGATGCGGATAAGCCAAATTTCGGATAAGCCGTCTGATTTCAAATAAGTCTCAAATATTTTTCAATATAAACTGTCATTAATAAGTTTTTATAAAAAAGGGCTCCGAGACCCTAAAACGCCGTAACAAAAATTAATTTTGAGGCTTAAGTTGTAAAAGTTGAAAAAAGTCAGAAATCGTTTGTTGTAGCACAGCTTGTTTCGCAGAAATGTCGCAGCAAATGACAACAATTTTTAAGTTCCAAACTAAAAAAAAGCAAAAAAAAATAACAAAAAAAATAATAATAAAAAAAAATAACAAAAAAACAATATAAAAAACAAATAATAAAAAAAAAAATTAAAAACAAAAAAACACAAAAAAATATATCAAAAACATATGATTTAGTAGAAATAAGACATTTTAATTTTTTAATGGAAATTTGTAAACCTCTCACTTTTTGCACTGTATTTGTTATGTAAACTACCAATAAGCTGCTGCCCCGTTATCTGAAGCCGACCTCCTACTTCGCCCAGGATGCCTCAGCCATGCCGTTTCGTCGCTTCAAAAAAAGAGTCAATTGTTTGTGACTCTTGTGACCCTGTGTGACAAGAAAACGCATTTTCCCTCCGAAGTACTCTTCAAAATCAAGAAATTTTTACGTTTTTAGGTACTATACCTATGCATAGTACTTACTACTATTTCAAAATAAAGCTGCAAGTTGCCTGGTTTCGTTCAACTACAGTCGTCAAATAGGATTCAGATCTGGACGCATTGGTGGCGGATAAAAAATCTTCAAGCACTTTTTGTACTATTTGACAGTACCTACTTGGTTAATGAAAATTTCAACTTGACCATGGGCTGGTAGCATTCAAAAGAAGAGTCCTCAAGTACTGAAAATCTTCAAGTACTATTTATACTGATAAATCTGGTGGCATTGGTAGCAAATCAAAAATCATTAATGGCTTTTTTTCCAATTATAAATTGGTTCATAATCACCATTACTTGATGTAAAATGGTTTTTCAACATGAAAATATCGAGACGCTGCAATAAATTTGAAGAAAAACAAATGAAAGCGTTCAAAATTGGAGCACAGGGTCAGACGAGAGAGGAGCTGAACTAGTTGACTACTCCTAGTCCTATACTATAGTACTAGTTGAATTGTTTTTTTATTTTGTTAGTACTCCTAGTAGTACTATACTACGTATAGTACCTAGTTGAATTGTTTTTTTATTTTGTTAGTACTCCTAGTAGTACTATACTACGTATAGTACCTAGTTGAATTGATTTTTTATTTTGTTAGTACTCCTAGTAGTACTATACTACGTATAGTACCTAGTTGAATTATTTTTTATTTTGTGAAAAAGTCACTTTTATTTATGTAAATATTGTATATAGTGTGTATAGTTACCTCATAGTGGGTAAAAGAATAAACTTTTTTAATTTTCATCATCTAGTAGAAAACTCACTTTAGATTAAAACTTATTTTTATATCGTTTGGTATTAAAAATTTGTTATTGTGTTGGTTTTATTTTACCTTTTTAGGTTATTTTTTTAATTTTTTGTTTTGTTTGTGGTTTCTGTGTCTAACTTTATTTCTACTAGTACTAACTGTCACAATTGCAAGTCAGATTTTTTTTATTAGAGTTTGGTAAATTTGCGTCAATTTTTTTAATACTTTTTTTTTAATATTTAATTGCAATTAATATGTCAGCTATTAAGTCAAACTATTTTTTGAAATTTGCCTCCATTTTGATACTCTAATAGGCTCTTTGGAGAACGCATAGGTTTTGGTGGGGAATTTTTCATATAAAAAATGTTTAGGTTGGCAAAACTTTTGAAACTTTATATTCCAGTCAGTCAGGATTTACCAGGTGGCCAATTGTTAATTGTATTTTTTACGAATTTCGGAGGGCGTACATGTAAAGTTTGCTTTCATTTTCGTATTTTGTCTTTGTGGCAGAGTTGACAGAATTAGATTTCTTGGATAAAAGAAAAGAAAAAACTAGATAAAAATTTTCACATTTAAAATTAAGATACTGCCAACCCACCACAAAAATCCCTAAATTAATCAAAATAATCAAAAATTAGCATTAAAACTCGTTTTATAAGACCTTAGAGCACTTATTCTTTAAAAAACTCGTGGCTTAGAGAGGTCTTATGAGACTTATTTTTTGTTTAGTAAGGAACTGTCGCCAGGTCAAATACTTAGCTAATTAGTGGCACCAGGTCACTAGATTAACACAGTACGTCCTCAGGTAGCGCCATTATAAAATAATACATCTCTGCTGGAAATTGTCGTTGACAAAGGATGAAAAATACAAATGTCGCAAGTGGAACAAAGAAGTTTTAGGGAATTTATATTTTACAGAATGCCAGAGGTATTTAACGTCAAAAAATTCGGTCCAATTTTACAAATTAACGAATAATCTTTGACATTTAAACTTAAAATTAGAAATTAAACGATAAAATCTTTTGATAAACGAAAAAAAATACAAAATTAACAAACATTTAAAGGGATAACGTCAACTTCTTAATTTTTTGACAGAAATGCAACATTTTGTCAATATATAATACAAAAAAATAATTTTATATATATATTTTAATAAATATTAAATTTAAATAATAATAATGTTTATGATGAAAATGCTGCTTTGCTTGCTTGGCGTTGCCTCCGAACGGTTTTGATCAAAATTCTCAATCTTGTATCAGGATCACAGGAGTATCAGGAGGTATTAGAAGGTTTTCAAGTGACTAGTTTCTTAAGGTTTTAGGGTTGGTATTGGTACCAAACTTTTAATTGTCATTAATGTCATTTGGCTCTGACGTAAATATCAACAAAAAATAATTAATTTCTTAATTAAAAATGGGTTGAATAAAGTGGAATGCCTGTTTAATTGAACCTGTAGCATTATTTAATTGTTGGAGTTATATAAGATTCTTAAATAATTACTTAAAGTTTTTTTTTAAGGTTATGTTTACATATTTTTTTGATTGTTTTTGAATTTTAACCAAAAATTCGAATAATTTGGGTAGTAGAAAATGCCTGTTTTTGACAAAAAACGATGTAGAGGGGCACTTAGATGTAGACGATTAGGATCAACGAAGACTATTTTTGGATATTTTTTTTAGTTTGTAAATATAAAAAAAATATAGTTTGAATAAAACAGCAAATTTAATTAAATTTGTTTTTATTATCCATGAAAAAGCAATATAAAAGCAACTTTTATACAATAAAATAATCTATAAAAAAAAATTAATAAAAACTTTAGAAAAAAGACATAACCTCACTTTTAAGCTAGCTCATTTTTTATTGAGATACAGAACAATAAATATTTCCAATAAAGTCAATCTAAGCATAATTATCAAATTTCAGTTTAAAAATTGTGAGGTAGCAAGCCGTCAGTAGTCTTATTTATCAAAATCTAATAAAAAGATCTAAAAATTAGATTTATTTAGTCAAACAAATTATTGCAACGGTCTAAGAATAACGTAATTTGAATTAAAATTAAAATTAATTGCAATTAAATGCAAAATCAAGATGATTAATAGATTGTTCCTGCAGATTCAACCAATCACGTAGCGAATTATCTTTAATTTTAATTAGATTCGGCTACTTTCAACCCATCCTAAACACTGTAAAATCAGTTAAATTTACTCTTATATAGCTTAAAATCTAATTAAATTCTAATCAGTAATCGCACTTAATTTAAATTTTAATTAACTCAGATTAATTTGATCTATGATTCAATCTATAGTATTCTAAATTTATAAACTTATTGACTGTGTACACATTATTCAAAAACTATAGGTTTTCAAAAACAATAATTAGTTTAATTTATCCTAGTCTTCTTATTTTGTAAAGGTATAATTTAATTTAATTAATTTGATTAAGCTAGAGCTATTAAAGTAGTCCAATAAGAGGCGAATTACAAATTTAATAAAAATTAAAGTTAATTAATTTGTTACGTAATTGGTCCAATTTTGCAATAACAACCAGAAAAAACATACTTTTGTCTAATTGGATTAATATAGACTCAACACTAAAGACAATTAGATTAAGTTATATACGGTTTAACACAAATTAGCCTAAATTAACGTAATTTAATCTAATTTGGTAGTGTAATTTAATTTAATTCAATTTTGAAAGTAGAAAAGTCAAATTAGTAAAATTTAGGGCTTATAATTAGTGTTGTTTATATGATAAACAGATATTCCTAAGCAGGTGTTAAGCCTATAACAATTAAATGTTCTTAATCTTCAGGTAGAAAGAGAATGGAGGTTCTCAGTTTCAGCTTGCCTCACTGGTTGACTCCGCCTGAGTTGGATAATGATATTCATTTCACAATTGGGGCCCTCTCTTTTGCTATTGGCCGGGACGCGCTCCAGCTGTCAAGGCTCTCCATTCTTAAGCGGTAACCATTCCATTGTAGACGGATTAATCTTTTCTTCTCCATTTAATCTTTAAGGGTGGCATTTTCCTTTTTACTACCCCTCTCTAACATTAGATATCTTTCAATTTTGACCACGTCTACCATATTTTCATTTCTTTTTAAATATCCTGAAAAGTAATTCAATTAATACCGTGAAATAAGTTGAAAATTTAAATTAATTAATAAGAATAATGTAGTAAAACAAGCGACATCTGTTGGAAGCTACCTTGCATCAAACATTTTTTTGAGAATAAAATTTCTACACATATTCTAAATGATAGAATGTCAGTGTTGATAGATACAATTTGAAATAAAAAGTCTACCGCTGATGGCACAACCAAGTTATCAGGTTAGTGCCTTTTGTCTCAAACGTATATCTTCTTAGGTTAAGTGGTTAGCCACCAACTGTTAAAATAAAGAAGAATAATGCAAATTCATTCAAACTGCATCTGTAAACTTGAGCATGTTTCGCTCTTATTGGAACTCATAACAGATTTAGATTTGAATAAATTTGCCGTAACATGTGTAGAAAAAATTTTTGTTTCAAAGTAGCTTTTAACATTTGTCGCTTGTTTTCCCACATTACGGATATATAAGCCTAAAATGTCACTGCAAATTCATTCAAATCTGACTTGCTGATGAGTTCCAATAAGAACAAAACATGTCCAAATTTGGAGATGCACTTATCACCTATTGACTTGATTTTGTCTTCTTTTTATATTTTTATATATTTCATTGTCAGTCTGTGTAGTCACTCAGACAATTAGTCAGACAGTTAGTCAGTTAATCAGTGTAGTCAGTCAGTTATTCAGTTACTGACTCAGCCAGTCAGTGAGTCAATCACTTTTTTTTAATTATTCTAGTAATAGATTTCTAGATTCTTGATACTTAAGTCTAATAACACTTTACACAGTATAAGCTCTGATTTCTTTACATAAAATATTTAAAAAAATTAATAAAACATTTTTGTAACTTTAAATAAAAGTAGTAAACTTACCTATTTGTTGATATTTCTGTGACTTTAGAGTCAAATAATACTTTATGATTTGACAGCTCTATTCACTCGAGGCTATTAACAGCTTCAGATAAGTCGTCATATTAGTTTTTTTCTTCAAAACGTAACGCAGTGTCAGCTCTGTTCTTTCAATTGTATTTCCAAATCCAGAAAGTCTTTTCAGCTTCATCTAAAGAAAAAGTCTATCAAAATATAGATAATCAGATTTAATTCAACAACATAAATGACTTGACAGCTCTATTGATGCAAGGTGTAACCTGATCAGACCTGACAAAAAAATATAGTTAATTAGATTAAACTCAACAACATACATAATCTGTATATGACTTGACAGCTCTATTGTTTCAAGATCTGACCTGACCTGACCTGACAAAAAAGTATAGACAATCAGATTAAATTAGACAACATAAATAATCAGTATTTGAGATGACAGCTCTATTAATTCAAAGCTATTTATAAGAGCCTTTAATCACTTGAATTCTTTTTTTTTAAATATGAAATATTTTTAAATATTCTGATCTCATTAAGTCATTACTCTTTTTTTTGCCTAAAACAAAAGAATAATTTACGATTATTTTTGTTTTTATTCAATATTTAATATTGTAGGGGAGAGTAAGGTAAAAATGATCAATTAATCAAAAACTGATTAGCTTTATCTTGCTTATCAACCAAATCAATTTAATTTTTATTTGTCTGGAGCAATTATTGAACGTATTTAGTGCTTTTTAGTATCTTTTTTTTTTCCAAAAATATATTTTCTATAGTTTTTTGCAGAAAATCTGAATTTAAATTATGTGGACATCGTGGAACAGTATTACCGGCAAATACAAAAAAATTACATTTCGAAAATAAAGAAAAAAAAGGTCTCAATTGCGTTAACTTCTACGAAAACAATAAAGCGGATTCGTTTCGAAAAACAAAAATTATTTCTTGCTCCAGCATTAAAGTCACTGATTGTCTT
Source organism: Lagria hirta (assembly GCA_947359425.1). Classification (NCBI taxonomy): domain Eukaryota; kingdom Metazoa; phylum Arthropoda; class Insecta; order Coleoptera; family Tenebrionidae; genus Lagria; species Lagria hirta. Next base: position 3,014,751 of record OX375795.1, on the reverse strand, counting down.
TTGTTTTAATTGTATTTTATTTTATCAGCGCAAGATTCTTATATAGATGTCTAATTCACACCTAGAATAGGTCAGGTCAGGTTAAATATTATTGTTTTTCTGCTTTAAAATTATCGGGTCAGGTCAGCAACTTGAAATGTTTCTTGATCTAGCATTAAAGTCACCAAAAAAATCTCCTGTTTACTGGTTTTTGGCTCTATAGCCTACTAGATACGTAGATCAGGTTAAGCGAGATCAAATATTAGGCACTATTTTCAAATGTATTTCATTTTTATGGGGTCGTAGCTGAGTGATATGTCTATGTAAATATGCCAGCTCTGTCCTTTCAATTGTATTTCCAAATCCAGAAAGTCTTTTCAGCTTTCATCTAAATAAAAAGTTAATCAAAATATAGATAATCAGATTAAATTCAACAACATAAATAACTTGACAGCTCTATTGATGCAAGGTCTGACCTGATCAGACCTGACAAAATAATATAGTTAATTAGATTAAACTCAACAACATAAATAATCTGTATATGACTTGAAAGCTCTATTGCTTCAAGATCTGACCTGACCTGACAAACAAAAATAAGTAATCAGATTAAATTCACCAACATAGATAATCTGTAGGTATATGACTTGACAGCTCTATTGTTTCAAGATCTGACCTGACCTGACCTGACAAAAAAGTATAGACAATCAGATTGTATATGAGTCTTTAATCACTTGAATTAATTTTTTTTAAATATGAAACATTTTCAAACATTCTGATCTGATTAAATCAATGCTCTTTTTTTTTATCTAAAACAAAAGAATAATTTACGATTATTGTTGATTTTATTGATTATTTAATATTGTAGGGGAGAGTAGGGTAAAAATTATCAATAAATGAAAAATTTATTAGCTTCATCTAATTGCAAAATCGTCCATTTTGTCTTAAAGTACCGATAAATGAACGAATTTATTTATTAAAATCAATTCCATCAAAGAATTATCGGAAAAGCATCAAATTGCAACTTTTATCTCAAAATTTTTACCGGGAGTGTACCTTATTCCATGAAATAATCCCACGCACAAATTTTCCCTCTCTTTTTTCCATTATGTGGACTCTGGACTCGAAATGCTGACAATCACCTTCATGGAACACTATTACCAGCAAAAACAAAAGAATTGATTTCCGATAATAAAGTGAAAAACGTCTCAATTACGTTAACTTCTGCGAAAGCGATAAAGCGGATTCATTTCGAAAAACAAAAATTATTTCCTGCTCCAGCATTAAAGTCACTGAATTTGTTTTTGATTTAATTGTATTTTATTCTATCGACACAAGATTTAGATAAATTAGGGCACTATAGATGTCCAATTTACACCTCGAATAGGTCAAGTTAGGTCAGATATTATGGTTTTTCTGCTTAAAAATTATCAGGTCAGGTCATAAACTTGAATTGTTTCTTGATCTAGCATTAAAGTCACTAAAAATATTTTTTGTTTACTGCTTTTTAGCTTTATAGATAATAAAAAAAATAACTAGACACGTAGGTCAGGTTAAACGAGGTCTAAACAAGTTTTGTTCTTATTGGAACTCATAACAGATTTAAATTTGCAAAAATTTACAGTGACATGTGTAAGAATTTTACTTAAAAACATGTTGGATTCAAGGTAGTTTTTGATATTTGTCGCTTTGCTGATGAGTTCCAATAAGAACGATGTCCAAGCTTTCAGATGTAGTTTTTATGAATTTTCATTGGTTTTCTTTAATAAAACTAAATTAAAAAAATTTAATAAAGCAGCAATTAATTTTAAAAGTTGATGCGTGCCTAAACTGATAAATTTTGTAAGAAAAACTTTGACTTTTAACGTGATTTTGTCAGTCAATCAGTCAGTGTAGTTACTCACTTATCTAGATTCCATTTTATGTTTGTTTTCTTTATTCTTTATTTATTTGTAGTTCTACTGTCTTTTCTTTTTCTGTGTCGCTTTTTTTCCCTAAATTAATGTTCCTGTCTAGAACCTCCCAATTCCCACTCATTTTCGGTACCATTCACAATTTTTTTTTTCATTGCTATTTTTTATCGTAGTATTTATTATTGTTCCGTCTGCCTTTTTTTTAACCTGCTTTCTTTGTTTTTATCTTGTATTTCTTTCTCTTTATTTGATTAATTTCATTTTTTATTGTTACAGCCAGTACTTGGTCTCTCTCTTTTAAATCAAAATTTGGTTTTTTTATCTTTCTCTACATTTTTTATCTTATTAGTATTTATTGTTCTTTGTTTTTGCAAATCTATAACTGCTGTCACTTTTATTGTATTTTTTAGTTTTTTTTAAAATTCTTTCTCCTTTTACTTTTTTGAATTTTTTGCTTTTTGTTAGCTGTGTGGCATGCATCATCATCAATTTCTTTCTATCATCTTTATCAATTCTTTTTCTTTTCAATTAATTTTTGTCTCTTTTTCTTTTCATGTTCACAATCTTGCGTTAAAAGTGGTCCCTGTATTGTCTTTTCTTCTAAAATTTTCTACTAAAAAAAAAGCAAATAACGAACGACCAAGATTAGAAAAGAAGAAATAAATTAAAAATTAATGCAAAAAGATTGTGCAGAAAGAAAAAAACCAAAAAAAAAAAAGATAAAAACTAGAAAAACCAGAGACGAGAAGAAGATTTTAAACATTATTAAAACAATAAACCAGAGAGAAACATAAGAAAACCAAATAAAAAATTTAGGAGAAATGACGTTGGTGTTTGGTAAGATAGCAAAAAAACAGTGAGAAATATGAGTAAAAATGTTAGATTGCAAAAAAAATAAGACGAGAAAGGCGGTGCTAAGGGCAAAACAAAAACTAGTGATAAGAAAAAAAAAATAAAAAAACTATAGAAAGCAAAATAAATAACAAAATGCTAGTAGCAAAGACAGAAAATTAAAAAAAAAGATATAGAAAAAGATGAGAACAAGATAAGGGAAAAAAAAGAAATTTTTTCAAAAAAACACAGAAGGTGTTACTATATACTTGACTATTTCTATTTGCTCTTTACACTTTCTTCAAAAATTTAATTATTTAATATCGTGTTCCCACTTTTTTTCTGTTTTTTTTTATTATTTTGTATTTTTCCTTATTATTTTGTTCCTCTTATCGAATTTTTGCAAATTTTTTTTTAAACATTGCGTTTTTGACCTTTGTTTCACTTTTTTTTTTCTTCTCAGTTTTTTTTCAAATGTCTCTTTTATTTCTTTATTCCATTTTACGTTTGTTTTCTTTCTCTTTTTTTTTATTTGTAGTTCTACTGTCTTTTCTTTTTCTGTGTCGCTTTTATTTCCTAAATTAATGTTCTTGTCTAGAATCTCCCAACTCCCACTCATTTTCGGTACCATTTACAATTTTTTTTTCATTGCTATTTTTTATAGTAGCATTTATTATTGTTCCGTCTGCCTTTTTTTTTAACCTGCTTTCTTTGTTTTTATTTTGTATTTCTTTCTTTTTGTTTGTTTAATTTCATCTTTTATTGTTACAGCCAGTACTTGGTCTCTCTCTTTTAAATCAAAATTTTGTTTTTTTATCTTTCTCTACATTCTTTATCTTAGTATTTATTGGTTTTTGTTTTTACTAATCTATAACTGCTGTCACTTTTATTGTATTTTTTAGTTTTTTTAAAAATTCTTTCTTTATACTTTTTTGAATTTTTTGCTTTTTGTTAGCTATGTGGCAACATCAATTTCTTTCTATCGTCTTTATCAATTCTTTTTCTTTTCAATTAATTTTTGTCTCTTTTTCTTTTTATGTTGACAATCTTGCGTTAAAATTGGTCCCTGTATTGTTTTTTCTTCTAAAATTCTTTCTATGTTTTCGTTTTATTGCTTTTTTTTGTTCCACATATTTTTTCCATCTTGCTCTCTATAACTTTTCCTGCCTTTTTCTATCAGCTTTTTTTTTGTTTTGCTATTAGAACGACCTTATTTTTGTCTTTTTTTGCTATACCTCCTGCATTTACACCCATATAAAACGAATAAGAAAGACTACTGAAAAAAAAAGAATAAAGGTCAGAAAAAATAACAAAAAAGATTGAGGAAAATTGAAAAAAAAAGCAATTAGCGATCGCCCAAGATTAAAAAAGAAAAAATAAATAAAAAATTAATGCAAAAAGATTGTGTAGAAAGAAAAAAACAAAAAAAATAAAAACTAGAAAAACCAGAGACGTGAAGAAGATTTTAAATAGAAAAACAATAAACCAGAGAGAAACATAAGAAAACCAAATAAAAAATATAGAAGAAATGACGTTGGTATTTGGTAAGATAGTTTTTGCAAAAAAAAGTCAGAATTGTTAGATAGTTGCAAAAAAAATAAGATGCGAAAGTCGGTGCTAAGGGCAAAACAAAAAGAAGCAATAGGGAAAAAAAAGTGTAAAAATTAAAGAAAATTTAAGTATTTAATATCGTATTCCGACTTTTTTTCTGTTTTTTTATTATTTTGTATTTTTCCTCATTATTTTCTTCCTCTTATTTGACTTTTGCAAATTTTTTTTAATCATTGCTTTTTCGACTTTTGTTTCACTTATTTTTTTTTACCGAAAAAACTATGAAAACGAATAGGAAAGACTACTGAAAAAAAAAGAATAAAGGTCAGAAAAAAAAACAAAAAAGAATGAGAAAAATTGAAAAAAAAAAGAAAATAGCGAACGACCAAGAAGAAAAAAATTAAAAATTAATGCAAAAAGATTGTGTAGAAGAAAAACGATGAAAAAAAAAGAAAAATAAAAACTAGAAAAACCAGAGACGAGAAGAAGATTTTAAATAGAAAAACAATATACTGGATGAAAGAGGTGAAAAGAAAAATAAAACTAAGAATGTTAATTACTTCTTATATTTGTCAGTGCGAATTCCACGCCACTGTATGCGCATTTAAGCCTGCGCAAGTACGCGATGACGCAAATAACACCATTTTAATACGAATCGACTCTTTCTAATGTCGCTCTAATTGTGATGTTTACCCAGAAGAGAGAGGATGTGAAACAAACGATGAAGTGGAAACAATTGAAGAAAGAAATCAGACACTAGAAAAACAACAATTTTTTTTATTTGTGGCAATGCATATTCCACGCCACTGCGTGCGCATGCAAAGACTGCGCAAGTACACGATGACGTAAATGACAACTTAAAAGGAATAAACTCTAGATTTCATGTCGCTCCAATTGTGATGTTTGCTCAGTTTCTTCGACACCTTAAAAAAACACTGCCCCGGATAAGGAAAGCAAGCAATTGTAAAAAATTGCAGAAAAAAAAAACAGCTTATAACGAATAAAATTTTATTTAAAGTAGATTCCAACATATCTTGCGATTACCTTTATTCTTAAAAATGGTATGTCATAAGTAAAAATAGGGAAGATAGATGATCTAGTAAATTACAAAAAAAAAAGGAAAGGAAAATTCAGCGGCAGCACTAATGGATGATCAGTTTGAAGAGGGTAGGAGGATGTACGTTTGTGCAAGCACCAATATTTTTATTTATATCCTAATTGCGAATCTCTAAACTTTTAAATTATATTTTTGTTTATCAAGTAAAAGTGGAATTCGAAGCCGGAAGCCGTCTTTGATGTTGAAAAAAAAAAAGAAAGACTTCGGACGTTTTCGAATTTCACCTCGTCCAATAATAATTTAAAGCTAAATTCTAATCAATGACTTAAAGATAACTTTCTATATAGTTAGAATAAGTAAAAAATAATTTTTTGTTATTTTTAAGTCATTTTATAATAATTATTCATTTCATTATTACGCTTAAACTTTATTTATTTATTAATAGTCAACTAGAGAAGAGTAGTTAAATGGTTTTACATCAAGTCAAGAAAACGGCCGAACAAATGTTGAATAATACGGTGATATCGAAAAAAGCAGCAGCTCTATCGTTTTTTTTTAATTTTTTAACTATTAATTAGTACCGATGACGTCGTCAAGGTGGCAGCCTTTGGATTATTAAGCACTCTTTACATAATAAAAGTATCACAAAAAGAAAAAAACAACAGTCCATCATATCTTTTAAACACAATTTCTTTTAACAATACATATAATATAAACAGGATACATTTTTTTTCTTTTTTTTTCACTCTTAATTGTAATAATTATTATATTTACAAAGGTTTTGCGATTAGATTACAGCCTCTTTCGATTGCGCCATCATAACAATTTTACAATATCTACATTTTTGTGATTAAGTACACTCAAAAAAAAAAATTGTTAAATAATGTAGGACTTTAAGTACCTCAATTTAGAACAAACACAATTATATAATACAAAAAAGACTGTATTCGAAAGCAAGACCAGCCTGCAGCCCGAGTTACTTTTGTTTACTATTATTATTATTATTATTATTTTTCATTAAAAAGGCTTCAACAATAACCTTAAACGTTACTTTGTACAGAACGATGATCTCGGACTTGTTACTATTTAGATAGTCTGCAGTACACACGACGAATGTTGTAACTATAACTTGAACTTCTATTTTTTTTTATAATAATGCTGATGCTTAACAATTTATGCTGAATCATTATTCACTGTCTGTGCCTCAAATTTGAATCTTTGCCGTGGTCCGGTGTGTTCTTCCTGAAACAAAGCAGCTTTTAAATATCATAGAACATAACCTCACATTTAATCAGGCCTAGCCTAAAAAACTGGCCTTGTAGAGTACATATATTACTCATTAAATAATCTCTATCACCCCTTTAAAACTATTGAATTTTGCCCAAATAATTTTTTTTCCCATCATTTAGTCAGTCGGTGGCCTGACTGGTCAAAGATAATGCTCCAGAGCCGGGTCATGCAAAGGCTTCTTCTGTCTGAAAGTGGACGCTTGTAATTGTATAGAGCACAATCGACCATAGAGAATTTTGAAAAATTTCCATTTTTGTTGTATCTTCTCCTTGTTCCCTGTTATATTTTTGTTTATTCTTAATGTTTTATCTATATTTAATATATTCTTTTCTATTTCTTTTTACTCAATTTCTTTTTTGCTCCTTGTATTCTCGATTTTATCAATCAGTTTCCTTCTTTTTTCTAATTTTCCAAAAAAAATATTCTTAGCAATAGCTTTCTTTACCTTTCTTTTCTTGGGTTTTTACCATTTTTCTTTAGAAATTCATTTTTTTTCCAACTCTATTCTATATTTTCCTCTGCGTTTTTCGTTTCAATCGATTAGTTTAATCTCTTTTCTTTTTTGTTCTTGTTTTTTTTCCTATTTATTCTGTAGTTTGAGATCCATATGATTTAAGAATCTATTTTTCCGCCTACTACAAATTTTTTTTTTTTTTTTCGTCTCTCTTCGTTTCTCGTTCCAATTCATTAATTTAATCGATTCCCTCTTTTTTTTTCTTGTATTTCGCTTGTTGATTTATATTCTTGTTTATTCCTAATTTTTTATCATTTATAATCTTTCTTTTCTTTCATTATGTCGACTCTTTTATATCTTTTTTTCTACTTCGGTTATTCATTTGTTTTTACTGATTTTCTTCTTTTTAGATTTTTTAGTAGTTTTTATAACTTGTTTTCCTTGTTTAGTTCATCTCCTACTTGTTCTTCCGCTTCCAGTTTTTTTTCCTGTCGGCTTCTTTTTTTTTTCTTCACGTATCTTGGAAAAAAAACTGGTTTAACCATTTATCCATTTCAATCTTATTAGTTATCTTTCCTTTTTTTCCGTATTTGAGTACTTCCAAATATCATTTTGTGTTATTATTCTTTTTTTTATCGGTATATTATTCTCTGTTTCTTTTTACTCAATTTTTTCTTTGTTCCTTGTATTCTCGATTTTATCATTTATTTTATCATTTATTTTCCTTTTCTTTTCTAATTTTCCAAAAAAAATATTTTTAGCAATCGCTTTCTTTACCTTTGTTTTCTTGTGTTTTTACCATTTTTTTTTAGAAAATCATTTTTTTCCAACTCTATTCTACATTTTTCTCTGCGATTTTCGTTCCAATCGATTAGTTTAATCTCTTTTCTTTTTTGATCTTGTTTTTTTTCCTTTCGATTATTTATTCTGTAGTTTTAGATTTGAGAATATATTTTTCCGCCTACTACAAATTCTTGGTTTTTTTTCGTCTCTCTTCGTTTCTCGTTCCAATTCATTAATTTAATCGATTCCCTCTTTTTTTTTTCTTGTATTTCGCTTGTTGATTTATATTCTTGTTTATTCCTAATTTTTTATCATTTATAATCTTTCTTTTCTTTCATTATGTCGACTCTTTTATTTCTTTTATCTACATTGGTTATTCATTTGTTTTTATCGATTTTCTTTTTATTCTTAGTGTTACTATTCTTTCTTTTATTGGTATATTCTTCTCTGTTTCTTTTTACTCAATTTTTTCTTTGTTCCTTCTATTCTCGATTCTATCAGTCACTCTTTTCTAATTTTCCAAAAAAAAATTTCTTAGCAATCGCTTTCTTTACCTTTGTTTTCTTGTGTTTTTACTATTTTTCTTTAGAAATTCATTTTTTTCAACACTATTCTATGTTTTTCTCTACGATTTTCGTTCCAATTGATTAGTTTAATCTCTTTTCTCTTTTGTTCTTGTTTTTCGCTTGAATTTTTTTTTGTCTGGTTCATTACACCATTATCTGTTATTGCGTCTGCGTTGTTCTTCCTTACGTCCACCTTCATCTCTCAAGAGCTTGCTTCTGTTTGCTTATATTAAACGCTTTTTCTTTTTGTTGTTTTCTCTTTTATTACTTTTATTCCTTGATTCTTTCGTTACCTCTTTAGCCCTCACTCAAAGTAAAAAATAAACAATTATTCCAATAAAAATGTCATCACGTTCCCCAGATTTGACACCTATTGAACATGTATGGAATGTGATAAGTTCAAGACTGAGCAATTTACCTGAATCATCTAATTTAAAACATGTCTGATGGGTGTATCGGGTGCATCAGAAATAAAGGAAAACATTATTAAACAAAATTATATATTTTTTGATCTGAAAATTTGTTTATTATTTGAAAAAAAAAAAAGCATTAATATAATCAAATTTTCCGATACTTTTTAAGTGTCTTATTATAAATTAATGAAAAAAATACTCACTGGTCCGGACTTTGATCAGTATCACTCTCTTCCAATTCCGATTTATTACGCTTCTTCTCATAGATAAAGATAATAGCGCAAAGAACAAATACTTCTACACAAATACCCAAAAATGGCCATAAAGCAGCATATTTATCTGTAACATTCAATACAAATGTGTCACCTTCTAAGGTAACTTATATTAGATCCCTGATGAAGCAGCGAGACAAGCAAATCTTTTAAGATTTGCCAAATTTTAAATCTCTTTACTGTCTTCTAATTTCTGTAAGAATATTATGACCTGATTTGACGTTTATCTACCCAAAAACCGACTTTGTGGTTTATTTATTTTTTAAAAAACTTACAGAATTTAGCTTACAGAACTTAAGCATATTATGATTATTATTTCAAAATTGTACCTTTAACACGAACATCAGCTGCCCCAAGAAACTCTTTTCCGTCAAGAACAGGGGATGCTGATGCTATGCAGGTAAATACTCCTCGATCAAATTTAAAAACCTCATCTATTCGTAGAACAGCATTCGTTACGTTTGTTTTAGGATGACGTTCTAGTTTGACACGATCCTCTGATTTGGTGTAAGTCTTGTTGTAGGTGGAGTTTTCTAAGTAACAAATTAATTATATGAATACTGACAAGTTGTGATAATTTTCTGCTTAGTCGTGACATATAACCTCAACTTTTAGACAGGTTAGAGTCAGGTCATACGTCACATCTCTGATAAATAATAATTATTTACCATATTTCCACTCCAAATGCTGTACAGTCCCTTTGGTTAAACATTCAATTTTTAAAGGTTCACCCTCAACAACGTTGATATTTTTAGGCACCTTAATGGCAACTAATTCGCTACCTTTAACAACTTGAAAGGTAGCCCCAGCGGCCGATGGCAGTACTTTGTTGCCTGTAGCTTTATCAAGTTTAAAAAAAAGACACTCGTATTTTCCAGCATCAGACTCTTTTGCGTGTGCTACAGAGTACGTTGCAATGGCGTTATCCATAGTCACATCATAACGTTGTTTTAAACTTTGAATATCATCTATATTTATACCATCTTTCTTCCTAAAAAAAAATTTTTTTTTTCAGATATTTCCCAACTTTTCTTAATAATTTTAATATCCTTACCATTCAACAGATCCTTCACCTGATGAAAAATTACATTTCAATTCAAAAGAATCATCAACGTTAAATTGAATATTGCCCTTACGATCGTCAGTGATTGTTTCCACTGTTACTGCAATCAAAGAAAAAAAAACAATTAGAATATTTAGTTCATTGAACATGTTAAAAAGACTTTTATCAAAAGCTTTTAGCCGGAGTGTTTTCAAGCACCCGGAGAGTGCGCACCTTACATCTCGTTATAATAATAAAAAAAAAAGTTCCTAGAATTTGAAGTTTTAGGAAAATTATTTTTTTTAATGATCGCAGCCATTTTGATTTATATAACATTTTAAAACGTCACTTGAACCGAAAAAAAAGCACCCATTTCTGTTTTCCCTCAGAAAAAATGCCAAGCACCCGGAGAGTGCGCACCTTACATCTCGTTATAATAATAGAAAAAAAAGTTCCTAGAATTTGAAGTTTTAGGAAAATTATTTTTTTTAATGATCGCAGCCATTTTGATTTATATAACATTTTTTAAAACTCACGTCACTTGAACCGAAAAAAAAGCACCCATTTCTGTTTTCCCTCAGAAAAAATGCCAAGCACCCGGAGAGTGCGCACCTTACATCTCGTTATAATAATAAAAAAAAAAGTTCCTAGAATTTGAAGTTTTAGGAAAATTATTTTTTTTATGATCGCAGCCATTTTGATTTATATAACATTTTAAAACGTCACTTGAACCGAAAAAAAAGCACCCATTTCTGTTTTCCCTCCGAAAAAATGCCAAGCACCCGGAGAGTGCGCACCTTACATCTCGTTAAAATAATAAAAAAAAAATTCCTAGAATTTGAAGTTTTAGGAAAATTATTTTTTTTAATGATCGCAGCCATTTTGATTTATATAACATTTTAAAACGTCACTTGAACCGAAAAAAAGCACCCATTTCTGTTTTCCCTCAGAAAAAATGCCAAGCACCCGGAGAGTGCGCACCTTACATCTCGTTATAATAATAAAAAAAAAGTTCCTAGAATTTGAAGTTTTAGGAAAATTATTTTTTTTAATGATCGCAGCCATTTAGATTTATATAACATTTTAAAAACTCACGTCACTTCAACCGAAAAAAAAGCACCCATTTCTGTTTTTCCTCAGAAATCCCATAATCTCACTAAATTTATGGCAACCTCCTGTACAGTGTGTTTGCTTGCGTTTAATAATTCAATTAATTAAATTAATTATTTTAATTAATTAAAATATAATAGAATAAAATTGATAAAAAAATTTCTGCTGTTTCTAATTATTTAGTGTTTAAAAAAAAATTCTATACTCCAATAAATATACATTTTACATAATATGCTTCTAAATAGAAGAAAAATAGCAAAACGAAAATAGAAGAAAAAAATACCAAAACCGGAAAAAAAAAAATTAAATAAAAGCAAGATAATGTTAAATGAAGAGAATTAGATAATATTAAACCATTTGCAGTCAAAAGTACAATGTATGTAATCAAATTAAAAACAAAAGAAAGAAAATGAACAAACAAAACAAAAGATAAGATAGAATATAAAGAAAATGTCTATGAGACATTATGTTTCTTGACATTTTAAAAACTCAAAATGAAGAACAAGCACTCAAATAGTGCGCATCTCACATCTTGTTGATTAATACAGGGTTTCTATTAATGATTCTAAGGACGCAGTTGGCTGTGAATTTTAAAAATACCGCTTTGTTGAAATGAAATTGATACTTTGACAGTTCTCGCTTATTCTATGGCTCCCGCTGGTCATTAATGTAATTTGTCACCAGTCGTCTGATACGTGTCCTTGAACGATCTATGTACAAAGTAAAAGAGGCGGCACACTTTGTACGCCAACTGCGCCCTTAGAATCATTTATAAAAACCCGTTAATTTTGACATTTATAATAAGTGGCAGGCGAGATATAAAGCTTGCCTGCCACGAAGGCGGCCCAGGTTCAATTCCGAGTCAAAGCAACATGTTTTTTATTATATAAATAACATAAATTAAATTGCTTTTTAAATATTATAAATAAATATACACTATATTAATTAATTTCATTAGAATTTTTTTACACAACGCAGCAAATAAAAATACATACTTGTTTTTTAACAAATTTTTGAAGTGAAAACTTTTTTAGGCCCATTAGACATCTTTGGAGCGAAAAAAATCACTAAACAAAACCATTTTTTTTTCAAATTTAGCGCTTTTTTAGTGCCGTTTCTGGACACACATGCCGTATAGCATAGCGCTCTTCTTTATGTTTACTTAAAAAAGTTATAAATCTCCGAAAAAGAAAAAAACTAAAAAATAAAGACCCTAAAACAGAACATACACATGACATAGAGTGTGTTTGTATAGCGCCAATATATTTAAATTATTATAGACTTTATAATTTTTTTTTGCTGTTCAGTTAGATATGTTTTTTTTTTGTATTTTCATATGATATATCTATTATTGTGGCTATTTAAAATTATTAATCACTTAATAGTAGGAAAAAAGTATTAATATTATAGTTTTATTAGGTTTCATTAATTTTAATTACTCTTTATTGTTGTTGCATCACGTTATCATCACATGATGAGACACTATTTTGCTTTGTTTTTCTGACCTAGATGTTATGAGGAATGGATCAATCCTGTTTATCGCAAGCAAGTGTTTTATTATTGCAACTTTTATGAGATGGAAAGAATTTAATGTTCTTTTAACAATAATAGATCACATTTTGTCAAATTAAATCCAATCAAAATGCAAAATTCATCTTTTTTCTTTTGTTTTATGATCCAGAATTCATTAAATTCTAATATAAGCAACAGCTTTCAATTCCCTGTGCAAATAAATCTCACTAATCTCAATCATTAAAGCTTACAAGTTTTTACTTTTACTTTACAAGCTATTACTTTTTAGCGTTTTTTTTGCTCTATGTTTTATCTACTTATATTTTTCCACACTTTATCAGTTTATATTGCTTTGATTTTTTTCTTCTCTCTGTTTGTTCTTTTTTTATGCATAGTTTTTTACTTATATATGACATTCTTCTTTAACGCATCTATTTCCTCATTTCTTTTCTGACGGTTCTTTCCACATTCTCTACATTTATTGTCTCACAGTATATTTCTTTTAATATTTTGATTATTTTGACATCAATTTTTTTTGTCATTACTTTAATTTTTTTTTAGTACTGTGTGTTTATTTCTTTCCCTCTCTGTCTATGTTTTGTAGTAATTTTCTACATCTTTGTATTTTATTTTTGTTATTGTTCCTTCATTTGTTCATCTTCTTTTTCCTGTTGTTTCTATGGGCTAATGTTTTGATCCTATTCTATAGGAACTCTTCTCATCTCCTCTTTTTATAGTTCTTTTTCTCAATATTTTGACTTTTTTTATGTTTCATATTTGATCGATACATTTTCTTTTTTTTTTCGTTCAAGTACATGAATATGAAATTTTGGATTTTTATTTCTTTTTCATCATATTGCTTTTTTAAATTTATTTTACGTGTCTTTTGTTTTTTCATCTCAGATTATTATTATTTTTCCTTTTCTTTTCTGTTTCCATTTTTATCTTCTTTACCATTTCCATCAATCTTATTTTTTGCTTCTTCTTTTTTTTTGTCTTCCGTTGAGCATTTAGGTACTTATTCTTTTTTCTTCCTCATCTTCTTAATCAAATCTTTTTCCGCTCTCTCCTGATCTTGCATTAAAATTTCTCTCCATCAGTAAGTTTATAGTTTTTTCGTCTAGTCAACTCTCTATTTTCTGTCCTTCCAAGACAGGATCTGACAGAAGACAGAAAAATGAAGTACCAAGATATAGGTAGTTCATATAAAAGCACAATCGTTCTGATTGGCTGGCTTAACCAATGTTGTATTCTGATTGGTCGCTTTCGGGTACCAATAAGCCTATATCGTCCTCATTGGTTGTAATGTAGATATGAAAATATTGATCTAATTCGTAGAAACACACCTTTAAAATGTGTTGTTTTGTTCTAGTAACACGAGGACAAAAATTAAGTAATCAATTTTCTGATGACTTTTGCAAATATTTGCAGTTCTCTTAATTACTTAAACTGCCCCCATCGATCATAATATGTCTTTTTACGAGACCAAGCCATTAATTTCTAATTTCTGTCCTCGTAACATATATTTGATAATTTTATGAAAAATTATACAGGGTGTACAATATTAAGAAGGATCAAAAAGAGCTGTGCTTTTTTGTCAGCATGACTTAGATCGGTTCGTACTAAAGTCGCAATAGCGTAGAGATTCTTATGAATTTAAATATAACAATTCAATTAGTTTGTGTTATTGTTTTTGAGTGCTGTAAAATAAACGCTGTTTTTGAGAATTTCCCGAAAAATTCATTTCACATTCAGAAAATGGCGCAAATGCATCGGTACGCCACTGGACTCAAATGCTAATGATAGTAACAACTGACAGTTGTGAATATAAACACGCGCAATATCATTTCAACTGTTTCTTTACATTATACACCCTGTATAATGACGTAATTTAATTATTATTAATTAATACTTGCTTCTCTTTTATACAAAAATGAACGATTCTAAATCAATTATTCAAATTATTTAATTAAATAATTTTTTTTTGGCAACGTTTGGCAACAATCTTAAGCAAAAATACTAAATTAATTCAATTAATAAATTAAATTAAATTACAACACAGCCTTCGGCGATCAAATAACGCAACGAGGCCTAAAAATACAGACCTATAAGCTAACTTTTAATGACGTCCTATAGAACAATTTGTTTAGTATAGCCGTCTAAGAACTACTTTGTTTTCATAACAATTGACAATAACAATTGAGTTAAAGGTAGCAAGCTGTGGACAAATTCGTCATAAATCGCATTTCAACTGTTTCTTTAACTAATAAAATACGGTTCTGTATAAGACCGGACCTCTGATGACACTTTTTATTTATGACCTAATGATCGTCATTCACCAGCGCAAACCCCAAACCTCAATCCCATAGAACACCTATAGGGCCACAAAGAAAACATTGAACCTTTGTAAATAGGTTATAATTTAAAAAAAAAAAGAAGTCTCTAAAGTACAGTTATTCCATTGGTCTAAACAAATGCAAATCAACCGAAAACTAAAAAAAAAATGTCTCTGTCGAGAGAGAAAGACAAATGCATCATCAATAACAATAAGTCTAGACGACAATGATGACAATGTTTCGAAAGCCCCCAATTCAATTCCATTTCATTCACAAACTTGGAATGAATGACGAAGAAAAGAGATATTCCAATGACAGATGCGGATGTAGAGACAATTTGAAAAGGAAATTGTTTTTTTTTTTAATTAAATAAATAAATTGTTGTTAATTTAGAAAAAATGTCGTAAATTGTTAAACTAGGCAGAGGTCATGAGGATATTTTTGTTGCTTGGAAGCGATCCAAATAAATAAAAATAAATTTTAATCGGAGAAATAACCCCTACTGCTTGTTTTTGGTCTATTTTTACATTTTTCTATATATGATGCTGCTAATTTGTCTCTATAAACAAAAGAATTGACATCTACCTACAAGTAAATAATATAAGTTGACCAAAAATCAACAACATTAAATTAGTAATATATGAAGGGTGTTTTTAAAAATTTGGCGTCATAGTTGGTCATGGCCATAAGTTTTGAAAACAATTGGTTCAAATGTCAATATCATGACGATGAAATTGTGGACTAGTACGTTTAGCACCGTGCCACTCGAATACGATACAAGATTTTTTTGTTCGTCGAGTTATCAGCCGAAATTCAGCCATAATTTACCCTTCAAAATCCTGCAACCTCCCTTCCATTTGACTTGTTTTTGTGGCCATATTTAAAAAACTTGACTTTCCAGCAACTCTTAAATAACTTCTATGAGTTGTCAAAATTATCGAAATTAATAATAATTCTCTAATGTTAGCAAATGTCCGTAATGCAATTATTCAAAAGTCGATAGACGACATTTTGATTATTTGTTAATTATTATTACTTATTAAACCTTATTTTCTCATTAAAGTTATTTTGTTCGTTTGTTATAACACTACAAGTGCTTTTAATTTCATCTCATTAACGTGTTGAACTATCGATTTATTATATTAAAAGTGAGGTTATATTTGGGTCAGATGTCAAATTAATAACTGTCACTTCGATGCGAAGGTAAAAGTACTTTGTTTTGATAACAGTGCAGTAACAATTGACTTAAAGGTAGCAAGCTGTGGACATATCTGTCATTTCAACTATTTCTTTGACTAACAAAATACGGTTCTGTATAAGATCGGACCTCCGGTGATACATTTATTTATGACCTGATGATGGTTAGCGTCAAGTCCCTATTGTGAATACTTTTAAAAGCCTCATAAAAACAAAATAGTTCTTGAACGACTATAAATGACAGTATGTAATAATCGATTTTAGCATCAATTAAGAGAAAAAATCACTTTATTTTTATCAAAACCATAAAAAAACAGTTTATTGCTGCGATATGAAGAAAATAGAACTTTCATATTTTTATTTTTATTAAGGTAATAAATTAAAAAAAATATATTCTCCCATAAATCGCAGCAAAATTGTGATATCTCTTATCACCAGAAAAATTAATTATTTTAAGAATTAACAATTATTACAGAAATGGCCCATCTACAATTATTATTATCGTCATAACGGATATTGACTTTTTGTCGTATTTTACATAATAAATTTATAAATATAATCAGAAATTTATAAAAGCTATTTTTTAGGTATTGCATAAAAATAATTATTAGAAATATAACGGGTACTGTTTAAAATTTGACATCATAGTTGGCCATGCGTAAACGCACCATAATCTTTAAAACAATTGCTTCAAATGTCAAAATTATCACTAAATTTCTTCAATGGTTTTCTCACAAGAACAGAAAATGTTTGTGGTAGAATCTTATTTTCGAATTATTGGGCCATTTTTTTTATGAAACATTGACTGCTGCAAGATACAAAATTGCACAGCTTCATTGTGGACGAGTACTTTCAGCAAGTTTATTTTTTCGTTTGTTATAACAGTACATGTGTTTTTAATTGAATATCATTACCGTGCTGAACTATCGATTCATTAAATTAAAAGTGAGGTTAGGTTCAGATGTCAAATTAATAACTGTCACTTTGATTTGATGGAAAATGTACGTTGTTCACAGTTCAAAGTAAAACATTCATGATAAGCTTCGACGCCAAATTATTATCTAACCCTTCTTGTCCCGGAGGCACAGCAATTTTGCTGGATTTAAAAATCATTATGGTCTTTGACAAGTAATAACAAACTACTTTTTTTATTATTATTATTAAATTTAAAAAAACGCCCGCTATCATTGAAAAAAAGAGAATTTTATTTATAATAATAATTATGTCATAATTTTAAAATGATCCTTGAATCTAAAAATACAAAGCGCTTTTCTAAAATTATAGTGTTTAAACAAGATTAATTTTTTGCACGTTTTAATTGTTTTTTAAGTACCTACATAATTTCTTTAAAACACAATTGTTGGTCTTATTTTTTTATGATTACCTTGTTTATTATAGATAAGAGATATAATGATAAAAAATACATTATGTATTAATTACTATTATCTTTTCCACTGTTCCAAAATGAAAAAAAATTTTTTTTTTGAAAATGTAGATTTTAATAGGAAATTTTGATTTTTCAAATGCAGCAAAATTGCAAATACTTTTTCTTTCTCCAAATTTTTGACATTTTGAGCAAAATTTATCAATAAAAAAGCCCATAAGACTCTTACTTTTTTTTATGGGAGTGGTAAAAACGGTGCTATAAATATTGTACGAATAGGGCTGTCAATTATATACGTCATTCTTTTTAGTCATATAGGGCTGTCAATTATCTACGTCATTCTTTTTAGTCATCATATACAGGTGTCATTAATGTGACGTTTTCCGGACTTACAATAACAAAAACGTGTTAAAAAAGAAAGCTGTTTATTTCGCATTAACCACATCCATAAATTGACATTCTTATTGTAAACAAAGTTCATAATCTTAAAATTAAAGTGAATTCTAATAAGATTTGTCATTTTCGATGTAAACTCTTTTACATAATCACTAATTAAAGTGCTGATCAAATATTCTTAGAAAGCACCCGACTTATAATCTTTAATGATTGAGATTAGTGCCTATTGTTAAACATAGGATAATGGGAGTGTTCAAATATGTTGTCCCTTACTACAATTCTCCCTATTTCATCCCTCTTTAAATTAATTCTCTTTTGTGGTTTATCAAAATATTTGCACAGGGAATTGAAAGCTGTTGCTTATATTAGAATTTAATGAATTCTGGACCTTTTGGAAATCATAAAACAATAAGAAAAATATGAATTTTGCATTTATATGGAGAAAAATTTTTATAAATATTTAAATTCAATTAGACAAAATGTTATATAATAATGATTATTATTTGACAATACAGTGTTACCAACATATAAATAATTAAGCTATTTGGTTCAAACTTCCATTGTAAAATTAAGTTTTGTGTCTTTTCCTTCTCGCTTGTTTTCTTTTCATTTCCCTTTTTTCTTCACATATTCTACTTCATTCTCTCTTACTATCTTTTTCATTCATTCTATTCCTTCTTTCCATTATCTTTTTTTTCCAGCTTGTTTTCTATATCTCCACTAATTCATTCTTCATGTGTTCTAATATTTTTCTCTCTCTTCCACACATCCTGCATTTTGCCTCATTTACTTCCATGCAAAATTTATTTTCTTTTTCTTCATTTACGCACCTTAATCTTATTCTCTCTCTCATTTTTTTTAAGAATCTTGGCAACTCTTTTTTGATTAGAGTAATGTATCTTTTATTGTACCAACTTTCACTTATTTCTTCTCTCTTTTCTTGTTTCTGTCTCTATCACTATTCACTTCCATTTCCTCTACCTCTTGCTCTTTGAATCTAATCAGCTTTCTTCTGTATTCTTCGACCCCATACTTTAATTATTACTTTCTGTTGTTCTGCATTTGTTTTCCTTTTTTTGTCTTTTTCGTATCTTCTATTCTTATTTCTGTAGGAAAGTGGTCTGACTGCATTTTTTTCTCTATTTTAAAGTCTTCTACTCTCCTCCACGCCTCCTTATTCGTTATTTCATATTCTAATAAGCAAGAGGATATGGCTTATTACCATTCAATACCTCCCATCCCTTTTCTTCTATCTATTCCCTCAACTTTTTCCTCTCCACATTTTCTCTTTTCTCCCATTCCCTTTTAATTTCTAGCTTCTATTTCACCTATGCTTCCGTTAAAAATCCCCCCCCCCACTTTCTTTTGTACTCTTCTCTTTGTACTGTTTTCTGTTCTTTTCTTTTTTCTCTAATCCCGCTACATATTAAAACACTACTCTTCTTTTTCCGTTGATTTTTTTTTTATTTTCTTTTTTGTTTTTATTCTGTTACATTAAATTCTCTTCATCTCATAAAAGTTGCAATAATAAAACACTTGCTTGCGATACCATTCCATTAAAAGACGGTGAGACAACAAATGTAAAGAAAAAACAGTTAGGAGGAAATAAAGACATAAAAGAGAGTACCTACGAGCCACAAGTACACAACTATATATGAAGAAAAAAAAGAACAAAAAGAGAGAAGAAGAAATCAAAGCAATAAAAACAGGAATAAAGAAAGTAAATAAATAGGAAAAAAAACGCTAGAAGAGACGTTAAAAAACGGATAAGCAGATAATGTGAATAAAAAATGTGAGCCGCCACGGGACGCCTAACATCGTAACTATTTTGTACAGGAACTAAAAATTGCTTAATAAATAAAAAATTAAATATTACTAATTTCATCTTAAAACGCCGCCAAAAGAAATATAACTTCACAAATAGTTTAGACAACCACAAAAAAACCCAATGCTTCAATTGTCAATTATAACAATTAATAAACAAGTCATCATTGAGTAAACAAATTAGTCGAATCTTTTTAGCGGTCCATTGCGGAATAATGAATTTTAATTATTTAAGTGAAGGTAATTTGTTTTAATAATCACTAATAATTGTCAAATTTAAGGACATTGCAAAAAAAAAAGTAAAATATGTAGAATGTAGAGGAATCCAACATTCAAGGTCTAATTTGCATATTTTCTTTCAATTAAAACTTGTCCCCCTTTTCAAACACGTCAGAAAATGTCAAATTCTTCTCTAATAAAACTATCCTTTACCACACATAACCTTGTGGTTATAATTGCACCGCTAAAGTAAAATAATCCAAAGTAAAAGATACGTGACGATAAACCCATACATCTATGTTAAGAATAGGCACTAATTCCAAACATTGAAGATTACAAATCGAGTGAATTTGAAGAATATTTGGCCAACAATTTAAGTGTCTATTACACAACCTTGCACCTCTGAGTAATAATAATTTAGAGCTACAACTTGCATCATCTTATGAAATTCATAAACTTGTAATAATGCAAATACAAACCAAAAATAGATTTTCTATTAATTGTCATTGGCAGAAGTCAATGAAAAGTGCTGATGAAATATTCTTAAGAACCCGATTTGTAAATTTATTTTAATCTTGAATGGCTGTGATTAGTGCCCTTCTTGCTGGCAATCCAGCTTCGTTTTATGGGTTTTTAAAATATGTTGTCAATAACTGACATAACTTACTGTTTTAGACGTCATCTATGACGAATATATGATTAATCAGGGCAGTTTTGGAAATATAACGAAATAATTGTGGTTTAATATTATTTTTATTTACTATTTCTTAACAATAACAATTCAATAAAATTAGTAAATTTTCGGTTTTTATTGGATAATTTATCAACTCATAAATCCGAAATAGTCCAACAATTCTGAATGTAGCGAGATCCCCTTATGCAGCAAAAAAGTTGCAGCCCTGCTTGAAGCCACTTTTCAACCATTAAATTACTTTTCATAAGATATAACTGTAATAATCCGCAAGTAAAAAACTATTTAGAATGACATTTGACGTAATTATGACAGTTATGCTATACCAATATATACAGTTTTTTCCAACAAAAACCACTTTTTTCCGTTTGTTATCAGTTCTTCTGTCGTACATAGCAACTTTTTTTGTAGTTTTATGTAATGTTTTTTGTTGTTTTTAAAAACACTTTAGTTGTGTTTGGAATTTTGTGGCAAAAAAACGTTATTCGTATAATTTTAAATAATATTAAATTTATGTAATTGTGCTTGGTGCATGCTGGAAGCAGGCTTGCCAACTTTAGACAGGAAGAAAAGGTCAGTGAATATTTAAAAAAAAAATAAAATTATCAAAAACGCAATTTTTTATTTAATAAACCAATCAACCTTGCTTTATACAGTCTACTTTTAAAAAGATTTTATTTGATTTATACATTTTGATTTTTGAAAGATTATACAGGGTAATTTTCAAAAGATCTAGATTTATTTCTATACTGATAGTTCTAAGATATAAACAGTTTGTATTTGTTTGGCTTTCAGATCTTTTTCTTTTTTTCTCTCCTTCAATCCTTCACTCTTTTTAACAATCAGAGATGTTTTTTTTTCAATGCATCTTTGATTCGATATTGACGTCATCGACAGATAATAATGTCATCTAATAACTTTATTAATGTTGACCACAACATTGTCTAACGCAACGCATCGAGGTTATTTAAGCGTTGCTGGTAAATCGAGTTCTTTAAAAAGAGCCACAAAAAAAAGTCACATAAACATCGCAGGTCGCAGGATCTTGAAGAGGAAGTAATGGATGTACATATTTCAGCTGATAACTCGACAATCATAGAAATCCTGTATCATATTCAAGGTCTTGTAAGTAGTATGCGGAGTGGCACCATCTTACTGAAAGTACTTGTCCACAATTTCATCGTCGTGAAGCTGTGCGACAAATAGCTGTCAAATCTCTTGGTATCTTGCAGCAGTCAACGTTCCATTGAAAAAAATTGGTCCAATAATTCACCATTCACTATCAACTTGGTAGCCGTTCCGAAAATAAGATTCCACCACAAAAAGTTTGTTCTTGACCAACTGTTACGCAAAATTTTAAAAAACACACGTTATATAGCCTATTAAAGAGCAAAAATCTAATTAACACACAAAAAAACGTATAGAGCTGTCAAGTGATAATATTAAAGTTCACCAAGGCCACAATAAATACGTCATATTAATGACAACGGCATATGATGAATAAAAAGAATGACGTAGACAATTGACAGCTCTATTTGTACAATACGATTGTAGATCAACAAATAGCCATAATTATTTCCAAATTATTATAATGACAGACGCTAATATTTGACATTTTCATGTAGCAGCCCAATTTACTCCACCAAAATTTTGCTCTACCAGTTTCTCATAAACTTAATTGTAACCAATTAAGCCTTAAAAATTACTTCTAAAAATTCTAGTTACATGCAACATGAAAAAAAATCAATTCCCTAAAAGTTCTGACAAAAATCACTAGTGTGTCGAAACGGAACAAAACAAAATTTGAGTTAATTTGTGAAAATGAGATTTATGAATTGGCGAAACTCTCCGGTAGGTGTCAGCCACTTAGACGATTTCTCCCAATACATTTTTTTTTATTACAAGTCTCTATTAAAGCACAAAATGATAGATTAACTAAACGTCATATTAATGACAGCTGCATATGATGACTAAAAAGAATGACGTAGACTATTGACAGCCCTATTTGGACAATATGATAAGATTGTAGATCAACAAACAGTCATGATTATTTCCAAATTATTTTAGATTATGAAACTTATGATATTTCCATTGTGGTTTAAATTCCAAGTGATAATGACATCACTCTTAATACCACTCCCATTGATTATAGATAACAAAAAGTAAGGTTTTTGGGGCTCTTTTATTGATAAATCTAGCTCAAAAAAAAAGACAAAGATTAAGCCCCCGACCTTGGACTTTCTTCCATTATCATTTCGTAAGGTGGATAGGATATAGGAACCGAAATAATAGAAATGAAATAAAAATCCCCTATTAAAGGTCATAAACCTTGGCGGCGGGTGGTGAATTGCGGCGCCTTTTTACCCTCCTACCACCCCCCAATAAACATCATAGGAATTTTATTTCAGTAAACTAGATATTACCAGCTAAAACTACTAATCTATTTTTAAAAGCATTTAAAACAGACATACGAGAAACAATGTGATGGAGGAGGCAGCAAAGCGCGGGGGGTTGTAGTTTGAGAAAAATAATAACCTAAAAATGGATTCAAGGGGGCTAAAAATCTTACCTTCCGACTGAGAATAGGCAGCGTCGAATGATATAACAATCATAAGAGACAGAAGCACTAAACGGTGATGATGAATCATTTTAATAATTGTTTAAGAGTTTCTAATAAAAATGATTTACTATAAAGATAGAATGTTTGGCAAAATACTATAATAATAATAGCAACATCAACGACACTTTCGGAGCGCTAAAGTCCACTAAAGACACCACGATGCACAAGAATATCACACACTACTTCTAGACTCAGGGGGCTATCAATCGCATCTGGCTGGAGGAACACTTCTTCTCCGTCGCTTCGGAAAGGATAACTAAAAATGGCAGCCACGAGCCTGGGGCAGACAGACAGAAGAAAAGTCAGTCACGAGCACCTAGTTTACGTAATCACCGTCAGGAGGAGGAGAATGCGGCTGCTGACGTCAAAGACTTGCGCAAATTTTCATCATTTTATTAAAGATTATTTTATTACATCAATCATATTATCAACAAAACACTTATTATCAATTAATCAAAAACATTTCCAAGATAAATTCATAACAAGGGCCCCATATTTAACACAAACGTCAAATTAATAAAACATTTGAATGTTTGAAAGCAACACCAACATAACACAACAAAAGTTACTACATATGGAAAGTTTTTGTCGCGTTTGACAGTTATTATAAGATGTAATCTACTAATTTCTTATTATTATCAATTAATTATGCTTTATTTATGCATTTAAAACAACAATTATATTTGTTACAACAACAGCAAAATAAAATTTAAATTTAATAAAAAATTATCGAAAGATTTATTTTTTTGAGACAAATGTTGAATTAATAAAGTATACGATTGTTTTAAATCATCACCAACATAACAGAAAAAAAATAGATAAATAACTGTCCGTCATTTTCTACACTCAAATTTAAAGTTGACAGTTGTCATCGATAATTTATTAAAAACTTTCTAATTTGCAAATTATTTCAGTTAATTAAGTTTTAAAACAAGAATCTTATTTGTTACAACAACTGTCAAATTAATAAAACATTTAAATATTTAACAAACACCAACTTGATAAAAAAAAACAAAACGTTACAGAAATTTAATTTTGACATTTTCACTTAGTTTTAAAAATTTTATGCATCATATTTGATCAGCATCATTTATTATTAACTAATTATGTTCTATTTTTGCAATAAAGATTTATCAAACGCTTTATTTTAAGACAAATGTCAAATTAAAAAAGCACATGAATGTTTGAAAGCAACACCAACATAACAAAACAAAAACTTTAATTCATAATTTTGAGTCATTTTTTAATAATGTCACTTTTAGTCTTGAGAATTCCATTAATTATATTAACAACAAATTATTAACTGTTCAAGCAATAAGCTTATTTTTTAAGACACATTTTTCATTATTAAAACATTTAATTTTTAAACGTAACACAAACATAACAAAACAAAAAACTCTAACTAAAGTATTTTTTTTAATTTAGTGAAAAGAGCGGAACAAATCTGTGTCGACCTAATTTAGTTTGAATAAACGTATTTTGTCTTTATTTTTAATTTTTGCTTAAAGAAACCAAAGTAGAAAGATAATATTTTACAAGTTTATAAAAAAAAGCTCTAAACATAGAGAAAAATCTCTATTTTAATAATTCTTACAGTTTTTAAAATATGACGTTTTTTATTATAAAAAAACTATGAATCTTTAAGCTCTCGATTAGTTCTATCATTCTTAATCTTTAAAAGTAAGAAGAAATAACAAAAAGAGGATGTATCTCTTTAATTTTGGTTCAAATAAGTCATTATTTTCTGATTATTTTGAAAATTAAATTTAATAATTTATTCTCGAGTTTGTATAGTATATTCAAGTTACTTACATAACTTGTTTATCAGTTTTCCTTTGGCCAAAAAGAAAAAAAAAAGTCAATGGTTTTATTCTTCGTTATCATCTTTTTTGTAGTCTTCTCTTATGTAATGTTTTTTCGTTGTTTTCAAAAATGTTATCTACTTTAGTTTAGTTTAAAACTTCGTGTCGTTCGCTATTAAATTATTTTCATTTAATTAATTTTTTTGTGAAAAGAAATATTTAAAAAACAAATCAAGTTCCGCGCTCCGCCGGTTTTTAAACAAATTCGGGATAAAAAACAGTTCAGTTCGGTTGTGTAGTGAAAATCGCAAGTGGGTCCCAGGAATCCCAAAGGAACCTACATTAGGAAGGAATCGAAAAGGTAAAGTCCAATCAAATTTTGGTGTTGATTTTTAATTAAATTCTTAAGAATTATTGCGGAAATCAGGACAGTTTCGACTTTTTTTTTGTAATTTTCACTAATTTTGAACCAGAAAAGTGCTAAAATTTACAATTTCTTTTAAATTCTTCTAAAATTGCTTTTAGTAGTTTTTTTTAAATAAAAAAGAAAAACAATTATTTATCTTTTTAAATATAGAAGCTTTAGTGGCCAATATTTTTTTAATCAAGTATGCCATGAATTATGACATTAGGCTACTAATCAATTGTTTTTTTTTTATAAATAATTTTAGTAATGACATGGCATTTTTCAAAGCGGTTGCTTAATCAGTTTTAAGGCTAAAAAAATTATTCAAATCTGATTTTCGCGTTTAAAAACATTAAAAGTCCTTTGTGTAGTGCGATTTTTTTATTATGTGACGTTCTGGAAGATAACGCTTTGCGTCTTGTTCCAGGTAGGTCCCAAAGGAGGAGCCCCCTGGCAGCTTTCCACATCAGAGGCCAGGTTAGTGCAATCAATTATTATAATCATCTTAAGAGATTCAATTATTGCATAAATCAAAAGAATTTATTCTACTATTTTGTAATTGCATCAATAATTTCTAGCAATAAATCAAAATGGCGTATTTAACTTTTTAGAAGTTTCTCAGCAATTTAAAACTAGAAAAGTTCCTAAATTAACATTTCTTTTCATTAGATATATTTTTTAAAGTTGCTTTTAAGCATTTTTTTATGAAATTTTAAATAAAAATGAAATTAGTTAAAAGAAATAGAGTCATAATATCTTTGTACTTTAGTTGAAGTGGGTCAATAACCTATCTTATAGCCTATTTATTAGAAAACGAATTTAGATGCCGGAATTTCAATTTTAAAATTGTTTAAATATTTATTTCATTTAAAGCAATCAGTCAAAATAGCCAACGTAATTTTGTGTCTTTTAATCAAGATTGCCAACTGTCAATGTGTCATATTTATGTTACCTATAGTACGTTTAATAAAGATTATCATCGCAGTAAGCTCTATTTTGTTTCGCAAAATTTTTTTTTTTTTAATTAACATTTAATTAATAATTTTTTGTAATAAATTATTTTTGTTGACTGATGTTATTTCAGTCAAATTGAGATGATAAATTGTGTTGAAAAGTGAGATAACTCTATTCTCACCAAAATTAATAACCCTGAGATCAGTAAATTTAAAAAGCGTAGAAAAGGTCATCGATGAGAATATTATAAAACATTTAATTTTAAATGTATCGGTGGTCGAAATGATTTTCAAATTTTGCCAATCTTTTTTAGTTTTGTATTTTTTTTTTAAATTATTTAATGATTAATTTTACATTTTTTAAAAAAGAATTATTTTTTGTCTGTTTGTTATCAGTTCTGTTGTTGTAAATAGCAACTCCTTTGTTGTTTTTTAGTCATTTTTTCTGTAGTATTACGACAGCACAGCGATACGTTATCATCTATTTAATTATAAATAAAGTGTAAGTAATCTTTTGTAATAGAGTAAAATTGTCTATATGGGTATTTTATGTGACGTCACATAAAGTTTTTAATTTTTTGTAAAAAGAAATATTTAGAAAACAAATCAATTTCACTGTTTTCGTCGCTTTTCCTTTTTAATAAAAACATTTATAGTGATTGGTGTCAAATGTATGTTGTTTGTCTTTGACAATGTATGAATTTTGCGATGCACTTTATCAACCTTGGCTTATGGTAATACGGGACCTGGCACAGTGCGTTATAAGTCATAAAGGGAGATATACAAGTGTGTAGAATTCTCATAGTCTAAGCTTTCAGCATACATGCGATGCTTCTTGCTATTTATAGGTTTATTAAAAAGACGTCAAAATCAATCACAAACTTTTTTTGCATAGATTGCAATCGCGTTGTTTTTTAAATATTTGTTTAATAGCGTTTTAAACAACTAGGTATAAGTATTGTAATATAATAATGTAAAATACTCATAAATAAAGCATTCTATTCTTTAGAGGAATTTTGTTCTAATGGTTTCAGTGATATAATGTAAACTGCTACAATCTATTTGTAATAATTTATAATCTCTTTTATTTCAATTTCATATTTACCGCCAATTATTATCTTCGTTGTTTACATATAGCTGAATCTTTGACATGTGTAAATACTTTGCTGTATTATGACACCAAATATATTATTATTATTTTATTGTAATTTCTCATTTATTGATATTGATGTGATGTTAATAATTATAGCCATAATGTCACATATATTTGTAATTGCGGTACTCTTAGGCGGATTTTTATTTGCGCACAAATAATTGGTATCGTTTTCTGAGGGGAGAAAACGGATGTGAGATCTAAGCAATTAAGTTTGTTGTTAGGTGGTTGGTATCGTTTTCTGAGGGGAGAAAACGGACTTTGATTTGACAAATATTAGCGTTTTTTCTTATTTTGACAGTGGATTAGGCCTACTGGGGACACCACTATAAAAAAACGCACCATTTACTGTACCTCTTAAAGGTGGTGTGGAAATCAGTGAAATAGTATTTCTTAAAATTAAGCAATGTATGAAAAATAAAAACTTTAAATAATAATTTATTTTAATTTAAATGTTTTTGTTGCAACTTTTAAGGGGCGGTCTTGTAGTGAGCTGTCAAACTCAACTACCAATTTCGTTAATTCAACTTTCGGAATTTTTTAAACAGACAAAATTAAGTTGTCCGCTTAAAACTTTAATACATTTTTCGTGCGCTAGTTATTTTACAGTGCTCGGTTTTATTAAAGCACATTCTCGCTGACAAATGACTAAAAACATGGCTTCCTCATCGCGATACTTTATTTATCTAGGGACTTTAGTAGTTCAAATGTGAATAGATGAATAGTTCAAATGTACAATAAAATGTGACAGAATGACAGCTGTTTTGCGTGGGCATCTAACCTCGTCGTGGCCTCTTCCCATTCGTCTTTCACTTATAAAAAGCGAAACCGTTGAAAGAAAAGGTCATTAGCTCATTCGTAGCCGGTCCTTTGTTCGGAAAAATGTCCTTAAAAATAATTTTATTCGTTGTAACGCTGTTCGCTTTAGGGCTATGTGAAGACAGTGCCAAAAAGGGCCCCAAAGTCACTGATAAGGTAAGCCTATCTAATTATCAATTTGCTTAATAAAACAATTGATACCACGTATCAGGTCTGGTTTGATATCACAATCGGAGATGAGGCAGTAGGACGCATTGTGATAGGCGTATTCGGCAAAACGGTTCCAAAAACAGCGGAAAATTTCAGAGAATTGGCCAAAAAGGGGGCCGGAGAGGGCTACAAAGGCAGCAAATTCCATCGTGTTATCAAAGATTTTATGATTCAAGGAGGAGATTTCACTAAAGGAGACGGAACTGGAGGTCAGTTCAATTTATAATACAATTGCTTTTATCTGCTAAGGAAAATATCTATTAACTTATTGAGGGCATCTAAATTTTCGTCGCTATTTAAAAATTCAAAGTTTACAAATTGGAGACTCTTCTCTCCCCAGTTACCGTGAAATTAACCCCACTTTTCATTACAGCAGATTTCAATTAATTTTGTCGCCCCACAATAGTAAATAACGATTCTTCATTGATTTTAGTGTTTGAATTTTGTTATGGAAGCAGCAGCTATAAGTATCTCGTTTTTTTATACTGAAATTTTTTTAACATCTATACGTTTAACCTAACCTGACCTGACTTTTTTGTAGATAGTGACGTCACAGATTTAAAGAACTTGTAGCACTTTTATACAATGTGATCATT
Source organism: Lagria hirta (assembly GCA_947359425.1). Lineage (NCBI taxonomy): Eukaryota > Metazoa > Arthropoda > Insecta > Coleoptera > Tenebrionidae > Lagria > Lagria hirta. The sequence continues at coordinate 2,985,375 of OX375795.1, read as the reverse complement.
CAGTCTTCTCTCTATCTTTAATACCTGATTTCTGAGCTCTTGACAATCAGCTAAATAAAATCCTAAAATAGCAACAAATCCATAAACAGTCATAACAGTACTTTTTTTTTTAAATACAAATATTTGTATTGGGAGTATTGTATGAGAGTAGTCCTAACAGTTACAATAGAGCGAATGCTCTTCTGTCTTCTTTAAATGTCGTAATTTGCAGGTCGCAGTATTTACGGCGAACGCTTTGAAGATGAAAACTTTAAGCTAAAACACTACGGAGCCGGATGGTTGTCCATGGCTAATGCAGGAAAAGACACAAATGGATCGCAATTTTTCATTACAACAAAGCAGACATCTTGGTTAGATGGAAGACATGTGGTTTTTGGAAAGGTGCTCTCTGGAATGAGTGTTGTTCGTAAAATAGAAAGTACTAAAACCGATGGCAGAGATAAGCCATCTAAAGATATTATCATTGCTGATGCTGGTGTCGAAACTGTAGCTGATCCTTTCTCAGTTGATAAAGCTGATGCAACAGATTAAACATCTGTATTTATATTATTTTTTACTTCCGATTTAATAAATCAATATTTCTATATGGTGTTTTACTAAACAAACATATTTCGCTGCATCAGTGAAGCCTAACAGGTTAAAGACACTAAACTACATTAAAATGTAAAACAGTATATTTTAAAAAATCACCATAAACAAACACTCTCACCCCTAAAAAGTGAACCATTAATTAATCCTTAAACATATCTCAACTTATACGTTGCAATCGCTAGCAAGCCGATAGCAAAGCTTGCAGCTACGGTAGCGCTCCAAACCAGAAACTAAAAAAAGTAATTTCAATATCCCAAACTCTTCACTTACGCCCTTATCTCACTTTATTTTTGGGTTCCTTCATGGTATTTCCTTTATTTGATTGGTTTTGACCAGAAAACATCCGCTTTGCTAATTCTCGTTCGGTTAATTTTTGCTTCTGCATTAACTTCGTTATAGATTCAATCTCTCTTCGGACAGCGTCGTTACTTGGCTCGACATTTCCAGCCTTCTGAAGACACTGTAGAGCGCTTTGCAGATCGTTTTTTGCACGGTGAATCTAAAAACTAAGATATTAGCCTGTGGAACTCATTTTTTAAATACAATAATCACTTCCAATATCACTCAATATTGGCAAACAAAAACTTAAAGTCCCTAAAAACTATAAGTAGGGCAATCGTTGAGAATTCTAAAATTAAAGCAAATCCACATGTCAAATTTTGCGCTACTTATAGCATTGTTTATGTATTACATAATACATGTAATACATAAACAATGCTTATAGTTTCTAGGTAATATCAAATACGTAACTCAATAGTTCACTGAAGCCCCGCAAGATGTCACTTTAGAACATCTAATAACAAAATCAAGCTGATGCTCGAAAATTCGAAGTGTTATTAAATGTCACTAATAATTCTTCCATTTTTATGATTAGAATCTTGTAAAAGCATGTTTGATTTTGTAAAAACATTTTAATAGAGTAAATGTAAAACTTTTTTAACGAAAAGGCTTTTTACGTCCGTGTGGTATTTAAACTATAAAAGACTTGAATATAATCTTACTTTAGCTTTTCTAAACAGTGCTTTGACATTGTTTGGTTGACATCTTAAGACTGCTTGAAGCGAAATAAGTGCAGGATCATACAATTCTAGTCGAATTTGGGCGGCTGCCATATTATTATTGACACTAAGCCTATCTTCTAAAAGATCTTGTAATGCAGAATCTGTCAGTTCTGGCTTTGCATCTGGATCCGAAATTCCTCCTTCTACTTCATCTAAGTAATCTAAAGCCCTTCGATAACAATGAATTGCAGAAGTGTAGTCTCCTCGCTCGTACCACCAATTACCACGAGTCTTCTTATCATTACTAAAAGTAGAAAATGGTTGATAATATGTATGACGTGGCTTTTCCATGGAAAATGTCAATAATACCCTTTTAATTTCCTTTCGCTAATATTAAGTTCTCCAGGTTCACTCGCATCAGCTACATCAATTAGCTCTATTACGTAGATAACAGTAGCATTTGGAGGAATTTTAGGAGCTAAGCCAACAGATCCAAAAGCTAACCTTGCCTCAATTTTCAACAAACACTTTTCCTTAATATTCATCAAACCCAAAGCGACATCCAACCCGTGAATAACCTCACAATCCCCCAAATGCACTACCATATTCTCCATCTTCTCCACAAACGTCCCATCATCCAACCCCAATTCATAGCTTATAGTACACTGCTGCAGCTTCTCCGGCCTCGTACCGGGGGTGCCCTCTGCGAGAATCTTCTTCATAATACTGCCACTGCCTAATAAATCCTGCCATTCTGGCACTTCGTCCGGCTTATCTGACTTTGGCCCCGAACTTTCATCCGACGATTCGGTGGGAATTTTTTCCTTTGTTTCCACTTCGGAAGAGCTGGACATGGGACTGTCTTCTCGCTTATCAAGCCCCATTTTTCCAATATTGTGCTAAAACTCGAGATACTCTACTTCTTTTGATAACTTTTTCCTAACCTAAGAATAAATTACTCGATCGTCAAAAATCGGAACCCGATAGAAAACGTCTTAAAATTAAAGTCCCTAGATTACCGGGCAGCGATCTAGGGACTTTGAAGAAAAATCAATTTTGAGTCAAATTTTGAAATAAAGAATGGTGATTTTTGCGTCAAACTCCTCTAGAATTCAAATTTGCATAAACGCTTTCCGTACAAAAAAAAAATCTACGCAACCCTTTGGCCATAGTTGGAAAATAAGGCTCCCGTTTCGTTCTGAGGTGAGCTCATCCATCAGTTACTCACTTCGCGACACTTTCAACAGATGGCGTTCCACGTAATACTTCTTTTGTACCACCGTATCAAATCAAAAACACTGATAATAACCTGTTTTTATTAGAAAACTCTGAAAAACTTAAAATTTAAAACAGTTTAAACAATTCTGTTCAGAGTCTAATTGAACTCTTCCTATAATTTGGAATCCTTCGGTGTTTTAAATGGCTCCCTCCCTCAGCATCAGTTTTCCCGTATTCGATTTTTTATCGCTTCTATTTGTCTTTTATAACCAGAAGCATTTATAGGGCGAGGTTCAACCATCAGGTTATTCCATTCCTGACGATTCGAAGTCGGAGTTGGACGACCACTTATCACAGAATTTGAAGTTAAATCAATACAAGGTCCTCTATCATTTGTAGAAATACGCTGAGGTAAAGCCCTTCCTCTATCATTCATAGAAGTTGTTACAACTCTCTGAGGTAACAACGCCTGAGCTCGTCTAAATAATTTAAAATAATACAAACATTCTTGAGCAATAAAAACAAGTGTACTTACGATCCCATAAACTGACCCATTTTCGCTAATGGATTAGGCACTAATTGGGGCGGGATTACTGAAAATTATAACTACCATTAGAAAGATAAATGTGATTATAGTTTAGCCGCCCGTGGGGCGGAGCAATAATGATTACCATTAGAAACATAGAAGCTCTATAGTTGAGCCGCTGAACACATACAATAGCCAAGGAAGAAGCTTGATGTGCGCAGATATTATGCAAATAATAATTAAGCAACCACTATAAAAACAGTTTGAGTTTTAATGGGCGTTTTTATACTATATGTGTTGAGCGGCCCAAGAAAAAAGTTTTCATACCTATAGTTTTCTCAGTCTTATTATTCTTAGTTTTGATGAAATCCTCCCATGCTAACTTCTTATCCTCATCATCGAGCTCCTCATCAGGTTTATTTTCCAAAAGACTGTTATGCTCAAGATAGCTATATATATCAACATGTTGTTCAATAAGCGATGCTAAAAGTGTATCATTAGGCCTATTCAATTGTGGCCTTTCCGCAAATTGACTATAATCAAATTGATACATTTGCCGTAAATCGTTTGAATTATAATGCCTATCCAAATGTAATTTATCAACAACCGTTCCTGCAACAGCCAACTTCACTACACATTTTTGATAAATTTTCTCTTCCATAGTGCCCTAAAATACCAATCACTTTAAATGTTTTAATAAAAAACCAATTTCAATTACTTTAGTTAGAAGTCTATAGACAAAACAGGGCTTGGTCTGACCAAATCGATACGCCCTGTATATACTTTGAGTATCGTGAGCAGGATTATAGTGAGTACCGATTAAAACCACACGATTTGCAGCCGTTAAATTCAATCCTAAACCACCAACTTTGTGCGAAATTAAAAATATTTTCACTCTCGGATTTCTATTGAACTCTAGACAAAGTTCGCTTCTTCTTTCCGGCTTTATAGTTCCATCCATTCGGAAGTAATCTTCATTTGATTTCCATTTGGATTGAGAAGGAGTACCGAGTGATTGAAGGAAATGTTCAACTGCATCGAGTTCAACTAGATAATGGGCGAAAATCAGTCTACAACAAATACAATATATTCCTCTTTTTCGACAAATTTCTCAAAAAAAACAACGAAAGCTTACACTTTTTCCTCGTTCCGAACAGCTTCATCAATCACAGCCATCATAATTTTAAACTTAGTACTATATTCTAATGAACTAGCAATATCTTCAGGCAACAATTCACGATACCAATCGTGAACAATACTATTAACTTCCTTATCAATATTATCAAAATTAGTACTCACAGTCTCAACTTCTTTAATTTTTTTTGACTTGAGTGAATTATTATACTAGAATTTTATTAATCAATTAAGAGTATTTAATACTTTTTTCGAATTTAAGTCTTTAGTAAGCTTATAAATGTTTATAATTTGAAATAGCTCCATACAATAAAGGCACTAGTTCTGTTATATGTTTTTAGTTTTTTAAGATTGGTATAGGAGATCTGTCATAATTCGTCAAATGTCAATTTTTAATCATTATTTGCGGATTATTACTGCTATATCTTAAAAAAATACGTATTTATTTGAAACAAAAAGTAGTTGGAAAGTGGTTTAAATTAGAAAACTTTAAACAATGTGCAAAAATTTGAGATTGAGGTTATTTCGGATTTATCTAATTTTTGGTTACATATTAAATTATGTCAACCAAAAGTTTTCAAATTAAATGGTTTTTTGCCGTTGCCAACCGTTAGCAACAAAATTTTCCAGAGCCTAAAAATGTTTTTTTTTTCTAAAATAGAAAAAGACGCAAATTCGAAAAAAAGAATTATAAAACCAGTTCTTTAATATACTTACATATAGATTTAAAACGTATGGATGCAAACAAATAAAATTAGTTATACGAAAATCATGGAAAAAGCCCATTCTGGTTAGCTTTTCCGCTTTCCCAGTCACTATTTCGATATATTTTTGGTATAAAGCGACTTGAAAACTATTTAAAGTAATATAAATAGTATAATCTATTATTTCCGGTAGATATTCGGCTAATGTTTTCGATTCCACTCGCTGAAAATTAATACAACATATTGTAACTATCACTGATATCCAACGAGATAATTGGTTGAAATTATTCTACTAAATAATTAACCTGTATAAACATTATGAATACAATATCAATTCTTAATAATATTTAATTTTTTTTAAATGCTGACATTTGCAAACATTTGAAGATTATTATTAATTTCATCAATTTTCATAAATTAACTTTCAACGTTTGACGTTACCTTTTAATTCTACTTACTTGTATAGTACGTTTTAAGAGTTTGGACAAAACATGTGTTCTTTTTTTCATTATTTTGATATCTTCTAGTCCAGAATCGTGATACTGACCGTTTAGAATAGGATTGGCAAAACGATTTTTATATTCTTTACAAGTTCCCAATAGATGGGGTTTTACAAAATGTACCATAAAGTAATCTATAATAAAACGTAGTGTAGTCACAATATTGATCTATATTAAATGCATGTCAACAATAGATTACTCTCTAGGATTCAGATTTTTAAGGAAATTACCTTTTTAATGTTGCCATTAACAGAAATTGTGAATGCTTAAGGTTGGTTACATTTAATGTTGATAGTTGACGTAATATCTCTCTACAACTAATTAAGAATTTTTTTGATCAAAAATCATTCACCATTTGGCGAGAAATTGACGATTTGCAAATGTTAAAATTATTAATAATAGTTTTAATATAAGCCGACCTAACTTAAATTATTGTCAATATTTTTTTGTTTTCAACCAACCTAATCAAACTTATGGGCAACCTATCAACGAAAATCCCTAAAACTAGGGAGAAATTTATTATTGACATGCATGCACATTTATACTTACATTCCATTAAATTATTTTGAAGTGGAGTTCCAGTTAAAACAATTCTACGTTTAGTTTTCACTCTCATTAAAGCTTTAGTTCTTCGTGTTTCGCCATTTTTCAGTAAATGTCCCTCATCACAAACTATTAAATCCGGTCCTGGATCGAGTAAAGCTTCATCAATTCGTTTTATATCGTATTTATATTTATCAACCAATTTCGAACTTGTAAGACGTTCGAATGCTTCATATCCCATTACTAAAACCCCTTTTTGACTCCGCCATTTTTTTACTAATCGTATTTTTTCGTCCATATCCTGTTTTCTAAAATGTATGTCAATAAATCTAAATAGGCAACCACAAATAAGACTGAAAGCCTTATTATTGACTTTGATGTAAGGAAGCTTCTAATAGATGTCGTTGTTTTTACAATAACCCTAAAGTCCCTAGATTACCAGGTAATCTAGGGACTTTAAATAATTCAAGTGTCAAAAATAAGTTTTGATATATTTAAAAACACTTAAAAATCATGTTATACTTACATAAGAAATACTGTCTTAACTGTACATTGTCTCTCTTGATCGCTGAAAACCAAAGAAAACTCATTCCACCAATTAGAAACTGTCGATAAGGGACAAATAATCAGAACGTGACGTGTTTGTGTAATTTCATTAAAAAATAAAGTATGTATCAATGAAATAACTTGTCTTGTTTTTCCTAAGCCCATACAATGGGCCAAAATACATCCCGTACCGCTTTTGGCCGTTTTAATCGCTTGTACACTCTCAAAACAAGCTTCCCACATAAAACGAATGCCAGCGGTTTGATGCGGTTTCAAAGTACGAGCTATGCCAGCATCGACTGTTATTAATGGTTTGCCAGTTGTAGCGTCCACGTCCAAAATGAAGTCAGAATGCTGCGTTTGTAACTCTTCTAACTAAAAGTACAAAGAAAAAAACATTAATAAAAATAATAAATACCAATTTCAAAATATTTCCTTTATCAGACACACAGGGTGAGCAACGTCTCGACTACTCTAAGAAAGGGACAAGGATTGAGTCAGCGCATCTAAGCGATGACTCAAGTGTCTCTTTCTTAAAGTATTCGAGCTAATATGGCAATGTCTGATTCTGTTTTACATAATAAAATAGAGAAGATGATCTCTGTTAGCACCATTATTAGAAACTAATAAATACCAAATAAATTTGCTTAGTCTTATATACAGTAGGCGCCGTCTAGTTATCCAAAATTGGGTTATACGATATTCGAATTATCCGAAACAAACTAATCAATAATCTGGCGTTGCCAAATTGACAATGTTTCAAAAGGCAAAGACTCTTAGTTAAAATTAAAAAAATATATATAGTTAGACGTTTGGTAACATTGTCTAGAACATGTGATTAATAGTCAACTATATATAGCCAGCTATAATAGTCAACGATTGTTTTCATTTGACACGTGCCAAATAAAAATTTTTTACAAAATTATTATCTCTTTTTCCACAAACCGCCGTATTATCCGAACTTTCAGCTATTCGAAATAGCGACTACTGAATATACTTTCCGATAATAAAAAGAAAATGTTTACCGTTTGTGACAAAGTTTCCACTCGTTTTACTCTTTCATCTTCTTCACGATTCGCTTTTATAGTTGCCTTATCTAATTCGTCTTCTGTCATTATAGCTCTTATGTTACGTCTACCTGCGCCACCTGGGTCATCTTCATATTCATTAACGCTGCAAATATTATTTGAAAAAAGTAAATAATAAAATTATATAAAACTTACAATCGACAATCATCACTATCACTATCGTTATCCGAATCGCTAATAATCATCGATTCTCCAACATTCCTATTTTTTTGTTGTCCATTATGCTGACTACTATTTTCCTGTTTAATGTGTTTTGCTGTTGACGACGATGGTCCACCATTCGAATCGGACGAATCACCATCCGAGCTTGTCCATATATGATCTTTTAATAATCTATCAGATTTCCAAGCCAAACTCCGTCGTTTTTCTTGTAAAGTTGCTTCATCATCATCATCATCATTGATTTCAATAATATTTTCTTGCTTTTCTTCTTCAATCTCAACTTTTTTTGACTTTTTAGCTGGTTTTTCCTTTTGAGTGTCATCATCACTATCAGACATTATATCATCGATATTAAAATCGTTTGTTTCATCATTCGATGAATTATCATCACCTAAAAAATTTGCTAATATATCATCAAGTTCATTTGCTTCATCTGGCTGATAATCAGTGTTGACTGGAATATGCGCAGCAGCTGTACCAGACAATGATAGATCTGATGAAGAATTTGATGACTCAGATGACGTACTTAAAATTCTTACACGTTTCGGCCGCTTCCTTACAGATTTTAACGCTTTCTTGCATTTGCGTTTATTTACTGAGTTTAGGTCACATAATCTGAAAGAACATTTAGCTCATTTCTGCCCCATACGATTTGTACAGTGTATAATATTAACATTAATCAAGAGGGCTATGCACTTTTGGCAGCAGGTATTAGATCGATTCGTACTAAAGCTGATAACAATCTGTAAACACAGATTTTTATGAATTTAAATATATCAATTTAATTGTTTTTGAGCGCTGTAAAATAAGAAATACATATTTTTATCCTGTTTGAAAATTTCGCTATTTCTTAAAAATAATTAAATTGCGTCATTTTACATTCAGAAAGCCTGCGGCAGGCATTTGTGCACTACGGCACTGTGGGCTAATATGACAATATCAGTTGTGAATAGACACCTGCAATACCGGCACTTACCAAAATGTAATAAAATAGCTGAATCAAGCAAAGACAATCGTTTTATTTTCCAAAGGCGCCCTTGTATAATGTCAATATTATACACCCTAAGCCAGCTAAATAAAAAATAAGTCCAAAATGGCACTAGAAACAACATGCGATCATAAATTATTTAAATCGAGTCTTGCTGCGCAATTTAGCTTTGACAGATTTTTATTGACTTTGATAGTATGATTGCCGACAAATGTCAAACATACGTCAAAGCTCGTCTATAATATCGTACGTTTCTGGGTATAAACTAATCAAAAAATGAACATACGTTCAAAATTCCAAAGCAAGACTTGATCTAAATAATTTATAAACACACTGTACAACTAATAAAAAAAAATTACCTATCAATCTCTTTGTCTGTACATTGGTCAAGAGGTTTTAAACAAATCGTTGGTTGATTGTTAATAATATTATCTTGATTATTAATAAAACTTTCAACATTTTCCACATTATCAGATTTTTCATCATCAGTATCACCACCACCATCCACATCACTATTTATAATTTCAGATCTTAAACATATTAATTAATAATTAAATTATCTAATTAAAAAAATATACTAATTACAAGTCTGAAATATCACTCCCAGAATCTGAAAAATGTAAATCACTACTATTAATGCTATCATCATCATTTAGATTTTCCAAAATGTTTTCTTTAGATTTATTTGGATCATCGAAAATTTGAGTATCATTAATGTTGGCTTTTAACAATGCTAAAAGTTCGTTATTTTCTTGTTGGGATTTTTCTAGTAATTGTGCCGCAAAATTCTCGTCCTCCCGATTCAATAACTTAAAATCATCTGCAAGAAAAACAAATTAAATAATAAGAAAGATTTCACAAACCAATCGATATAAATGACTTAATATGTACGAATCTTTTCAATAAAAATACTGTTTTTATATATAAATAACTAATTTACTAAAACACCGTGTCATATTAAGATGAAATAAAATAAACTTACCAACACCACAATCAAAATCAAAATTTGAAAGATTATTTGGTTCGTCTAATGTCGCATTTTTTTCTGTAAGCGAATGCTCTTCGATTTTAATCTCGTCGGAATCTAAAACTTAAAACAATTAATATAAAATGATAAAAATAATAATACATAATTATATAATAAAGATTAGAACTGCGACCCTTTTTTGATCTATTGTGCTCCCTACATCTACAAACACCCATGACCAGACTTAAGCTATCCTTTTCTTGGAAAAAGATTCCCGCCTGGGTAGGATTCGGACCCACCCACTCAATCTGTCAGGCGCTGAACGCAGTATCTTCAACCACCTGGGCACTTATAATCATATAAATAATAATATATAACAAAATAAAGCACCTGGCTGTGTATAGGTAATTGTCTGTTGACTATCTACTTCCACATTGGCATTTTGCAAAAGCTGATTTGTGACTTTCGGCTCTACAACAAAAAAGACAGTTTTAAGAAGACAAATTATTTTAGTAAGGTAAACCAAAATACAACAATCAAAAACAGCAGCCTTACCTTCAATATCCGTTTCCTGTGTATCCCCAATCTTCTTAAGACTTAAATTTATCTTCTTTTTATTAGCACAAGCCAATTGTATATTGGAATCTTTAACATTTCTATCATATTCCGCCTCAGTCTTATAAAGCTGGTCCTCCCACGTATCCAAGTTAATTCTCATCCTATGGATCAATGTATGTAATTTCTTCGAAACATTCTCTTGATTTTCAGTTTCCTCAAGCAGTAAATTACTCTTTTCAATAGCCTGAGTACACATATACCGCAAATCTTTTAAAATTGAGCTGATCAGCTCGTTTAAATTTTCTTGAATTTCGACCATTATAACATTTAATATTGAGGTTATGTAAATAAAAACTGAAGAATAGGTAAATATTAAGAATAACAACGTTTAAAAATGTGCAAGAAAAACATTATCGAAGTTTTTAAATTATTGAGGTCCGCCGACGCTACACTTGACTTGACTTGACACTTTATTTGTATTTGACATTATAGCTTGACAGCTGACAGTCAATGCTACCAACAATATGTTTTTAAAACTAATAATTTTATTGTAAAAAGCATGGTAAAAAGCTTCATGGTAAAAACACAAACAATACAAATATTTCTTAATTTATTTTAATATTTAATTTAATGAAATATTATTGTTTAAAATTAATTTAATAAGTAATATCATCCATGAGTCAAACAGTTGCAAAATATTATAATTCAAAAATATTTAATTGAAAACATTAATCTTCCTAAATTCATTACAAATAATTGAATCGATTTAACAAAAAAATTATTTTGTTTTCGTGTTTAGAAAAATTATTGTTTATAAATCATAGCTTCATGATTTATAATTAAAGTAGGTCAATTATGTACTTTATTAAGACCAAATAATTTTTTTATAAATGATTGATTTTCTGTCAAAAAAATTTTATAAATTTTGTTAAAATATACCGTCAAATTCAATAATAAGTTATTATTTATTTTGAAATTTTATATTAGAAGAGAAATTTTATTAATGGTGAAGGGAATTTATATTCTCAAAGGTTGGCAGAATAACCTCCCGCCTCCCGTTGACAATTGACATTTGGTTTTTCATTATCGTTTTAAATGCCGGATTTCTGCAAAAATAATGAATTAACATAAAATTGGAGTATTGGGTTTTTGCGAAAGTGCTTAAAATGGCTAACCATTACGTTGTTACAGCTCATAAGCCAACAGCTGTAACAGCTTGTGTCACAGGTATCTTCCAGCAGCCTTTTTTTTAGTTTTCAATTTCCTAGCCTCACTTTTTTCGTAGGAAATTTTACATCCCCAACAGATTTGAACTTGATTGTAGCGAAAAATAGCCGATTGGAAATTTATTTGGTGACTCCCGAGGGGCTACGGCCTGTAAAGGAAGTGGGACTATATGGAAAAGTGGCTGTCATGAAGTTATTTAGACCTCAAGTCAGTAGTCTACTAATGGTGGTAATTAGCTCTAAATTTGCTAATTTCTTCTAGCATGAAAAGAAAGATTTACTATTTATTGTCACAATGCGATATAATGCAATGATTTTGGAATGCACCACCGATAATGAAAGTCTTGAAATTATTACTAAAGCTCATGGGAATGTGGCTGATAAAATTGGGAAACCGTCAGAGACTGGAATTCTCGCTGTTATTGATCCTAGAGCTAGAGTTATTGGACTTAGATTGTACGATGGATTATTTAAGATCATTCCTTTGGAAAGAGACAATTCTGAATTGAAAGCTTCAAATATTAGGTGAGCAATGTTTATGTATAGTCATATTTGGGGTTATGTCAGTGATTTTCAAATGTCAAAAAAGATATGCATAATTTTAATTAATTGATTCTTGCCAAGTTGGGTAGAGGGCTCTGTATCTCCTGTTTTATAAGGTCACTCGATTAACACACTACGTGTTGAGGTAGCGCTATTAAAAAATGGCACATCCATGCTTGAATTTGTCGATAACAAAGGATGGAAAATGCAAATGTCGTAAGCGAGACAAAGAGGTCACTAGCTTTAGAGAATTAATTTTGTTAGCCAAAATGGCAGCCATAGATGGCAGCAGTGTTTCAGCGTTAATAAAAAGTTGTTTATCACCACTTACCAGATTGGATTTACGGTGCGACAACAATAGATCTAAAAAATTACTAATGGCGCTACCTGAGCACGTAGTGTGTTAATCGAGTGACCTTAGGTTATAAGTGTAAGACAAATGGCACTACTGAGAAATAACAAATAGAGTCCTCTATAGTATGAGTAAACCCATTAGTGTGGCTCGTTTTTGATTGGTTGCTCATTTTACAGGAAAATATTTGATTTAGTGTGTGATTAGTAAATTTGACACTTTGGTAGTGAAAAAAAAATTTTTTTTTTAGAATTGACGAACTACAGGTGCACGACGTAGAGTTTCTACATGGTTGTGTCAATCCGACATTAATTCTCATTCATCAAGACGTAAATGGCCGTCATGTGAAGACTCACGAGATCTCATTGCGTGAGAAAGAATTCGTTAAAGTGCCTTGGCGTCAAGATAATGTAGAAACAGAAGCTTCAATCATAATACCGGTTCCATCGCCGATTTGTGGCGCTATTATTATAGGTCAAGAGAGTATACTTTATAGTGATGGTGTTAGTAGTCCAGTTGTGGTAGCTCCAGCTGCTATAAAGCAAAGTACTATTGTTTGTTATGCAAAAGTCGATCCGGCTGGATTACGATATCTTCTTGGCGATATGGCTGGCCATCTTTTTATGCTTTTTTTGGATGTTGAACATCGACCAGATGACACTCATTTAGTCAAAGATGTAAAAGTTGAGCTATTAGGCGAAATTGCAACGCCTGAATGTATCACATATTTAGATAATGGTGTTTTATTTATTGGATCGCGTATGGGCGATTCACAATTAATAAAATTAGGAACGAAACCGAATGAAAATCTTTCTTATGTTACCGTTATGGAAACATATACGAATTTGGCGCCGATTTTAGATATGTGTGTAGTTGATTTAGAACGTCAAGGACAAGGTCAATTAGTTACTTGTTCTGGAGCGTTTAAAGAAGGTTCCTTAAGGATCATAAGAAATGGTATCGGTATACAAGAGCATGCTTCAATTGATCTACCAGGAATTAAAGGAATGTGGGCTTTGCAAGTTGCTTCAGGTAAGCTTTTTCTGAATTTTTTTTTGATTGTCTAACATCTGATGTTGAAAATGTTACGATTTTTAGGGTTTTTTATTATTATTTTTGTAAATGTTATTAAATTATACTGCTCAAAATTAACATTGACTGTTTTAGTGTGCAGCTATGTTTCTGTCTTAACACATCTAGTGTTCACATTTTTTTAAATATTTTGCATCGATTTATTTCAGATGGAAAACTGGATAATACTCTTGTGCTTGCATTTGTTGGTCAAACGCGTATCCTCAGTCTAACAGGTGAAGAAGTAGAAGAGACCGATATAGCTGGCTTTGCCTCAGACTTACAAACTTTTTTTTGTGGCAATGTTATAAATAATCAAATTATTCAAGTGACTCCAGTATCAGTCCGACTTGTTTCCGCGCAGCATAAGAATCTTTTAAACGAATGGATACCGCCGAGAGATAAGAGAATTGGGGTTGTAGCTTGTAATACTTATCAGCTTATTATATCGACAGGATGTATTATATATTATCTTGAGATTTATGAAAATGAATTAGTGATGAAAGCAACAACGTCTTTAGATGTTGAAGTTGCTTGTTTAGATATAAGTCCATTGGGCGATGGTGTTTTATCATCAGACTATGTGGCAGTAGGATTATGGACTGATATAACTGCGAGAATTTTAAGAATTCCCGATTTGTCAGAAGCGACAAAAGAGTTTTTGGGTGGAGGTATTTTTACAATGTTGTAGTAATACTGATTCTTGTTTTATAATACTTTTTATTTTAGAAATTATACCACGATCGGTATTGTTGACTTCTTTTGAAGGTCACAATTATTTGTTATGTGCCTTGGGTGATGGTTCAATGTTTTATTTTACTTTTAACAAAGATGGTGGTACGCTTTGTGATAAAAAACGTGTTACATTAGGTACTCAACCAACTTTATTACGTACGTTTCGTTCATTGAGTACCACAAACGTCTTTGCTTGTTCGGATCGACCTACTGTAATCTATTCATCCAATCATAAATTAGTATTTTCAAATGTAAATATGAAAGAAGTGAACCATATGTGTTCGTTGAATTCGGAAGCGTATCCAGATAGTTTGGCTTTGGCAACTGATGGAACTGTCACAATTGGGACAATTGATGAAATACAGAAATTACATATTCGGACAGTGGCGTTGCAGGAGTCGCCGAGACGGATTGCTTATCAGGAAGAATCACAGGTAAAGTTACATTTATATTTAATGCTAGAGTTCTGATTACAGGGTAATTATGATTAAATTTTAATTCAATTCAAAAATTTAACAATATGTCTTATTTTACTTTTTTTTGTGTGTAGAAAATTGCGTTTTTAGAAGGAATTCCATTAAATAGGCAAACTTTAAAAGCAACACTCTATCCACATTTACAACAATTGGTTGATTTTGGGTTTAATCATGATTACATTGTAGTAATTAACTAAATTTTGATTGATTTATGTATTATTACTTTTAGACATTTGGTGTTTTGACGGCTCGGATTGATATACAAGACTCGTCCGGCTTAAATCCCGTTCGTCAGAGTGCTTCTACACATTGCCAATCTACAACAGTTTCAAGTAGTGTGGGTTCTCTGGCAATGAGTAAATCCAGCAGTAGTACTCTATTGGGTGGGAATATGGTAGCCGAATATGGTCAAGAAGTTGAAGTTCATAATTTGTTGATAATCGATCAGCATACCTTTGAAGTTTTGCATTCACATCAACTTATGCAACAAGAATATGCGATGTCATTGATTTCAACTAATCAATTAGGTACGACTGCTGATAAGACCGCTTATTATATTGTTGGTACGGCAATTGTCAATCCGGAAGAATCTGAGCCGAAGCAAGGTAGAATTTTGGTCTTCCAATGGATCGATAATAAATTAAATCAAATTTCTGAAAAAGAGATCAAAGGTGCTTGCTTTTCATTGGCTGAATTTAATGGTAAACTATTAGCGAGTATTAATAGTACAGTTAGATTATTTGAATGGACCGTTGAAAAGGAGCTACGCTTGGAATGTTCTCATTTCAATAATATTCTAACTTTATATCTAAAAACGAAAGGTGATTTTATATTACTGGGCGATCTTATGCGAAGTATGACGCTACTTCAATACAAAACGATGGAAGGAAGTTTTGAGGAGATCGCACGAGATTTTAATCCAAATTGGATGACATCGGTGGAAATTCTCGATGATGATATATTCTTAGGTGCCGAAAATTCATTTAATATTTTCGTCTGTCAAAAGGATAGTGCAGCGACGAGTGACGAAGAACGATCGCAAATGGATGAAGTTGGACAATTCCATGTTGGCGATATGATTAATGTCTTTCGACATGGATCATTAGTGATGCAAAATCTAAGCGAAACATCAACGCCGACCAATGGATGTGTTCTATTTGGTACGGTTGGTGGGGCGATTGGTTTAGTTACACAAATTAAATCCGATTATTTTGAGTTTTTGTTGGAACTACAAAATAAATTGGCGATCATTATTAAATCGGTTGGTAAAATTGAGCATTCTCAATGGCGCGCATTTAATACCGATATTAAAACGGAAGCGAGTGAAGGATTTATTGATGGTGATTTGATTGAAAGCTTTTTGGATTTGAATCATGAAAAGATGAAAGAGGTTGCTGAAGGAATGCAAGTAAGTGAAACAATTTTAGTTTTTTTTATCATTACTACACTGAGGTAGCGGAACTTGGATATTTTTTTGGTTTGTCTGTCATTGTACAGGGTCCGCGGCCAAATCTCTACTAATCTCTTTTTGTGTTTCCTGCTAACAGATGCCTATCGAAGGGGGAATGAAAAAGGATTGTACAGTCGATGATTTAGTCAAAATGGTAGAGGACCTAACTCGAATTCATTGAAGACTTTAAAAACTTTTGTAGATTTAATTAAGTGTTGTTTTTTTTTTTGCTGCATAATTCATATACATAGTTTCTTTATAATTGCCGCTTTAGTGTATTAAGTCAAACAAAATAAACTTTGTAGAAAAATGTACGTTTATTATTTTAATTAACAAAAAAAATTAGGCATTTTGGCTGCGAAATACCTGCTCATAGCCGGTTTTGATCAAAAATTGAAAGTTTGTGTTGTTTTGAAGGTCTTTCAGGGAATCGTCGTCGAGTAATGTTTCCAGAGGTGGCAGAAGACTCCAACAGTTACCATCTAAAACCATCGCGAGTTCG
Source organism: Lagria hirta (assembly GCA_947359425.1). Lineage (NCBI taxonomy): Eukaryota > Metazoa > Arthropoda > Insecta > Coleoptera > Tenebrionidae > Lagria > Lagria hirta. Next base: position 2,968,494 of record OX375795.1, on the reverse strand, counting down.
ATGAGCTTAAAGAAGAGCTTATTTTGTAGTAATTCAAGTGGCGAATCTAAATTTGTATGATCCCAAGAATCTCGGAGCAGAGCCGTCCTCCAGATTTTCAATAGCAATTCTTGCTTTAATTCCGGATCGTCGATGAAATGTAATAAATCTAAGGCTTTTTTAAATTCTAATTCGTCTGCCTCTTTATACTCCGGACAAATAGAAAGACTTATTAGATCAATTGGATTGATTACTCTTATATGGATTGTATCGTAGCCGAATTGCTGCAAGACATAATCAGGAATATCTTCTTGGAAAGCAATTAAATTCAATTTTGATTCAACTGTTTTAATATAATCATCAGTTACATGACTCCCTCCTGCTAATCTAGCCAATTTACATAAACTCAGCATTGTTTTTTGTCGGGTAATCGAATCAGTCTCTTCCATTCCCAATTTATGCAATGTATCAGCCGCTTGATTGTACTTTTTATCAAAAATCTCTTGCATCCACGCCAAAGATGGATGATCCGATAAAAATGTCGTTAGCTTTTCAATATTCTTCGATTTTGTCACATTTTTACACATATCAATCAATTTCCCTTGCTTATTCTCTTTCAAAAACCAATTATAAACATACTCGGAAAATCCCTGATTACTAAATCGCTCCAAATACTCATCGAGTCGACGCTGATTATTTGTAGATTCACAAATTAACATTAATGTCTCAAAATCTAAATATTTTTCAGCTAGCTTCGCGGCCCGTTCCCACTCTTTTTCGTGAACTAAAAAAAAATCGCTTGGAATCGACTCGAGAAGGACCAAAAATACTTACTGAATGGCTTCATAAACTTCTGACGATCTGAATGATATTGTTTATACAGAATTTCCTCCGAAGCCGTACCGTTAATGCTTTTCAAATGACTTGCTTGACCATTCAAGAGAACATCAGTTAACCCCACCAATTGATCCAGGAGGTCATTCCTCGAACGATCATTATTCGATAAAATTATGCCGTAGTTGTAGGTCAAATAGTGCTAAAATAATAAAAAAAAAATTACATACTGACATGTATACGATTTTTTTTTAATTTTCGACCAGAATCCCATAGTCGCTAACCTAACCGAAATTTATGTCAACCTATCAACGAATATTCCTAAATGGAATATTCCATTTAGGACTTACCATTTGTGACAGTATATTAAATAATCCTTCACTCCCATTGGCTACTGTCCAAGGTAAATACTCGGGTGCTATGGCGGCTGCAGCATCACTCGGTTTAAAGTGAACTACATTCTGTTCCCTCCATTTTGAGATATCGTGAAAAACACTCTAAAATTAAACATGTTCTGAATATTAGTCAAAAATCTCTTTACTTAATCAGTCTTGCCACTGTATTTTTGCTTCATTAACTTATAATAATCACTCGGTATAATCAATACATACCAATAGTATTTCATTAGTTTCGCTAATTATCTCAATGATAAACGTTTGAGCGGCACTGGAATGTGCAACATCTTCACAATAATTAACCAATTCTTGTATTCCTTTATGAATTTGACTGATCTCTCTAAAAAAAATATCTTGATTTGTTAGACCATTCGTTGGTTTGGTATTTAAATTTCCAACAACGACATTTATCGCCTTTTCAAGAAGCTCTTTTCTTGGGAAACTTTTTAACGCAATTGCCGCTATAATTTTCTCATAAAATTCAGCTAAAATCATTAATTAAAAATGATTTCATCAAATATTTAAGCTTACCAAAAATATAAATTGTGGCAACTGTACTATTTCGAAGTGTTGATGCCACCAATTGCCCCCATAACCCGGATTCTTTTAAAAATTTGACATAGAGACCCAATGCTTTTTGTTTATCTTCAAGTTGATGTAAGACTTGCATTGAATAGGAGCTCCCAATTCCAGGTGCAGCTTCTTCAATATTCCATCGAGGATCTCCTGCAGGAATATCATCCACTAGATCTTTACACATCATTAATGTAACTTTATCAATAAGTGAATCAATTCCAGGTACTTTTGATGAATCAATAGGGAAAATATCTTGAAGAATCTCTAGATAAGCTTGTTCTTGATTTTTTATACAAAAAATAAAAGCAGCTTTGAGTTGACTTAATGTATCTTTGTAAGTATTCGACATTTCTTCAGGATCCATATTATAAATAGATAGATTATTGACAATAGCATTATCGGCCACCGATGTTTCGGCCAAAATAGTTGTGCTTAGATTCAAATCATTAGCCATTTCATTCCCTGCAACCGCCACAAGACCATGAATTCTTGAGAAAAACACCGGCGTATTAACACAAATCGATCCGGCAAGAAGAAAATCGTCTGGTGAATTAAATTCCAAAGTATCTGCTGGTTCTTGTGGCTTCACCACAGTAATAGATTTCTGATTATACAAATAAGCATAGGTCCCATAAACCAAAAACCTATAGGACAAGGCATCATTCGCATTTTCCCTATACAAATCGGTCAATTTCAGCAAAACAAAATCTTTAACATGTGTTGGAGGCTGCTGGGAATTTGTTTGAACACTTATCATTGCATAATGGATTCGCGGTGAAAGTGGAATGTTAGCAGCGGCCGCCAAAATGATTACACTATCCTTATCCGATTGAATATCTAATAACCAAATATCTATCTCAGCTTGATCTCCAGCATTATTTTCCCATAATGCCGAACGAAAACTATCACGCACCATGCGATTCAACTCTGCTACGAAAATAAATATTTCTGTATCTTGTTTAGATACAATCCATTTCTGTAGATTATGATCGGCTAAGACGTAAACTGACCAAGTATCGTTTGTATTGGGGACGCTTAAAATTCGTACCATACCCTAAAACAAATATACACTGTGATCAAAAAGAACACAAATCAGAGTAGTCGGCGTTGCAAATTATCGGTCATGTCAAGCCACTAAGCTGAAATAAATAAATCATATCTCATAACACGCTTTATTATTATTATCTGATAATGAAAAAAATTTATAAAATAAAGAAAAGCTACATTTTCCATTCGTAAGAATGGGTAATAAGTAACCAATTTTATTACCACATGTGGCGCCACTGGTAATTTTTTCTAAACAACAATAACTACGAAATAAGTTGTAAAAAGATAATTGATAATAATAAGAAACGTAGTTGGTGGCTTTGTGTAGTAAAACTTACATTTTCTGAAGAATTCTCTGAGGAAATTGGTCCATAAATCAAGCTTGACATCCTCCTTGTAATGCCCCCGAGCCAACCGGAAGGCATTTTTAACACTTTACATTTCAACCCATGCCTCCCCATTTGCAATTGAGGATGAATTAATAAAATTGTGCAGGTGGTAGTCGCCAGTATACACCCCAAACCTTCAACATCAGTGAGACTATCACATTCTTGCCCCTGCAAACTAACTTGCTGCTCAACTGAGACCCCTTCATGAACAATAGCAGGCCAATATCTGACAACCCCCTCTGGCGAAACGGCAATACATGAAGGTGTATTCGAGCCACTATTCACAAACACTGAAACAAGCTCTGCCCGGTGTGCTAAGTCACTTTGGGGCAATTGTAACTCAAAGCACTGATTTAGTTGATGGGATTTCTTCGATGGTGTATGGGAATCTAAATTATGAGGACTTTGCCTATACTGCCAGATTAATAGCCTCCGACCACAGACCACCCAAGCGAAGCCATAATTCGAAATACGCGCGGAAACTACCGTATTTCTTTCGGCGAACGTTAAGGCTTCGGTGATTAGAACCGGCAAAGGCTGGCCGAAACGTTCGACGTAGTTATGAAGAGTTGAAAAAATTATTTGAAGGGATTGTGTTGATCGTCCTGAGACACTAAAACGCCTAAAATCTCAAAAATTATAAAATACATTTGGAATACATCGCACTTACGAAGACTTGCGAAAACTTGAAGGTATAACGCGCTTATCGGTTATACTCTGCCGAGAACGAGGGGAAAATGGACTTTTTGTTAAATAGGGGCTGGTAAAACTTCTATCCATTCTCCAATCCTAATATTACAATTTTTATTCCTCTAATGCCTCTACGAGTCTAATAACACAGTTCTAACCTCAAAATATTTAAAAATTGACAAAAAAAAATAAAAACTGTAGCCCGATAGAGGGCGCTTCAAAACGAAACAATTAAAAATAATAACAATTTTTAATAAAATTGTGTGTGACTTTAGCACAATTTGACAATTTGTACGAAAAATGTAAATAATTAAATAAATTTAGAACATTTTATACTTATATAATTTTATAATTTTAAATACTTTTGAGAATTTTGTTTCGTTTGAAGTTCAAGTTGTCTTGAAATTTTCCGTCAGAGGTCAGCAACTTTGCAGATTTCTCTCAATATAAACTGCTGACAAATAGTTTTTTTACCGAAAATTTATATTTAAGCTAAATTTGTTTAATACGCTGTAGAAATTGTGATTATTATTGTAATAAACAATTATAAAAAGTATTATTAGAAAATGTATAATTTATTTCTCTATGATTTATTTAAATATTTTTAAATTTTTGACAGTAGCTAGGGAATTTACGATGTGTTTTCTTGTTAGTTGGCAACTCTGCTTGCACAGTAGTTGTTATATGCCCGTTGTGTGTCTTTTTAATTAATCATTAGTGCCGATTTGGTGCATTTTTTCGATGGATTTTTCGTTGTTTTTGGTTAAGTTCTTCTTATAGGAATACGGTCCTAAAGTTTCTGAAGTGTTTGAGTTCGGTTCAGTCGTCGCTGTTGTATCGTCGCCGTCGGTCTCCGGAATGTTAATTTTCACTTCGCCGTGGCCGTTCATGTTTTCTTAATTTCCCGTCTCATCGAAGGGGAACAACGTCAATTCTGAGTGCAGTGGAAGTCTTCTTAGTCCCACGAACATGGTCAGTATTTGATGACGAAGGGAATATGCGAAGGGTCATATTATTATAGGTTATATTACGACCTCGGATCACTCATTTTTCGGTTTTTGCTAATTGTTACAGGAGGGAGGAGGAAGAAATACAAGTGGTCCTGGGGCAGGCGATCCCTCGTCGAAGACGATGCCGAATAGTTTCAACGAGAACCATGCGGCGGAGGTAAGCGTAAGAATAATTAATAATTATTTATTAGTCGTCTCGTATGTGTCAAGCATGTCTCTTGTTTTTTCTGATGTTTCATTTGTTTTGGCATCGCGTTTACATAGCCAACTATTTTTAGCTGAGGAATCTTTTTAAATAACTTTAATGTTTACGTATTGTGGCAGGCGGCGCGGCGTTTAAGTGTTAATATATTTAGTTTCATGATGAAGGGGGCCCATACAACGCCCCTTATTTAAGGGTTAATTTTCAATACAGGATGACGTGCATTTGAAATATAAATTTTAATAATTGACATAAGATCGCGATTGTCATTTGATACCGGGCAGGGGCGGTTCGTCATAATTAATTAATGCCGGAAATTTATTAATTGCGCATGTCATTATTCATTTTGCAAAATATTTGTATAATTATTCATTGTATCGGGTGTTTATTTAAAAAAGTCATGAAGACAATAGACAATTAAAATGATTGATGGTGGTGAGATGGCGCTGTTGTTTGTTTACATTTTAACAAATATGGCCGTTTGATTAGGTATATTATTCTCTTTTATGAGTTAAATGAAATATTATAAATTTGTTCAATCAAATGTTTTGCCTCTTAAATCAAAATTGAGAGACTGCATGTCAACAATAATTACTCCTTAGGATTTGAATTTTCAGGGAAATTATCTTTTTAATGTTGCATAGAATAGTGATTTTCAAGAGTGCTTGTGAATGTTTGATTACTTGATAGTTTTTTTTTTGTATAGTTTATGAAAATAAAACCTTAATGGAGATTTCCTTAATGGTCAAATTTTACAAAATCTAGGAGATGTATCTAACTCTATATTATTTCATGACACAACAACTTCACTTTAGAATGACGAACTTTTCATGAATAATAATAATGATAGTTTTAATATAAGCTGATCTAACCTAAATTATTGACATGCTACATTATTTTTTGTTTTCTACTGGAAACCTCATAGTCTCCAACCTATAAACAAATATTCTTAAATGTAGGAAGTAATTTATTGTTGACATGGGTATAAGTATCGACATTTTAATTATTTAAAGTCGATATTTCTATATCAACTAGATTTATCGATAAATGTCGATTTGAAAAAAAAAATACTTCAGGCAATAAATGAGTGGATTGTACACATTAGCGTCTTGTATCAGAAACGCACATCTAACAAGTGTCGGATGTTTAAAAAAAATCAGACAGTATAGACACATTTATTCTTATAGACTCAGACATGTTTTAGAAAACCAGATAGAAACAAGAAATCTTTAATATTTTAGAGTTCTGGCAACACGTCTGTGTATTTCTTAGCGTAAAAATACTATATAGTTTATGTGCAACATTGCACTTATGTCTAAAAATAAAGCTAATTAGGTAATATTATTTCATAAAATTGTCAATATTATTAAATTGATAATAGAAAAAAGCGTCATTACTGGTCAAAATCGATATAGTAATCTATAGATTATGCGAATAGTTATGAATAAACGTATTTTTTTTTCTTCTTAAATGGATTATTCTATTATGGCGTTTAGTGTGACGTGTATGACTAAATTAATTATCGTAAATTTTGATCTTGGAAATGAAATTATCACACGTTTATTGATTTTAATACGAGGCTATCGTGTTTCATATATGGTTTCGTATTATTCATAATATTTAACCTTATTAAAACTATAATAAGAAGAATTTATTTGACAAATTTCAGTTCAATCGGCTCAAAAAAAAATTGTCATTTATTGAATGATATTTAAATTTTTATCAGATTTGGATTTTTTTTATTTTTTTTTAATAAGACATTGACAATGACCTGAGTCAACATGGAGACCAACCTTCAATTTAAAATAAATATCCGTGTTGGGTATAATTGACTAATTGTATACAAATTGCATTGGAAATAGTTTTTTAATTGGCTAAATTAAATCTAAATGACCTATATAATTTTTTATTGAAAAATATTTTGGAAACTTTTTACGAAAATACATATTTAAAAATAAAATAAATGTTTATTTTTTTTTCGGATTACAAATATTTTTTTAATTCTTGTAGTGAAAATGATGATTAACAGGGATTTTTATTTTCAGGAAAAAATTAGTAATATTTTATTTTTTATTAATTAAGCTATATTTATTTTCTGCCGTAATCTGTTCTTTTATGCATTTTACTTGTACAAAATAATTTCACATTTGCTAGGCGTTTCGTGACGGCTCACATTTTTTTTTAAATTTAATAGTGTTAGAATTTGGAATAATATTAATTTCTGGAGCTAAGCCTCAAATAAATTAAGCATTGGACTGGAATAATTAAATTAAAACAAAAAGTTAGATAATGAATTTAATAGTTTTTGACATAAAGTTGAGTTTTTGAAAAAAAAAATGATTTTTTTTTGATACTGTAGTTTAGATTATTGAAAATGAATTATGTAACTTTAAAAAAAAATGTTACGTGACTATAAACAACGCGCTAGTATTGGTTGACTTGTTTGTGACGTAACTATGTTATAATCACACGTCTATGGTTTCTACATGTGTTTTGACTAATCAAATTAATATGAGAATTCCATGAACCAATCAGAGACTGAGATTTTAAGACTTTTCTACGGTAATCACGAAATTATCCCGGTTATTTAGTGATTATTTTTTCCAACAATTCAAATTTACACTTGAACGAGAGTTTGGGAACATTTTTCCACTCATAAATAATAAACAGACTAATTTTCTGTTTGTTTTTATGTATAATTTGTGGTTGCAAAGGTATAACAGCATAAACTTACTTGATTTTGATAATGTTCAGAGCTTCAAATTCTATATTTTACTTTTTAAGCCTTTGGAAGTGTCCTGGGATTCTCTACCCGAATACCGTTTCGTGCATATAACGTTATTTCGGATACAGAAATTGCTGTATCCGAACAATCAATCAAAAGTGTACATTTCTCATTCAAATATGCAATAAATTTTGGTCTTTAATATTAGTAAAAAATTATTCTTTTATATCAGAATTTGGATCTGCCATCAAAAGGTTAAAAATTTGACGATCAAGAATTTATTGGCGTTTGACTGTGCTTATGTGTTTTAAAATTTTTGTCAGAGACTTTTTATTAAAGTAAATGGCGGGAAAATCATCGTTAAGTTGCTCAAATTGTGTTAAAGATATATGACGTCATAAATAATATGTTTACATTGTAGACTATTTTTGTAGATACATTTGATCATCGGTAATTGTGAATTGAAGTTTTGTTTATTTATCGAAATAGATTGAAATTTCTATTTTCACGGCCATTGTCAGTAAATAGGTGTATAGAATATTAAAAGGCGCCAGATTTTCTAAAAAGCGCCACTAATTAGTTGCGATTAATGAATTACTTACGTAATTTTGGCACACGATAGTATCTCTGAGATCATCATAGTGACGAACCACCACTGACATTAGGAAAATGTTTTATTTGGTTTATATTTACACACTGGCACAGTATTTGCGTTGGTCAGTCGTTGTGCTATGTTTGTGTTTTATCGAAAAAATAATAGTGCCTTTGTGGAAAAAGAAATTTTTCAAATTGGAATTTTATTATTACAATCAGGTGGTGGTGGTGGTGATTTAGGGGTGGCGGGGGTGATTAGTGTATGATTACAATTACGATGGCGTTAAGTGGAATATTTCGGCGACGAAAACGAAGCGTTTTTGAAATGGTTATTAGATTTTTTCTATTATTATTATTATATTAATTTAATTTTGTTTTTTTTTTATTTATTTATTTTAGCCGAAGAATAATAGTGTCTCTGGTGCACCACCTCCAACGCCACTCAACAAAACAAAGCTGACAACAGGTACAGTCCAAGGGCCATTAATCAAAAAGGATAAGAGACATTCCAGTTCACGATTCAATATTACGAAAAACCGCGAATTGGAAATGTTGCCATCCCTGAAAGGTATGTGAATTTTCTCTCTCTCTCTCTTTTGGTGCGAGACGGCTATTTTTAGGGATCATTGGCAACGACCGACGTTTATAATTTTTCTGTTTATATTTTTGTAATTTCACGTATTTAGTAACACAGAAAAAAGAGCGAAAAAAAAAACAAAATTTAAGTCAATGTTGTCCAAAAATCTAAATATTATTTTATGTCAAGGCAAAGCAATAATGGTCGCAAGGTTTAATTTTCTTTTTAAAAATATGAATTCTATTTAATAATATACGCTTGCTCATATTTAATTCTCATATTTCTTTCTTGTTATGTGGTGAGTGAGGCATTTCAAGGACTGTTTTTACAACAAACACGTGTGAATATTAAAGCGAAATTATTGGAAAGTTGGGGTAGGTTGAAGGGGGGGGGGGTAGGAGGGAAGTCTAGCTTTTATAAAATTATTATCAGAGATATCTCACACAAATACAAACTTTATCTAATTCTAAATGGTCGACTCAAGGTATGCTACTCACCTTACAAAGAAAGATGAGAAAACTATACTCTAACTAAAATGATAATGGGACTATTACAATTTAAACTTGGCGCTCTTGTTACGGTTGGCAATACTTGTCTACGTTGCCAATTGATCTTACGCGGAAATGATTTATCAGTTGTATTCGAAATTTTGCAACCAGTAGTACGTACTTCTCTTAAACTCAAATTTTTTTTTTTTAATCTGGCAACAAGGTTATGTTATTACGTCATTTTGAACAATGACGCATTGTCATTTTAGTTTTGGATGGCCTATATGTATAGATTATAAATATTTAAAATACTGCTCTGGGTTTATGTGGATTTCTACTGCATAGAAATTAATAGTGAACTGAAAATTATCACGTCACAAATAAAACTCTGATCAGAGGGTACTGTCTTCGACAGAACCATTTAGCTTTCAAATAATACAAATTAAAATTTTTGAAAAAACCGACTTCAATATTAATTATTACTTTATTTATTTATTAATTGATTGAAATTGCTTAATTAAAAGTAATTAAATAAATAAACTATTGGAGTATCTTTTTAAATTTCTCACAAATTTTTATAATCAATTAAAGTGTCAAAAAAAGCATTAATAAGAATAACTAAAAAAACTACTGGTCAGATCTTGATCAAATTCAAATGGAACTAAATGGAAAGCACCAGTTTTTAAATAAAAAAAAGAATCATTAAATTTGGTGCACCCAGAAAAAAGTTATGAGGTAACACACAGAAAAAAAAATACAGTCGAATTGAGAACCGCCTCCTTGTTTTGAAGTCGATTAAAAAACAGTATATCTAATCGTTTTTTCTTTAATTAAAAAATTATTCTGATTTTATAAATATATTACATGAATGTGTTTTTATTTGACTTTTGAACACTTTTGGTTTGATTGGTTGAAATTTTATTTATGACGGATTTGTTCACAAGTTGCTACCTTCAAGCCAATTGCTATTGCACTGTCATAACGGCAAACTAGAAATTGTATAATTATACATTTGTTTCAAAAAATAGATTAAAGTGAAAAATTAAAATGGTGAATTTTTAATAATCAAGACTTACTTTATTATTTTTTTTATTTTGAAAAAAGTCGAAAATTGTCAAAAACTTAAATGGGCTTCTATGCTGAAATAGAATGCTTTTTGATAAGTGAATCAAGATTATCTTTACTTTATATAGTTTATTTAAAAAAGTTAAAGAGTTACAGCACATTAAAAGCTAAAAAAATTGCCAAAAAATAGAGATAGGTTCAACAAAAAACATGTTATATCATAAAATAATCACTCATTTGAACCAAAATTAATGAAAAACGGCTTGTTTTTGTTATTAATTCTTATTTTTATATAATTTGAGAATGATATGGAACTAATAGATAGCTTAAAGATTAATATAAAAACTATAGTTTTTTTAGTTTTTCAGTGCTTTTCTTTTAATAAAGTACAACAATCAGACCCAAGCGAACGATTTCCAATAAAAGCAAAGCCCTTCTTTCAAAAAATGTTAAAAATTTAAATGGGTAATTTTGAATATTCTGGTAATAATGATTGTGGGGCCATAGTTGAGAATTTTTTTTTCAATTGGCAGCATTGTTGTTTGGATTATTGTTTTTATTCTTACCAACTTAAGAAAATAATTTTCAACTCTATTATTATTTGATAAAAAAAAACTATTATAATTAAATAGAATAGTCTTTATTTAATAATAATTAAATAGACAGTCATCATTTTTAGGAAAAAATCAGTAATATTCTATTTTTCTTTTATGCATATTACTTTTCAAGTTTTCACATCTAACATTTTTTTTAGTGGTGTTCTTAAATTGAAGTATACTACAATTATTACTGATTGAACGTTTAAAAGCCAATTTGTAGCACTTTGTGTAATCAAGAATATTAGCGTAATAGGTTGTTATCAATTCCAATTAATCACGTAATTTTATAGGATAATGTAATCAAATTCTCTTCATCCCTCATTCTGTCTTTTCTCAATATTGTGTAAACCTGGCTTCTTTAATAAGGGTAACAGGTGCCCTATGTACGCGCTTGCGTGTCTCCTTGTCAGATCTATTAATCCATATCCTTTCACCCCTTATCGCTGTCGGCACACACACACACAGTTGAGTGAAATTCGTAAAAACAGTTGCAATGACATTTGATAACAGCTTTTTTTCGATTTTTAATATTTTTGACGCACAAAAAGTGATATTTGACAGTGAAGTAATTTAATAAAATAAAAACAAAAATGGTTCACTCAACTTTTGCCCAAGGGCATGTTATGGGTGGTCGGGATTCCTCACCTTTAGGTATTCCAAAATCACCCTCATTTCATAGTGGATTAGATTTAGTTGCTTCAGCTAGTGTCGATTCATTAGTTGCTGCACAAACGACGTCTGTCAAACAGTTGGAACATGATTTTGGAATTATTGGAGGAGGAGGAGGAGGACGTAGTAGTGAAGGAAATGGAAGAATTTTCGGTAAAAGAAATAATACAGAAGCTGTAAAAGTTTTACAGGAGACTGGATATTTGCCAAAAATACAAGGTTAGGGGATCGGCAATTTATAATTTTTTTTTTCTTCAATAATGATAGTTTTCCAAGTTTGTCTGTTTTCCATAAATTTGGAAAAATCGTCCAATTTTTGGGACTTAATTATCTATTTAGATGACCTGAATACTATATGAAACTGTCAGAATTCTTGAAAGATATTATTAGTTTTTTTTTTTTATTAACTTATAATCTGTAGAAAAAGGTTTCAAAGGTCAAATGTAGCTTTTTTTTTAGACAATATTAATGAAAAAAGGTAGATAGAGATCTAATTTTGTGACAATTGAAAATGTCACAAAAGTTTTTTATCGGTTTCAATTGAATGAATTATATATTTTTCCAAATAAATTTTATAAAGGTGGTTTAAATAATTTTTGTTCATTCTAATCTTGTTTTAATTTTCAAGATATTTAAAACTGGTTTATGATTCAACACATATAACTTTTCGATAAAACAAATGCTGAGTTAGCACTTTTCATTTGTTTTCTTTTTGATCGCTCTGTATCTTATTTGATAATAGCGAAAAATTATTTTTTTTTAAAGTATAATAATAATTAAATTATGTCTGCAGCATAAGGTTATTAGGTCAATAAACTCGCAATTTTTGTCGTTTTTGAATATTCAAATATTCAAATTTTATTATTCTTAGATCCTACGCTTTTTTTTTATAATTTTGAATAAAATGGCAGTCAAAATGAAGACATTTTTAATGAGATAATTGATCAGTATGTATTTTAATTTTTTTTATAGCTTTATTAAAAAGCTTGCAGTTTTTTTTCTATAATTATTATTTATGGACATAATATAATAGATATTTAAAATTTAATATGGCGAATTTATTTATCTTTATTTTTTTATAATGAGAAGCTAAAGTTTTTAATTAGTTCGTTTTCTTGAGAAGATCTTGTTGAAAATTATATTTAAACGAGCCATTCTTGTGTTTACAGTAAAATGCAATAAATTTTGGTCGTCGGATCTCACATATGTCAATTTTTTTGACATTATGATTAAAACCCTTAAAGCGGTTCTTTTAAGATAAAATTTATGGCATTTTGAGTATGACACAATCAACGTCTAGTAATAGTATATTGTTATACGAGTTGCACAAGACATATGTTTGTAGCAGCATGTTGCACAAACCCATGTCTTGTAAAACAAGTGTAACATGCTATTTTTTCTATTTTGCTTTTATTAATATATATAGATTATGAAAAATTCATCTAGTGAGTTTTTATCTCAGGTTGGTATGACTGATATAACTATTAATATTAATTATTATAATAATGACAGTAATGTCAATGTTACTGACATCATCATACCAACCCACGACAAAAGTCACTAAAAACGATTACACAAAATTCACTTTTGTCTAACTACTTTTTTTAGAAACAGTGTCACAAAATCGTCATTGTGAACGTGAAATAGAAAAAATAATTTAAAGGTTAAGAGCGATTTTCATTTGAAAATTTGTCAATTTATTAAAAAATGACAGATTTTGTATAAATTTAGTTATTTTGCGGAAACAGCTTTAACAATTTGGATTTGGATAACATTTCGCTGTTTTCTGTAGTAGGACAGATAGAGTTATATCGAGGATAGTTATCCAAATGCTGGTTTGCGTTTATGACAGTGCAATGGAATTTTATACTTGCTTAATAAGACTTAAAGTCACACTCATACTATTAAAACACTCGTGTGGCAATACAACATCTTATTAAACAGTTATAATAATATACTGTTTTTGCTCAATTCTGAAGGTCTTTGAAGAGTGTTTTGGAAGAAATGTTTAACAAAAACAAAATTAAATGATTGTAAAATTATGATATTGTTACAGAGGCCATGATCGGTGAACGCGAAGAACTATTTGTTCAAAAATTACGTCAATGCTGTGTTCTTTTCGATTTTGCTTCGGATCCTCTTTCGGATTTGAAATGGAAAGAAGTAAAACGAGCCGCACTTCATGAAATGGTAGAATATGTCACACAACAGAAAGGTGTTATTACTGAACCTATTTATCCGGAAGCTGTTAATATGGTAAGATTTTATTTTAATGATTTGAGTAAGTATGAAAGAAGTAGGTTAAGTAAGTACCCTGCGGTGGTCTTATAGTTAATACTATGTTTAAACCTAATGCGAAAAAATCGCTATCATAAGTGACTTCTGGTGTAAATATATATAAATATGTTTCTGTATTTTACAAGTTTTTCCAATACAATAATTATTGTAATTAGTCGATAAGATGTAAGAGGGATTTTGCAGTGCGATTTTTTGTCCTTCCTACATTTACAAACACTCATGGTCAGACGAAAGCTATCTTATTTTTATAAAAAGACTTTTTGCCTGAGTGGGATTCGTACAAACGCTACTCATTTGGCCAGGCTCTGAAAGCACTATCTTTACCGAGGATTTCGTGTTAAATAATCAGCGACAATCGTCTGACACTATAAACCACGTCTATTCGACTCTTTCGTCGACAAACAGTGCTGCCACAGCATGAATCTTGAAACACCAAATTACTCTGATCCTTCAATTTCATTCATAAAGTAGTTTTGTTGATTATGTATCGATGATACAAAACAAACGCCACCTAATTTTTTAATTATTTGACTTGCGTCTATTGATTTTTGATAGAAATAAATTTTATCCTTTTTTTCTTTGTGTACAAGTATTGCAAAAAATTAGCTCAGTGACCTAAAGCCGTAAGTCTTTTTTTGGTTTCGAATGCTTAAAAAACCTTGACATGGATCTGCAACCAAAAAAAAAAAATACGATAATATGATATCTATCCATTGAGCGTTATAAAATAATTACATAATAGTTTTTATACAATAAAATCACAAAATTTGTATTACTTTTTTTTTGTTTTTTTTTTTGGATTAGAAATACTCGATAAAATTAATTTTTAATGTTTTTGCTGTCAAGATTTGATAAGCTTTGGAATGAATTAATCTTTTTGTCGGTTACATTGGATAACTATCGAAATGAGAATTAAAAGGAATCATAATTATGCTATAGGGTATATACTACTTTCGAAATTTGAATATTTGAGCAATTCATTTCAAGCACTAATGGCACTAGGTCGATAATATACAGTTTTTACTTTAAATAATCCTGTTCGCAAAATCATATAGAGTAGCACCATACTTTAAAAGTAACGCTTTAAATTATCTGTCATCTATAAGCAAGTCGAGCTTACTTGGCAACATGTGTTGTGTCCTGTATCTGATGACAGAAGTCAGCTGTAATTTTTTTTACAAATGGAGCACTTTATTTCAATCTTTGTTGATCACACGTGTGACTTGCGGCAAAGGTTAGCTCATACATATGAAAGCAGTGGCAGTGACAGTACAGATTAGAAAAACAAGGATGCAATGTTGCCAGATGGTGTGATGGCATCTTGATGCGCTATACTTGAAGGAGATTAAATATGAAAATGAGTGAACTATAGTCATTTTTAAAATTGTGATTGCGCATCTAGTTTTATTTTTTTTTTTTGAGAGAAAATTTCTTAATTAAAAAGTGTTGTTTTCTCTTCTGAGCTATGGTAGTTTGCATGTATTTTTGTTTCTTGTCTATGATTCGCTCTTTTTATTGTTTGTAGATATGGTAGTATAGTTGATAAAAGGAATATACGGCTCTAGCTATAGAATCGGCCAGTTGGTTTTTCTTTCATAGACCACATTATATATCACTATGGCTTTACTGGCCAACTCGTTCAAATATAGTGGTTCAGTCGATCAGTGCAACAGCACGCAGTAGAATACTGTTCACAAATCACAATATTCTATGGTGAACACCTGCGTGCTCAAAAAACAATCTGTCTCTATTATTTCTTTTTCTCTAATATCTGTTTTTGTTGTTTTTTTTTTCAGTTTGCTATAAATCTATTTCGTACCCTTCCTCCCTCATCGAATCCAAACGGTGCCGAATTTGATCCGGAAGAGGATGAACCAACTTTGGAAGCGGCATGGCCTCATCTTCAGCTTGTCTATGAGCTTTTTCTGCGAGTGCTGGAAGCTCCAGATTTTCAACCGAACATTGCAAAACGTTATATTGATCAAAAGTTTGTGCTTCAGTTATTAGATCTATTTGATTCGGAAGATCCACGTGAACGTGATCTATTAAAAACAACATTACATCGTATTTATGGAAAATTTCTTGGTTTACGCGCATTCATTCGTAAACAAATTAATAATGTGTTTTATCGTTTTATCTATGAAACGGAACATCATAATGGTATTGCTGAGCTTTTAGAAATTTTGGGCTCGATAATAAATGGTTTTGCTTTGCCCTTGAAAGAGGAACATAAAGTTTTTTTATTGAGAGTATTGATGCCATTGCATAAAGTCAAATCGTTATCAGTTTATCATCCTCAATTGGCCTATTGTGTTGTACAATTTTTAGAAAAAGATCCATCGCTTACACAACCAGTAATTAGAAGTTTATTAAAATATTGGCCAAAAACACATAGTCCTAAAGAGGTTATGTTTCTAAATGAATTAGAAGAGATTCTCGATGTGATTGAACCAGGTGAATTTCAAAAAGTGATGTGTCCATTATTTAAACAATTGGCTAAATGTGTTAGTTCGCCACATTTTCAAGTTGCCGAACGAGCTTTATATTATTGGAATAATGAATATGTTATGAGTTTAGTATCGGAAAATGCTACCGAAATATTACCATTGATGTTTCCAAGTTTATATAAGAATTCGAAAAGTCATTGGAATAAAACGATACATGGCCTCATTTATAATGCATTAAAACTATTTATGGAGATGAATCAAAAATTATTTGACGAATGTACGCAACTATATCGGGAAGAAAGGAGAAAGTAAGTACAACATTTTTTTCGAAAACTACATTAAACAATGTCTTTTCTCACCTAATTTTATAATATCAGTAGTAGTTTTATTCATGTTTCAGTTGGCAAGGTTGTTTAGGTTTTTTTTTTCAAGATTACCAACCGAGTTTAGTATGTATTCGTTCTCGATCGGTCAAAGTCGGCTTTTGTTCAACCAAATCTAGTAACTTTAGTGACTTTTATAGTGTAAAGGGGAAAGAGAAACTATACGGTTAGTTTACTATCCTGATCGTGTACGATGTTGTGTGAAAGAAAGGACATATATATTTTCTGTTGCTTAAGAGTGTTGATATCCGTGAGTTGGCGAGTTAGTAGCAAAAAAAAAATATGTAAAACTAGCAACTGAAGCAAATATTTGGTTATTTTTTTGTTATAAAGTTTATACAAATAGATGAAAAACGGCATTGTTTACTTTTCAATTGAAAGTATTTAAAAATCTTCATTAAGTGTTGAGTGTTTCACAAAAAAAAAAACCACATTGAATTCATCTTGTCAAACATTTTTTGGCAAATACTTTAACTATCAAGTTCTTTATCTAATTCTTTCCTTATTTTAATATTTTTAATTTCTAATGCATATTAATAAACAGTGCGTTTATAAATTATTTAGATCTACTCTTGCCATGGAATTTCAAACGTATGTTCAATTTTTGACTAGTTTGTATGGAGAAACTTACGATATTATAGACGAGCTTTGACGTTTGTTTGACATTTGTCGGCAATCATACTATCAAAGCCAATAAAAATCTGTCAAGCTAAATTACACAGCAAGAGTAGATCTCAATCATTTATGTATATTGAAATGTTGGCGTTTTCTTGTTACTAATTTTTTTCTTATATCATATGATTGCTTTATGACTAGATAAATTAATTTTATACACGCATGCTAACAATAAATTATTCCCTAAATTTAGGAATATTTTTGGTGATAGGTTGTCATAAATTTGGTTAGCTAGCCTACACTGTCGCTGTCACCAGTCCTAATGCTTCCATGGCATAACCGAACTTTTGTATTTGGAAATATTTAAGCTCCTCCCTGTATGTCTTTACTTAGGTATAGTCACATGTGGTGTGGTCAGCGTCAGAGTAAGCAGTAGTTTTTAGAACAGTCTAAAATAGATCTAAACCACACCCCATGTCCCTTAGCTGCTACAATTGCTTTGCGATTATGGCTCATTAGTTAATGGCAAAATGAGAATTGGATAAGCGATAATAGTTGAAGTTTTTGTCAAAAATATACTTCTACTTATTTATATATATATATTTTTATTTATTTAAAATATATTGACATATTTCCAATAATATTTGTTGGCAGCTGTGACAAATTTAGTGATTTGCAGACAGCTTACAATACCAATCTAGAAAAAAGGAGTTTAGTGGCATAAGTTAAAATAATCAAAGTAATCCGTGATTTCAACGATCTGTCAAGTTTTGTGGTTTTGGGAGTCATGACTTCCAAAAGAAACATTACCTCACCTAACTACTGGAATTAATTTATGAATGGAATTCGTTTAATGACTTACATTTATGGAGATGTGAAAGAAGTCTATTTGTCTTACTACTTAATAAAAAAACTGTGTTTAACAGTGACAAAAACATTTAATTGTTGTTTTATTGTGACAATTTAGCTTTGATTTTATTTTATTTTTATACTGTTTATGTAACCAACCACAAATGTGAAGTTAAGTTTTACATCATTTGACATTTTGTTGCAATCACAGATTGTAGCATAAAAAAAGTGTTTTTTATCTTTAAATTTGTCGATTTTATTGTCAGAGAGCGAGAGAGAGAAAATCAACGAATGGAATTATGGATTCGGGTTGAGTCATTAGCAGCAAAGAAACCTGAATATGAAATAATCAAAGCAAAAAATCCAGATGTTAACAATCTAATTACAAGTCCAGATGGAGATGATGATGTTACTTTAGATAATTTAGATCACCAAGCTCAAGAGGTAAGATTTTCTAAATTACTTTGATTAATATTTATTTTTGCACACAAAATTATTTCTATGACAGGTGCTTTCTTTGTTTCAGAAAAAACGCAGCTAGTAAAATTTGTTGTAAAGTAAATTATTTATATAAAGTAGGAAAGTAAGTTGATTGTCATATACATATTACTTTTTTATTTATTTTTTTCTTTCTGAAAGGGAAAGGTGTTATGGTTTCTTTTAGTTTTTTTGTTGCTGTTTTATTTGTTCCTTCTATGTTTAGTTCAATGTCTTAGCACCCTGTCATATTGTGTGCACTACCGAATGCAATATAACATTCCTTCTTATTATTAATTTTCAAATGATAGGACTACTCCACTTGAATAACTTTGTCGGCGCACGAACCTAGTTTTGTGTGAATTTCTAAGTGCGCATGTGCAGCTGTCAAAAATTGACAGCGTTTTGTTACTATACTTTTGGTGCGTTCGGTTATTACTTTCCATAATATTCGTTTTCTGTCGAAAATCAGTCATTAAAGATCTTAGTATTTTACTGATTTTAGTAATTATCATCGTATAAATAAATTTAATACGCTGACAAAAAAGTAAAGTCGATAGATTTGGGGTAGTATTTCACAAACTGATAAGTTTATGAAATATTCCGTCATAGTATTTATAACTTTTTTTTTGTAGTGCTTGTATAAACTCTAAGCATTATTTGTGAAAAAAGTCAAGTAAAAATTTTATTGTTTTATACATTCGGCGGACGATTATGGCGACTATTTGAGATGACGTGCATGCTCTTTTCATTCCAGATTTTTTGTTTGAAAGCCAAAAAAAATTAAAAGAAAAATTTTGCTGTTTGTGAGGGCCTTTTTTTCCTTTGTATTGGTAGCAAGCCTCTACCTAAGCCACAAAAAATGGCTGAAGTAGGAGCAGTCCTATCTGACATTACTTTTGAGTTTAATCTGATCTTAGCATTTATAAAATGGTTTGTTTTAGGCAAAAAAAACTCGAAATACAACAAAGCCATTGGTTCGTCGTAAATCGGAGCTGCCACAAGACCAATACACTGTAAAAGCTCTAAGCGATCATAAAAGAGCCGATGAATACCTTGCGACACCTCCGGACGTCAACAAGTGCTAGTCCACTTATTCATAGTAGCACACATCTTTTTTTTTATTATTATTATTATTTTAGTGAGCTTAGTGCCAACCATCCACAACAATCCTAAAGGAACAAAAAGATTGCAGTGTTGCGCGCCTATTACATATTAGGTTTGATTGATAACAATTTTATTTTTTTAAGATAAATTTGTGTTTTTAACAAGAAAAAAGCGATCGATTTTTGTTTTTTGAGAGAAAAGTCTTCACAAGTTTGAAATTTTTAAGAGTATTTGACATTATCTCGGAAATTATTTATTTCATCCACTACCGTTTTAAAGTAATTTGTTTATATAGAATTTTTATATTTATTGTTATTCTGTTGTGGTGGACGTATTAAATAATTCGTTATAAAAAAAGATTATGTTCATTATTGATAAACTTAAAAATGGCTGGATATAAATTAGAAATCATCAACTTTCTATTCTTGTAGGGTTTTATAGTTACAACGTATTATACACAGATGGGTCTGCTGGTGCATGAAGAAAGTTATGTGTTGTTAGCTGTTGATAAATTAGCATGTGGCCTTTTATAAAATATACATTTAGGGTGATCATATGGTATTTTTATTCGCTGCTGTTTATATAGTTTTTTTTTTATTTTTACATACAATACTTTTCTCTCTCTCTTTCACACACTCTTTTTTTTTAACGTATAATTTTAGTTTGTGAGCAAATGGGGTATATATAGACGAATGAATCATTATTTATGTAACTAGATATGTCCGGCACTTGCTTTAAATGTATTAAAATCGAATGAACATAAATTGTTAGTTACATTTATAAAGAAAGATAAAATGTGTGAAAGTCTAGTGTCGTAACTTTCAAAATACATTCAATAATTAGTTTTAAGGAATATATTTTTTATGTTTTGAAGACGGAAAAGAAGTGTACATAACGAAAATGGAGTTGATGATATTATTCTTGTCTTAGACAGTATTTTTTCAATGTACAGCTTTGCTTTGTCAATGATAATTGAGATAAATAATTACATTTCTTTTAATTTGTCTCTTCAAATCCTGCCACCATTCCTCAAATGAAAAAATATACTAGTGTATATCAAGTGGGAACGTTTTAGATATAGCCGGCAACAATGTTAAAAAAAATAGTGACACTCAAAGTGTCGCATGCTTTGGTGTATGAACAGAACCAACTAGCTCCGTTGTAAAATTAATAGTTTGTTGCTGTTAACAACAAAATCTTCCAGAGCTTACAAATTAAATTTTTTTCATCTAGAAAGACGCAAATTGCCTATAAGACGTATTTCACATTGTGCGCTAAATCAACTCTGTAATATACTATTTGTCGATTTTCCTATACCCTTAAAGAAAACAATCAAATTAAAAAAAAAAACACCTTTTCCTCGGTTTATTATATGAATGAATTTACAAATGCTTTTTGCGAATATTAAAAGTTATGTAAACGCTTTTGTTTTGGCGGTCCACCCAAGAGAAAAAAGGTCAATAAATACAAGAAAAAAAAACCTAATGCCTATCATAAAACGTGCCATAGCAAACACAATAATATATAAAAACAAGTCTATTCTATAATATGATTTTAAAAAACGAACTTTATCTATCTATACTATACAAACAAAACGTTTACAAGCGGGGGCAAGTCAAAACATAATCATATCACAGATGAAACAAACAAAGAAAAAACGAAAGCGGAATGTTTTAAATAGACATGTCACCATACTGCAGCGACCATTTTTCGTACGCCACAAGACTTTGCGGCGAAACACTCCTTCGAATTCGCTTGAGAGAGTCAAGAAAATCATTTATGGTAATACTACGTAACGCATTAGGATCCATTTCTTTGACTTGTTCCGGTTGCAGTTCTCTAATTGGTCCCAAAGCGGCATCTTTTGCCAATGCTGTTAAATCGCTAGCCGAATATCCTTCGGTTAAAGTCGCCAATCTTTTAAGCTCTTGCTGTTTTAAACTGCAGCCCTGTTTTGATAATAATCGCTTGAATAGGCTCATCCTTGTCTCAACATCCGGGAGAGTTACATAAACTCGTTTAGGAAATCGTCGTAAAGCAGCCTCATCTAGCTCCTGTGGTCGATTCGTTGCTGCCATTACCACAACTCGTTCACTTTCGGGATTACACGGCAATCCATCGAATTCTACCAAAAATTCAGTTTTCAATCTTCGGCTTGCTTCGTGTTCGTTATTTGATCGCTCGGACAATAACGAATCAACTTCGTCAATAAAAATTATCGAAGGCTGCAATTCACGGGCGATAGCAAAAAGAGCCCGAACCATTTTCTCACCATCGCCAACATATTTTGATGTAAGACTTGCAGCACTAATTGAGAAAAATGTTGCACGGCATTCTGTCGCCACAGCCCGTGCCAATAGGGTCTTGCCATTTCCTGGTGGTCCAAATAGCAGCAGACCTCTTGCTGGAGTTCGGAGGCCTGTAAACAGCTCCGGGCGAAGGGATGGCAAAATAACCATTTCCTAAAATAAATACCAAAATGTTATACCTACATAGCAAACATATTATCTCAAATGTCTCATAAAATCTTTAGAGCAGTACAGTTTCAGCCTTTTTATCTCTCATCATCAGCTGTAGCAAAGTGGACTCTATTTATATCTCTGAGAACGTAAATTGTGAGTTTGTGTTAAAAAAAATCAATCTCATAAATCTGGATTGACAGTGTATTAAAATATAAATCTTTATGAGATATTTGAGATAAAACCATTCACGTATATTACAAAATACGGAAATATTACTTGTAAAGCTTGTTTGGCAGTATCTTGTCCAATAATATCATCCCATTGCACTTGTAAGCCCCCTTCAACAATCTCATCTAAAATACATTGCGCTAATTTCGTATCAACGCCACGTAGATTCGGTGATTTTCCGCGCGAATTTGATTTGCTATTTGGCGCTACAATCGCCGCTTTTCTAGCCGGTGAGCCTGCATTGCCAGGAACGGAAAGCTGCTTTTTTACAGCTGGAGGTGTTGAAGAGAGCTTATTGAATGGACGAACTGGCTGGATGGGGGCGGTACGTGAACCCATTGAACGAGGTAGAGTCTGGCTTTTTGCTAGAGTTGCATTTGGAGCACGTTTACCAGCGACTGTCAGCTTTTTTCCAGAAGCTGGACAAAGAAGAAAAAACAGTCAGTTTTGCTTCATTTAACAAATTAGTTATACAGCAAAGACTTGATGGAAACTTACCTATGAGAGTGCTCAAAGAAGATATAAGCAGTTGTAGTGTTAACGATAGAGTGAAGTGGCATACATGCCAGAGTGTTGCAAAAATTTCTCGCTTTTCTAATTACAAAAAAAAAAAAAACGAAAAAAAACTTAATTGAATTGTAAAATGGAACAGATAGCACTACATATAGTGGCTTTATCAAGCTAATGACCACATCTGGTGGCGCCACCAAGCAGTCAGTCAACAATAAATTAGTCGCCAGATTTAGGGATTTTCATTACTAAGTTGGCATAAATTTGGCTAGGGTCGTGGCTTTGGAATTTCCGGTGAAAAACAAAAGATATCTTAACCATGTCAAGTCGGCTTGTATTAATTATTATTGTTAATTTATAATTATTAGATACTTTTTCATGGCTAACAAACGCCACAACAATGCTTAAAAATTCAACCGGCAACGTTGCCTAGTATTATTTCTAGTGGGAAATCTGTCAGTCACAAAAAAAAAGTTCTATGAATATTTTACATGCATGATTTTACATTGGTGAGGTTATGTATGGGGCTCGTGCGATTAGCATGGACATGGTTATATGAGGCGCCAAAAAAACGTATTTTGTTTAGTATTGAAGCTTTATAATCAACAATACCTTTATTTAAAGAATGTTTTGGAGTAGGAATATTGCTAGAGTAGCTAAGTTTAGGAGTCTCTTTCGTTTCTTTTTGTCTATCTTCACGATTCAACATATCCATGCTTTCTATAATATAAACAAAAACAATAATAATAAAATAAACACATTGAAAGTGTATAGTGTGCATAGAATAGGATTTACCCAAGAATTGTAATCGATCTTTGGCCATGGCTAGATTGGTTTTCATTTTTTCATGTAATCTTTGGGCTCGTTCCCACACTTCCCCTCGACCACCCCAGCACTGTACTGCAATTCCCAATTCAAGTTCAGTGATTCCTTTTCGATACAATTCGATTGCTAAATCTTTTTGGCCTTCATTCTCCTCATCGATTTTCAATGCTTTTGATATATACTCGAAGGCTCTTCGATGGTGGTGCTTCTGCTTGGCGAGTAGAGGATCTCCAGGTCCTGGCCCGCCTCCACCTGACGTCCTATGGTGCACCTGAGCCATTTCGGTGATTTCTTCAACGATCACACAACTATTACCACTCAACTGACGACCGCTATTATGCTCACCACATTCAAACTGACGTTTTCTACTGATCAGATACGTCGACGAGCTACAATAAACAAACCGAAGAACAACGAAAATCTGATAGAGAAGGGAACGCAAAACGTTAAATAAAAAGATAATCGGAAATGAAACAATACAAAGATTTCGTTTATGGACAGATGTAAACATCACATCATTTCGCGATGACGGCAAACCGATGTCAGGGTCACTTTTTCGCGATTTTTTACCAGGTGATTTCCCACTTTGTGTTTTACGAACCATTCGGATTCGACAGAGGCCATAACAAATGTCAAAATTTCACACAAATGTCAAACCATCGCCAACCTTGCAAACTAAACAAAGCAGCCAACAGTGATTGGTAGTAAACTAAATAATACTAGAATAATTTTTTTTATAAATTTACGATAAATCACCATGGAACTATATAAGTTTAAGAACCAGGCTTAATATTGTATTGTAATTAGTAGTTTAATAAAACTTTTTTGTTATTATTTAATTTTTTGTTGATTGATTTATTGGATAAAAGTTCACATGTGTTTTTAGAGGTTGGTGCCATGGGTGTAGCATAACAGTCATAATTACGTCAAATGTCAGTTTAAATATTTTTCACCGATAAACGATAATTAGTGTTATATCCATAGCTGGGCATTAACTCGTTAATCCGTTAATCGTTAATTAACGAAGTTATCATTTTGATTAACGATTAACTTTTAAGTTAACTTTTAAAAATGTTAACGGACACATTAACTTCCGTTAATATGCAAAAGTCCGTTAATCGTTAATCCAATGCCTACTATTTACCGCACGGGCGCACGGCACCGCGGCGCGGCGCGAAAAACAGGTTCAGACAAGTATGAAATGAATGACAAGTGCCGGGCGGCGGGGCGGCGCGCGGCAGCGCGTGGCGCGTGAAACAAAAACAAAACTAGATATAATTGGCCGGTGCGTGCGAGTGAGAAAACTGCGAAGAATTTTTTTTTGTTTGATCATTTTATTACTTAATTTTACACATATTAACGGATTAACGATTAACGTTAACTTGCGTTAATTCTTCCGAAATGTAACGCTTTAGCGTTTAACGAAGCTAACTTTTTTTGTAGCGGATTAACAATTAACGAAGTTAACTATTTGATTAACGGTGCCCAGCTTTGGTTATATCTAAGAAAATGCGTATTTATTTTAAACAAAGATTTTTTTTTAAAGACAAAGTGACATTTATCAGGTAATACTATTTTAGTCGTTGTCATGTTTTATCATTTAACATTTTTATTAATTGCTTCGATAAATGTCAAAAAATTTGACACTTTATTCTTGATCTCAGTGCAACCAACCTTTATTTTCATTAATGAATTTAACTTTAGGTTTATTTGACAAAAACGAATTAAGGAGACTGTTTTGATACCGTATCACAAAAAAAATTCTAATAACTATTAGATTTTCACCAGGGTCAAGCATCGCAACATTCTATAACTAAATGAATGATACACAAAAAATCATATCATAATTTTGAAGAGGCGGTTATTACGTTTCATGCTAAAAAAACAAACACAATACGTAATAAAAATATTTCTGTTTATATTCTTTTTGGCCTAATTAAATTTTTTTTTCAATGATTTCAAGTAATAAGTTACAATAATTAATTAGCACTTTATTTCTTTATTCTCTTGAATTCCTCATCCGATTCACTCTCACTTGCGGTCCTTTTATTCAATTTTTTTTTCTTCTTCTTTTTACTCTTTGACTCGTCTTCAGAATCATCACTGTCGCTATCTGATTTTTTCGATTTCTTCTTCTTTTTTTTCTTTTTATCTTTTTTTGATTTCTTTTCCTTCTTGATTTGATTCGTCACTTCTTCTTCTTCATCATCGCTAACCTTCTCTTTCTTCACAACGTGAATAGGAAGCCGGGAAGGCAGCCTCATATCTGATTGGATTTGGTCAGCTAAAGTTGCTCTAAAATCTTCTGGGTCTTTTTGAACTCTAACTGAAGGTGTGGGTGGAGCTTCTATTGGTACGGCTCGTGGGGCACATCCTTCTTCATATAATTTCTTAGTCTCCACATCTGTCTTCTTGCCTTGCTTGGGGATTTTATAGTTACTAACATGATCCACACGAATGGCTCTATTTAATATTTTAATTCCATTTAAGTTGTCTACAGAGAGAACAGTGGATCTTTGATCTTCATAACATAAGAAGCAAAATCCCTTTGACTTGCCGGTATCTTTATCACGAATTAGATTGATATTAACTATTTCGCCATATTGAGAGAATATGCATACAATGTCACCTTCTGTAAGATCATATGGAAGGCCCCCAATAAACACCCAAGCACTGTCTCTGTACTGATCGTGCCAGGAACTTTTGCTGGTGCTTCGCAGATCTTGTTCACTCAACTTACTAATGTTTTTCATATTACTAGAAAAGTCCGCCAATTGTATATAACAAATCAACATTATTAAATTAGCTACTTACGTTAATGGATTCATTTTTATTTTATGTTTTTCTGTAAATAATTGCTAAAAATAAAGTGCAAGAAAAGTGAGGTTAGTTTTATAATTATGACGTATCTGTCACTATGCTGTCAGTTGCAATAATGAGGCATGCGCAGTAGTACAAATTAAAATATTTTTGGTTTATTTTTCATGGTTATTTCACGCCGAAACTCAGCCTGTAATCGAGCCTCGAGGTTTACTTCCAGTTTAGAACTCCTTGAAAGGAATATTTTTAATTTTATTGTCATTGTCTTTATTGTATTATTTTTACAAGGTTTTATACTATAGGCGATCTAAAAGTTCGGAGCGACATCTTGCAAGGCCTTGGTGAACTACGGTGTTGTAACTATGTGACAGTTGTATAATACTGACTTTTACATAATTACGGCATGTACCGTGGCCCGTGACATAGGATTACACCGGAAAATAAAAGAGTGTAATAATAATTAATAACTTATATTTATTACTCAGACTTTTAGTTTACTATCTTCACAATCACTAAACGCAAGCTCATCATCTTTAATTTTTTTCATAAAGTCGACCAAAGACTGTTTTTTAAATTGTCTGTTTTTTGAATAATGTAACGCTAAATGGGAAACTCCCGCGTTTGCAATTCTAGCACTTCCCAAACATTCATCATCTTTAGCCAGTATAGCAAATTGGCCAGGAGTAATTGCTCTCTTATATTTATCCACTTTAATTACCAATCCTTTATTTGTTTCACTAATTTGACAATCCACCCATCTTTTAGTGTGTTGAAATTTAAATTGGCAGTCTAGAACATTACCCACCTCCAAATCTGGCGGCTTCGAGTGTATCCAAAATGGTGGTTGTGTCAAAATTATATTTGTATAGAGCAAAGGATGTTTCGTGCCTTTGACAACGTATATAATGTTGTTTTTGACATCTTTTCTTCCAATAAAATACGGTTTTCCTATTGTTTGTAGGCCACTCCTTTGCCCAAGGGTCCATTGGTGAATACCATTGTGACTGCCTACGACTACCCCACTGTCTATATCAATAAACGGCCCAGGCTTGTCTTCTATATACTGAAACAGATTGCCAATAGTTGAATGTGTATGGGATAACCTATAGAACGAGAGAGCGCAAGCCCAACGTGGTTATCCGCGCTGCGGCGCCTCATAAACTTTTTTTAGCTAATATAAGTACAAAAAGTTTCTTATTCATTAAAAACAGCAACTACCTCTCTGATAAAATCTTGAAATTTCCTATTTCCAATAAAACAGATACCCATACTTTCTTTCTTTGTCGCAATTTTTTTTAACCCATTATCTGCTGCAATTGTCTTAACTTCCGACTTTATAAGATGACCTAATGGAAACATGGTTTTTTGTAAGGCTTTTTGTGGAATTTGAGATAGAAAGAATGTCTGATCTTTGATAGGATCTGATCCACAATATAATCTAGCTCCTTTCTGCGGATCATAATGCTCCAAATACGGACCAAAACTAGTTCGAGCATAATGACCCGTTGCAATGGCATCGGCCCCCAATTCATTTGTTGCATATTCGAAGAAATGCTTGAATTTTATGTGTTTGTTACATAAAATGTCAGGATTTGGTGTAAAGCCAGTTTCATAATCCTTTAATAAATCACTAAAAAATTCTCAAGACCTATATCTACAGCTTTAAATACAAGGTTTCTATTAATGATTCTAAGAACGCAGTGGGCTGTGAATTTGACAGTTCCCGCTGGTCATTAATGTAATTTGTCGCCTGTCACTTAGACTTTTATCGTTTCAACGTTTTTCACTTGTAAAACACGATAATTTGCGTTAATCCAAACTCAAGTTGTGCTAAGAAGCAAAAACTGTGAAAATGGTGTATTCTGTCAAACAAGAGACTTTCATTGTAATGTCTCTACAAAGTGGAAGAGGCGGCACACTTCCTACGCCAACTGCGTCCTTAGAATCATTTATATAAACCCTGTATTATGTATGCATGACAACAATAATAAGTTACTCCCTTGATAACAATGATCTTTAAATTAATTAAACAAAAAAGCAATTAGTTTAAAAACCATTTAAATAAACCAATTAATGATGAATTAGATTGATGTCGTTTATTAGAAATTATAGAAAATAACTATATTTTCTACAAGCTTTAACAGCAATTGTTTTTTGAATCAAGTAGGCTTTGAAATTTGTCATAAGCCTACTGTAGTTTGTTTTACAATTACTATAGTGACAGCGTGGCTCATCTCAGAATTAATTTTAGTGCTAAAAACGTAAAAAAGTGTGTTAAAACTCCAAAAACATTATTTAGGTACTGGTTTTCTTTTATTCTGTGACGATGTAGCGCCCCCGGACTCTGTGTCTTGAAAATATTCGATGACTCCATGCTTTCACTTGGTAATAGCTCCTGAGGGAACTACCGAGTCTTTTCCGGTCACAGAGTACCACCAGGAAGACAGCAAAAAGGTAATCGTACAAATTTTTAAATGATTTTAATTATTCAATTTGAAAATTTCAAGTTGCTGTCAAAAAGTGTCAAATTTTAAAACAAATGAAAATCATCTCAAGCTTCAATATTAATAATTTTTGAATCTGGTAGGCGGCTTTGATGTAAGCTCATTATAATGATTTACAATTATTATAATGTCGACGTGAAATGTTTCTTCTGAGCGGTTAAAAAGTGTTTTAAAACATCATAATTCGTTTGTGAAGTGTTTCTTTATTAAAATGTGTGGATGTGAAAAACTCGGTTAGTGCCCCCTTGTTGGGGGTAGCTTCCAGGAGTCCTCGAGAAACCCCCAAGCTCTCTACACCAGGAAGACCGCTAAATGATAAGATTAGAAACTAATTTTGGTGTTAGTGATTAATTATTATATTTTGTCTGAATATTCCCCTAAAATCAAAATGGCTCATTCCACTATTTGGGGAGTTTTTAGTTATTTCATAGTAGAAAAGTGCTTAAATTTACAATTTCTCTGATATATAACATCTTTTTGAAGTGGTCGTTTAGCCGTATTTTGTCATATAAAAATGAAATTAGCTGGTAACAAACAATATTGTCATAATTTGATTGTTTAGTTTTAGTAGGTGATCGAAAGAATAGCCAACTTATTAGAAAAGTGCCAAAACTTCAGTTTTCAGAAATTCACTTGATTTGAAACAATCACTCAAGATAGCCAATCTATTTTTTTTTCTATTAATCATGGCTGCCAACTGTCAATAATGATGTGTCATAATCTTAAAAATCATTACGTTTCCTATAGTACGTTCAATAAAGATTGTCATCGCAATGATTTTTTAAAATATATTTTAATCTATAGTATAGCATTTATAGTGCAGTAACTTTTAAATCTGAACTGAGATTTTTTTTATCTATAGGTGCTGATAGTTTCAGAAAAAAATTAACTTAAAATGAAGTCTTTGGATAATTTTTTTTTTGTGGAAATTATCTCTTTTTTTTTGCAATTTTTGAAGTGTTGTGATTGAAGCGTCAGATACAAAATTTTTAGTAAATTATTCGATGACAGTCGCTATCATTCTTATTAATCTTTTAAAGTATGAAAAAATATCAAATAAAAAAGGTTTATTTTATTTTTGGTTCCAATAATGCAGTCATCATTTTGTGATATAACGTGTTTTTTATTGAAATTATATCGAATTTTTGCATTTTTTTTTAGTTTTTAAAGTGCTGCAAATGAAATGTTTTCATTTTATATCGATATTTTTTAAAAAAATTATCAAGAAACTGATTGGAAACAAAGAGAAAATCTCTAGTTTAATAATTCTTATAGTTTTTAAAATATGACGTTTTTTATTATAAAAAACTATGAATCTTTAAGCTCTCTATCATTCTTAATCTTTAAAAGTAAGAAGAAATAACAAAAAGAGGATGTATCTCTTTAATTTTGGTTCAAATAAGCATTGACTAAATATACCTAGACTTCCCACCGTACAGTAAATTTTGAAGCTCATTAAAGACACCCGATAACAGAGCGGCGCTGGAAAATCCATCTAGGATGCGGTGCAACAACTAATTGAGTAGCTAGATAGGGAGGCCATCGCGTTGCCAGTGTTGTCACTAGCTTAGGCATGTCGCAAGGTCATGCATGGACATTTGATACTCTTTTTTGTGTTATCTTAATAGGGACTGCTGATGTTATTATTGTGAAATATAAAGCTAACGCATTTATTATATAGTAGTTCATTTTGTTCCAAAAAAGAAATAATAAGTGATGCGTTTGTGAGCACTATAAAGAAATTTAGACTGATTTGATTTTATAGAATATAATTGTTTACAAAATAATGTTTACACAAATATAATTGTTATATTAAAATATAATAATTATTATTATTATTAGAATACTATGGATACAAGGTGAAAGTATGAGGCAAAAAATAATTAAAATAAAAATTATAACGTTTCGACTGCATTTTGTTGTAGAAAAAAAGTATCATTTCTTTGAACCTTTTCAAATAGAAATTATAAATACAAATTTTTCAAGTAGAACAAAACAGAAATAACAAATAACGTTTGGTTTTGTGCAAGTGCTCTTGCACCTTGTTTGTGTATGGTAGTAATAAATGATAAGATAAATCGTTGTTTTGCACTTTTCTTTAATTTATTAAGAAATAATGATAATAAACATGAATAATTGAAATGAGAAGAAAAATGGTGGTCTCAGGTCTCATCTTGTATGTGCTCAGTGATTGAAATGAAGAATGAAAAAAAGAGAAAGAACTCTAATAACAATAAAATGAAGAAAAAATGTGATTAATAACTTCAGATATCGATTTAATCAATGTGAGCACAATAAAAGTTGGCATTTAAACGATGTTATTTTTAAACTTTACGAAAAAAAAACTTGAAATATTGTATTTTCAACTAAAAAAAGAACTAAACTTTGGTTTTTATTGACCTTTCATTTAAGTAAGTTTCTCTGGCGTACGCTGTAGATTCAATATTAAAATTTGTTAGCGTCATCTTAATTTCAACATCTTCTTCCGGCCCTCAGAGCAACACTATTTAGTAGTTTAAATAGAATAACGCTATAAATGAATAAAAAAAACTAATTATGTGTTTAAGTAATGCAAAAACGGTGCGATAAAATCTCTTCAAACAGCTCATCTTATGTGAAGAGTATTTATAACATTCTTTTGAACGAGTTTTTGAGAGATTAGATGCATTGTTCAGTAATAGAAAAGCCTAACTTTAAAAATACGTTATTTCATTGGTACTAATTTAATTTTTTTATTTGTTATTTTATTTATCAAAACCTCAAATATAATGCTCAACTAGTACAGAACAATAATAAATACAAGACTATTGATACAATAATCTTTTATGTTATTTATACAAACTATTTGTATTTATATAAGTTTGCACATACTTAATAATTTTCCGCTAAATTTGACGTTTCTAGTTAATCAAGTCTTGTATGCAAATGTAATTTTGTTTGTTCCCTAGGTATGGTGTGGCTATCTATCCTGTGCGGTTACAAAGATTTTTTTTTATAAGAGTTTGTAGTGACATTCGCATACTTCATTTTAGTGAAATTCTTGACATTGCCTCAAACAAAAATCTTAGAGATACACAAGTATAATCAATTCTCATAAAAGTTAGTAGAAGTTAAACATCTTTTTTTAGAGAATATTCAAAAACATAAGATATTAAAATCATTTATCTTCTAATTTACTCAGTCACGCCCTCACTACTTAGTCAATCTCATTAAACTTACTAGCTACATTCTGCGAAAAACACAAAAGTAAATTTAGAATAACGGTTTCGCCAAAAATGTTTTTGACGTAAAAAATATATTAATATTTGTTTTCTAATTGTATTTGATGCGGACATAGTGGCAACGCATTTTGGTAACGCCGCATTTTTCTCATCTAAATATTGTCCAACGTGACTGAAAAAGTTTACACTTTAATAAATTATCTATTTGCTAAAAATTCCGGCAACATGGCATCTAAATAAAGTTTGCTTAACATTGCTACTGTCTTTTTCCAAAAATTCTCATTAAGTTCACTTTGGAAAAATTAAATACTAATACAAGATAAACCATTAGAAGCGCCGGTCGAATAAAATTTGGCAATATAGAATCTAGAGTTTTCACCAAAACTGACTTTATATTTGCCCTATTTCAAAAGTAACAAAAATACGATTTTTCAATTTTTGCAAAGATTTTGCATTTAGACAGAATTATAATACTGAATATGTATTTCTAGAAAGAATAAGGTATTAATTTTTTCAAGGATCATACTAAACTAGAAAATAGCAATACTGCCAGCTGGCTCTGAGCTTGATAATAATAATTATGATTTTTTTAAAGACTGTCCGCGATTTTCTAAAATAATGAATTTATTTTTTTAAAACAGCCTGGCTCCGGTGTTAGTTGTGAGGCAGCATTTCTACTATACCTTTATCGCTTTAAGAATAATCAGATGCACCAAACTTTATTGAATCTATGACTTTTTAGAATTTTGTTTGAGACAAAAACAATGTCTCTACAAAAAGTTGTGCGGTAAACCCTCATAAATATTAGTGAAAGTTAAATAATCCGTTGTAAAGTTTTAACGAGGACAATGTCATAATTGCACTAAAGCGAGCAAGCAGCTTTAGTGGTATAGTAAAAACAAAAATTTTATATTTTGACAACTTTAAGTTGGTAGAATTCATGTTTTTGATTTTCTTTTTAAATTACTGCACAAAAAAATTAGACAATGGTTTTCCGATGAGAATATTTTATAAACAAAAAAAACGAAATTTTAAATCACTTATACAACACCGAGTTGTCTCATAGACAGGATTATTTTTTTGTACTTAGAATAATGGATATACTTTATACTAAATTCGAAAAAATTGCCGTTTTTCTTATTTAGAATAAAATGTATAGAATAATTTATGCGATAAAAACTTAATTTTGTAGAGCATCAAATTGCTGATAAGAAAATGTTGTGCGTGTTAATTAGATTATTATTAAATATTTGTATTATCATTAAACTACAAAACCTCATTTTAAAAATTTTTTATGTTAATGTTATTTTATATGTTATTTTATATTTATTTGTAAAAAAGTTAGAGCACATAAATAATAATTTATAAATAACAATTGTACATAGGTTCAACATCGGCTGGATAAAAAATAGGAAGAAAAAGTATTGAAACAAGCGATAATTACCCGTGTTGAAGCTTCATAGCATAAGGTCGAATAGCTTGGCTTCGGCCGTGATATTATAAGCCTTCCTCGCGGTAAATTTTAGCAATAGCACACGAAAAAAATAGTACAAGCTAAACGGCTCATCCTACAGAAAATCTCAACAACTTTAAGCAATCTACAATCTCAGATCTACAACGTTTGTTTTAATGTATTTTTTGATAAATTGGCGCGTTTTCGAATTATGGTGATTTTACTAATTTACGATTTATGCGTTTCAGGGCGAGCGTTTATTCGATAAAGCACTCCATAAGAAAGCATTGCGGAGGCAATAATAAATAATTAATATAAGGCATTTCCGATTGACGGTTATGCATAATATTAAGTGACCATAAAGGTAGCGTACTAGAAATTTAAAAAATGCAAAAAAAATATTTTTTTTTTGCATTTTTAACCATCTTTAATCAACCCTTGCATAATACGATTTTTGCACGACCAAGCCAAATCTTTTTCTTTTTCGATGAGGAATCTCTAAAAACATTTGTAGCCTTTATCAACACATTGCAAACCACAATCGATTCTAGACGACTTGGGATGATTTTTGAACTCTAATTGTACACATTTATTTATTACGAGTCTCGCAACCGAGCCCGAAAAAACAAACACTTTAAATCTATTCGGTTTCAGGTTTCATACCCATTAAAACCTTATCTATTTCCATGTATGAGTCAAGACCGTTTCCATAATATAACAGATTTCTTTAGAACTATTCACACACTTTGAAGATTCAGCTTTTTGCCCATAGGTACCAGCGGCTGTCAAGCCCCCCCTTTCATCCTCCCGCCCGTCTTACCCACAACCAAAATGTGTTACATTTCTCCCATAAGCGTGGCTAGTCTAGGTTTATTTAGTCTATGAAATAAGTCATTATTTTCTGATTATTTTGGAAATTAAATTTAATAATTTATTTTCGAGTTTGTATAGTATATTCAACTTACTTACATAACTTGTTTATCAGTTTTCCTTTGTTCAAAAATAAAAAAAAAGTCAATGGTTTTATTCTTCGTTATCATCTTTTTTGTAGACTTATGTAATGTTTTTTCGTTGTTTTCAAAAATGTTATCTACTTTAGTTTAGTTTAAAACTTCGTGTCGTTCGGGACGGACGTGTGCGGCAATTAAATAAACGCGCTATTAAATTATTTTCATTTAATTCATTTTTTTGTGAATAGAAATATTTAAAAAACGAATCAAGTTCCGCGCTCCGCCGGTTTTTAAACAAATTCGGGATAAAAAACAGTTCAGTTCGGTTGTGTAGTGAAAATGGCAAGTGGGTCCCAGGAATCCTAAAGGAACCTACATTAGGAAGGAATCGAAAAGGTAAAGTCCAATCAAATTTTGGTGTTGATTTTTAATTAAATTCTGAAGAATTATTGCGGAAATCAGGACAGTTTCGACTTTTTTTTGTAATTTTCACTAATTTTGAACCAGAAAAGTGCTAAAATTTACAATTTCTTTTAAATTCTTCTAAAATTGCTTTTAGTAGTTTTTTACATAAAAAAGAAAAACAATTATTTATCTTTTTAAATATAGAAGCTTTAGTGGCCAATATTTTTTTACTCAAGTATGCCATGAATTATGACATTAGGCTACTAATCAATTGTTTTTTTTTTATAAATAATTTTAGTAATGACATGGCATTTTTCAAAGCGGTTGCTTTATCAGTTTTAAGGCTAAAAAAATTATTCAAATCGGATTTTCGGGTTTAAAAACATTAAAAGTCCTTTGTGTAGTGCGATTTTTTTATTATGTGACGTTCTGGAAGATAACGCTTTGCGTCTTGTTCCAGGTAGGTCCCAAAGGAGGAGCCCCCTGGCAGCTTTCCACATCAGAGGCCAGGTTAGTGCAATCAATTATTATAATCATCTTAAGAGATTCAATTATTGCATAAATCAAAAGAATTTATTCTATTATTTAGTAATTGCATCAATAATTTCTAGCAATAAATCAAAATGGCGTATTTAACTTTTTAGAAGTTTCTCAGCAATCTAAAACTAGAAAAGTGCCTAAATTTACATTTCTTTTCATTATATTAGACATTTTTTTTTAAAGTTGCCTTTAAGCGTTTTTTTTATGAAATTTTAAATAAAAATGAAATTAGTTAAAAGAAATAGAGTCATAATATGTTTGTACTTTAGTTGAAGTGGGTCAATAACCTATCTTATAGCCTATTTATTAGAAAACGAATTTAAATGCCGGAATTTCAATTTTAAAATTGTTTAAATATTTATTTCATTTAAAGCGATCAGTCAAAATAGCCAACGTAATTTTGTGTCTTTTAATCAAGATTGCCAACTGTCAATGTGTCATATTTATGTTACCTATAGTACGTTTAATAAAGATTATCATCGCAGTAAGCTCTGTCATGTTTCGCAAAATCCCTTTTTTTTTAAATCTTATTTAATTAATAATTTTTTGTAATAAATTATTTTTTTGACTGATGTCATTTCAGTCAAATTAAGATAATAAATTGTTTTGAAAAGTGAGACAACTCTATTCTCACCAAATATAATTTAATAACCCTGAGATCAGTAAATTTAAAAAGCGTAGAAAAGGTCATCGATGAGAATATTATAAAACATTTAATTTCAAATGTATCGGTGGTCGAAATGATTTTCAAATTTAATCAATCTTTTTTAGTTTTGCTTTTTTTATTGAAATTATTTAATGATTAATTTTACATTTTTTAAAAAAGAATTATTTTTTGTCTGTTTGTTATCAGTTCTGTTGTCGCAAATAGCAACTGCTTTGTAGTTTTTTAGTCATTTTTTTTTGTAGTATTACGACAGCACAGCGATACGTTATCATCTATTTAATTATAAATAAAGTGTAAGTAATCTTTTGTAATAGAGTAAAATTGTCTATATGGGTATTTTATGTGACGTCACATAAAGTTTTTAATTTTTTTGTAAAGAGAAATATTTAGAAAACAATTCAATTTCACTGTTTCGCTTTTCCTTTTTAATAAAAACATTTATAGTGATTGGTGTCAAATGTATGTTGTTTGTCTTTGACAATGTTTGACTTCTTTGCGGGGGACTTTTTATCCAATCCTGGAGCTTTCGGTTAGTAGGGCCCAACCCGTCCTCTGTGAGTGAAGAAGGGGGAGGATATAAAAAAGTTCCGTGGAGATCTCATTCCTTGTCCAAGCTTTCAGCATACATGCGATGCTTCTTGCTATTTATAGGTTTATTAAAAAGACGTCAAAATCAATCACAAACTTTTTTTGCATAAATTGCAATCGCGTTGTTTTTTAAATATTTGTTTAATAGCGTATTTAAACAACTAGGTATAAGTATTGTAATATAATAATGTAAAATACTCATAAATAAAGCATTCTATTCTTTAGAGGAATTTTGTTCTAATGATTTCAGTGATTGAATGTAAACTGCTACAATCTATTTGTAATAATTTATAATCTCTTTTATTTCAATTTCATATTTACCGCCAATTATTGTCTTCGTTATTTACA
Organism: Lagria hirta; assembly: GCA_947359425.1. Lineage (NCBI taxonomy): Eukaryota > Metazoa > Arthropoda > Insecta > Coleoptera > Tenebrionidae > Lagria > Lagria hirta. The sequence continues at coordinate 2,930,958 of OX375795.1, read as the reverse complement.
TATAGCTGAATCTTTGACATGTGTAAATACTTTGCTGTATTATTACACCAAATATATTATTATTATATTATTATTATTTTATTGTAATTTCTAATTTATTGATATTGATGTGATGTTAATTTTAGACATAATGTCACATATATTTTTAATTGCGGTACTCTTAGACGGATTTTTATTTGCGCACAAATAATTGGTATCGTTTTCTGAGGGGAGAAAACGGATTTTGATTTGGCAAATATTAGCGCTTTTTCTTATTTTGACAGTGGATTAGGCCTACTGGGGACACCACTATAAAAAAAAACGCACCATTTACTGTACCTCTTAAAGGTGGTGTGGAAATCAGTGAAATACCTAGTATATTTGTGATTAAGCAATGTATGCGAAATAATAATTTATTGGTATTTTGTGTATGTGATTCGTAGAATTTGTGAGAACAACCAATCAAACATCTCAATTTCAAAATTTGTGACTCTCAAATAATTGTTTTTATTTCACAATCAATTTTGGTTTCAGGCAGCAGATTTAATTTAAATTGCGCAAAAAATTTCGTCAATTAATTTGTGACAGATAATAGATCAACTGTCAAAATAAAATGTCACCAACTTTAAGCATTCAAAATAACTTTGGAAAATCTCTGTTAATTGTAACATTAAAAAGTCAATTTCCCTAAATTTTCAAATCTTAAGGAGTAATTTACTGTTGATAAACCAATTTACATACCAAAACACTTCATTCCAATAGTGTTTAACGAAATTTACGTGGGTCAATTGAATTTTTAAGTGATCACAAACATGAGAAGCATCTTCATAATCTGCATTAGAGGAACAGTAGCCTGTTTCATCGGCAATGTCCCAATTTTGCATAAAAACGCCATGAACATCATAACCTAAAAAATAAAGGTATTTTTACTAGGTTAATTAATATTAATTGCAATAAACCTCGTTGTTTTAATAAAAGCGCGGTTACCGCACTGTCAACACCACCCGATATTCCAACAATTACTTTTTTTATTTTAAACATTTTTTTTTCATTCTAACCTATAAAATAATTCAGAGAGTTTGGCATATGACAATTTGGACCTCTAATGTCAGTTTTATTTGTTTTTATTACATTTTAAAAAAGAAAATATATATATATATTAATATTTACAAAAAAAAAAAGTTTTTTCAACTTAGATTTACTTTTGCGAATTGAGTAAAATTGGAATTATATTTATTGATGATGTTAAATTATACAGTGCCGTTCAAAGCTATAGGTATAGACAATCGAAATGTTTTAAAGCGACATCTTACGTGATTTTACTGAATCACACAATTGTGTCACATAAGCTGCAAAATTTTGAATTAAAATTATAAATATATGGAATTTGTCAAGTTTTATGCTATTTTTAGGTTGGCTAGATGCTAAAAAGAGGGTAGGATTGGGAGTAAAACGCATTAATTAATAGCAAAAAGCTAATTTTGGGGGCATAGCTTACGAGGCAATACTTTGTTTTTAGACAAAAAAGACTTAACAAATCCTTTAATTTTTTTTTCTCTCTATCAAGAACAACAGATATTTGACATTTATAATTTTATACATTCGATTTATAAAATCTATCGTTAAAAATCAAGTTATGTAAATATATAAAAAAAATGAGTATTGAGCACAACATCCTGTTCGAGAACAAATAGTATTGGTTGTATCGGGTGTTCATTTAATAATCCGATATTTAGTTAATGACATTAATAAAAAAAACGGCTGCTTGACACTTGACAGGTCTATTCGCAATCGTCTTGTTGCAATTTTAAAGTACAAAGATGATTTGCCCAGATTATTAAATGAATTTCCGATATAACGCTAGTTTTGTTCTCGCACAACCATCAATTCGTTACAACATTGTATAAAGCTGCTGACAAAAACATTTTGATACATAAAAATATATTCATTTATCAGTCACAATTATTATTGTATTTATTTACAAAGGACGTATTCTGGTTGTTATTTTAGAAATAATTCTTGTATACAACAGCACACACTCACTATCGCAAAACAGGCAAGATCGAACAATTTTTTTTAAAAATATTCCCGACATACGGCCACACGGCAGCTATAATATACAACTGCTTAAATACGTTTAAATAAAATGGCACAATTCACAGCAATTAAAACAATTTAAAAAAATGTCACGTTTATTTGATATGTTACTAGATTTCTTCTGCGGTCGGAGGAGCACTTTCATCAGCTGGGTGCTGCAGAAGAACGGCTTTTTCTTCGCCACGGGCACTACCCGGCCCATTAAAAACAGACTCGTACACTGGGTTAGCGAAATTTCCGGACTAAAACAAAAGAATGTTTCATAATTCATTTAACAACAAGCGTTCGGTTGCGCACCATTCGGGTGCTTACCCTCTTTTTTCTTTACTTGATTAGGTACACATTACTCTTTTTTAGCTATTAAACACAACTTGGAATAAATTTCTTAACAAGTTAAAAATCATCTTTTGAAGCATTTATCTTACCTTATCAGCGTCCAGAGTGAACGGCTCTGCATCCCGATCTTGATACATCGGATTATTAAAATCGTTCTCTTGCAGCCTTTCATGTGAGAAAGATTGTCGCCGTTTATAAAAATAATCAAACGCTAAGAAAGCTGCCAAAATTGCAATAATCACAGCAACTGCCGAAATTACAGGTACTAATACTCCTCGATTCGTCTCTTTTTGATTATGGTCGTCTTGAGAGGCTTCATTTTGAGAAGCGGTATCGTCAATTTTTTTTGCATCTTTACAATTAAAACCACCAAATCCTGATGGACAATGACAATATCGAACACCATCACTTATCGAACAAGTGCCACCATTCAAACAATAATTGATACAGCTAAAAGTGATGCTTCGATATTGGCATCGCTCCCCGCTGAAATTCGGCCAACAGGTGCAAAATGGGGCGCGGCTGTAAAGCCTGTATCGGCAAACACCATTATTTTCGCAATATCCTTCGCATCTATTGTCTTCAACATAGGCCTAAAAAATAAATTCGGTCTTCATACACAATCAGAACAGAAAGACACAATGAATTAATCTCTAGATTTAGGGATATTCATTGACAGGTTGAATAAATTCGGTTAGGTTGGTGACTATGAGATTTCTGCTTGAAAACAAAAGATATCGAAACTATATCAATAATTTAGGTTAAGTCGGCTTATGTTATAAAACTATTCTTATTAAACTTTATTCGTTTCAATGTTCCGTTTTTATAAAAAAAAGTAATGTTTAGTGTTGCTGCAAGGCTTGTTTTAGCAAAGGTCAAGGACTAATTTATGAAAATAGCTCTTTCTCTCTGTACTATCCTTCTATAAAATAACTTACCTCACAATTATCTCCACCCCAAGCCTTTTCACACTGACAGAATGTTTTTCCATCAATAAGAACGCAAGTTCCATTATTTTGACAATTGCATTTTCCCTTACACAATTTCGGTGGATTTGGCATCGTACACAAATCTTTCTCGCATGTTTTTCCAATATATAAATCTTTGCATTGACATTCAGGTTGTTTACCAATCAGTTTACAAATTCCTCCATTCAAACATGGCAAATCGCACGTTTCTTCATCACATTTTTCTCCAGTAAATCCTGGCAGACAGTTGCATCGAACCCCATTGGAAACGATTACAGGCGTTCCATTTTTCCCGCAAATATGCGTTTCGCAATGACGACCTTTATATCCAGCTGGACATTTACAAGATTCTTTAAACCCATCCTTTACACACATTCCACCATTTTCGCAAACCAAATGAGCGCAATTCTGGCATCGCGCTCCAGAATAGCCAGACTTACAATTACAAACAGGAATGCCTGGTTTTGGAATGAAACAAGTACCACCATTATAGCATCTTCCTTCGCACAGATTCAATGGCGTTTCGCAACGCTCACCAGTCCATTGCGGGCCACAATTGCAGCGTAATGGAGGCTGAGAGCCGGGAGAATGCGGTGCGGCTAAATCAACGTAACACATTCCTTTATTTTTACAATATTGAGAACAGCGGAAATGTTCGCAACGCAGACCAGTGTATTGAGGAGGGCAGAAACATTTTGGTGTTTGTCCTTGAGCAAATTTACAAGTCCCGGTGTTGCAGTTTAGGGGACAGTTGGGAGTTCGGGTTGATATTGCTTTGCATGTCTGAAAACAAAAAAAAAAAGATTAAAGGGATATTGCACTGAGACCGACCCCCATAGCCAGACAAAAGCCATCTGTTTTGTAGAAAAAAACTCCCGCCTGGGTGCCAAGCGACCTATGGTTAAACCATCTTACAGATAATCTACAGACAATGCAAGTCAGCTATTGGAGGATTTAAACATAATGCTCTTATGCCAGCAAAGCAAATACACTATTCTATGACTTACAGAAGCTATATAGCCTTATATCTTACCAAATTATCTTTCACATAACCGTCTGCGCATGTGCAAGTGGCAGTATGTGGGCTCAGCAAACAAAATTCGCTATGATGACAGTAATCGATGCACGTATTATTGATGGTACGGTCTTGTTTTTGCTCTTGCAAGATTAAAATATCAGCTATTCGTGTTAGTCCTTGAGATAAGTGAGTGATGTTGCCAGATCCAAACTTATTGAGTCGCAAAACATCATGTTTGAGATATGTTGTAACAAATAGATAGTTTTCGAAGACTTCCAGTTTGAAAGGTTTCATGTCTGTAATAGAAATAATAATATTGTTATTCATTAGTTCATACGCAGAAACGTACGATATTATAGACACGCCTTGCGTGTAAGTTTACAGATTTGAATCTTTACCTTTAGAAAAGTGTCGCACAATCCGCCTATCAGATCCATCCAATCGCGTTGTCTCCACTGTAAGCGTTTTCGGATCTGCCCAATATAGCCTTTTAGTGGTATAATCGATAGCTAATCCTGTAGGATATAAAATCGCGGAAGCAATTAAAACTCTTCGTTTATTGCCATCCATATGGGCCGTTTCTATTCGAGCGGCAGGTCCCCAATCGGCCCAAAACATGATTCCTTCTTCAGGTGAAACAACAATATCCCTCGGTTGTTGCATTTCCCCAGTCAGTACTGTATATGTGTAGAGTCCTTCTAGTGTCGTCACTAATATTCTGATACCGTCTGTTACATAAAGTCGCTTAGAAATCCAATCGATACTGATTCCTCTAGGATCATTCAAATTTCCTATTACTGTCCTAACAACTTCTATGTCTCGTTTAGTTCTTGCCTCGCTCAAATTAAGAACCATACTTTGTATTCTTTTATTCTGATGATCTGTCCAAAACGCAACCGGTTGATTCTTGTCATAGAGAATATCAACAGCATCGACTTTATAGCCTGGCGCGGTTGCTAGAGTTTTACTTCTTAATTTATTACTATCGCCAGGCTTATACGGCGACATTAAGCGCAATTCAGCCTCGGAAGCTAGAACTAAATCCGCCAAAGATCCATCCGCCAGGCAAGTACCACCTTTAAGATGCGTATAACCAGGCAAGCATTTACATACTGAGACATTCTGGCGCGTCTCAATGCAAATTTGTGAGCAAGTATTCCATTGGCAAGTCGAATTATCGCAATTTTCTTCGTCACTATTGTCTTGACAGTCATTGAAGCCGTCACATTTTAGCGAGTTTTTTATGCAATGGCCGCTATTGCACGTAAAGCGATCAGGAGGGCACAATCCATATCGTCTGCAGATGATAGAATCTTCATCACTACCGTCGTCGCATTGATTATGACCATCACATACGAAGTTCTTAGGGATGCATCTGTCATTTTTACATCGAAATCTGAAATATTAGATTATATTATAATTTAATTAATTGTTTTGAAACCTCTGGCACTATAAACTATTAATACAGTTTTACCAACGGCCAAAATCTCAATTACAATGTATAAGTGTCAAGGATAAACATTCGAGAAAATTTATAATATCAATTAAAAAAGATTTTCTACCACTCGGCGACCACTAGTAGTATATTGATGAACTAGTTTTATAAGGTTTGGCGCACAAGTTTGAGGGTAGACAGGCAAGTTTTCTATGGGACACGTGTTGGGTAAAACTGTGTTAAAAGTCTGTTATTGTTTAAAATGTTACCGTCCCGGAAGACATCCCACTAAAGAACAATCCTGTTCGTCACTACCATCCTCACAGTCATTCTGTCCATCGCATCGCCATTCTTCATTAATACAGAGTCCATTTTTGCATTTAAAGTCATTATCAAGACAAGTATCGCTACAATTTGCCTCATCAGAGCCGTCAGCACAATCGGCATCTCCATCGCATTGCCATTCCAAAAAGATACAAATCTGCGGATTCGTACACTGAAACTCATTCTTCTTGCAATTCGCATGACAATTTGCCTCGTCAGATCGATCTTCACATTGAAATTCGCCATCGCATTTCTGAGTACCGCGAATACATCGTCCATCTCCACATCTGAACTCCGATTCGGAACAGTTTCTCGGTACACAGCCAAGCTCATCGGAACCATCGCCACAATCATGATCATAGTCACATCGCCAGCGGCCTGGAATGCATTTGTTGTTCGTACATTTGAAATAGGTGGGTTCGCATGTGTGGAATTCTGGTTGGCTGCAGGATGCTGGCTCATCTTCGCTATTGGCACAATCCGGATCGCCATCGCATCTCCAAGACATTGGAATGCATCGGCCAGAGCCGCACCTGAAATTTACAAAGAAAATTATTCTCAAAAGTAAGAAGAAAAAGCAATAACGGTGTGTGGAGAATAAAGAAAGGCAAAAGAGCGAACTAGAAAGAGCACAAATAATGAAAAAGTGGATGAAAACCAAACAATAAAAGAATCTACAGTCAAAAATATATGAAAAAAATGACAATGAAAAAGATAAACAGAATGTGTGAAAAATGAAGAGCGATCACAGAGTGAACGAGAAAGAGCACAAATAATAAAATAAAAGAATGAAAAATAGAGAATATAAAGCCAAAATATAGAAAAACAAGTGAGAAATGGAGAATAAATAAAAGTGGGTTAAATTATTGTAACTCACCTATAATGTTGCGGTGAACACGTGCGTGATTCACAGTCCTGCTGTTCATCAGAATTATCCCCACAATCGTTATCTGTATCACAGACCCATACAGCTGGTATGCATTTATCATTAGCACATTTAAATTGATTGGGTGGACAGGTCGCTGGTGGACAATCCTTTTCGTCCTCACCAAGTGGACAATCTTCGTGTTTGTTACAGCGGAATTTCGATTGTATACAGCGTGGCGGAATTGTGCTATTGCCTGGACATCTAAATTGTGTATTCAAACATGTATAATTTTCACAATTTTTTTCATCGGAATTGTCGCCACAATCGTCAATGCCATTGCAAAGATCTGAAGGATGTGTGCAGAAACCATTGCCACATTGATACTGACCAGGCATACACTTAAAAGCACGACAATCTGCTGGTTCATCACTGCCATCTCCACAATCGTCCTAAGGAAGGAAAAAAATCATAATAACATATCAAAATAGGCGTGGACTTGGTACTAAATTATTATTTATAAACATCCTGTATAATAGCTCACCTGTGTGTCACATTTCCACCAAAATGGAATACATTTATAAGTATATTTGCATTCAAAATGTGCCGATGAACAATTAGCGACACAGCTTCGTTTATCCTCACCCAATACATAATTCTCTGGACATACACATCTATAGCCTGGCTTATGAGGTGTCAATAAACATAAAGCGGAACAATTTGCGTCGTCGCAAGGACTCTTAATATTTGGTTGCTTTAAAGGATGCACAACTCTTAGGTCCATTGGTCTATGAACTGTCAGTAGTAAAGATTGACATTGATCCCCTGTATATTTATGACATTTCTCGATTGATTTTGTTTCCCAATCGGTCCAATAAATGAAATCTTCCCAAATATCCATAGCAAATACATGATGTAACTGCAAACTGGGATTCTTCTCTCTGGATGCAATAATATGGATATTTTGACCGTTTAGATCTGATACGGCGATATAATCTTCACGTGCATCAGCCCAGAATAGTTCTTGCGTTTCGTAGGAAATTGTTAGAGCGTTTGGCCAGCCTAAGCTGCTGTTGACTATCACATGCTGGTCTGAACCATCCATTCCAGCTTTTCCTAAATTATAGAATATAATATTAACTAACAAAATTTGACCCAATGACTTATGATATCATCACATATAGTGCAACAGTATTCGACTGTTGCACTGGTCGACCAAGCCAATATCTGAGGCCGATACGTGACCGAGAGTTAGTCAGTAAACTATACTTTTGTTTGCCTTACCTATATGTACGTGAGTGCCCCAATCCGTCCAATACATGTATCTCCTTATTGGGTCAACGGCAATAGCTCTTGGCTCCTCCAATCCTTTATTAATCAAGACTCTTCGATATTTTCCATTCAAAGACGAAACCTCTATAGTATCCAATCCTTTATCGCACCAATACAAATTTTTGCCCACCCAATCGACCGCTAAACCATCCGGATTTTGTAATGTCGGACCATGTAGAATTTGTATTTCACTCGAACTATTCTTGTAATTGCATAATTTTTTAATAGAGCTGCCTAATTGGGTGACATCTGACCAATAAATGCATTTATTCTTCCAATCATAATCGAGAGCGACTGCATTTGTTAAATTGTGAGCTATTAGGGAGGAATGACCAATAGCGTCAAGTTCTCTAATATAATAGCGATTTGCAAGAATTAGAGTAACGGGAATGGTGGAATTTGCACGACAAGAGGTTTTGTCTGAATACAAAACATATCCGGAATTACAGCCACAATGATATGAGCCTCTCGTGTTTTTACAAATTTGACTGCAAGGTCGAGAGAGACATTCATTTATATCTTCGCAAAGATGCGAGTCTTTATGATTAGTCTGATAGCCTGTATAACAGGCACATTTATATCCAATTGGACGGTCTATACAGGTGTGAGCACAAGGCTTAGGATGAGCAGTGCACTCATCAATACCTGCACGAATAGAAAAAGAAAAAACTAATATTAGACTTATTTCTGCAAATAATTGTACTTTACTTACGACATTTTGTTTCGTCGCTGAAATCACCGCAATTGTTTTCGCCATTGCAGAGTAAAGTTTCATTAATGCAAACTCCATTTTGGCATTGGAACCATCCTTCGCCTTTACAATAATCTTGCTCAGCTTGACAATCTTTTCCCTCATCGCTGCCATCTCCACAATCATCATTTCCATCACATTTCAATAAAGACATTATACATTTCCCATTTTTGCAGGCAAATTCCTCCAAAGTGCACGCTTTATTACAATGCGGCGGCTCATCGGAGCCATCATTACAATCTTTATCGTTATCACAGTAGTACATTTTATTAATGCAAACCCCATTCGCACATTGGAAGTGCTCAGCACTACAAACTCCGCAGCCTTGATCTTTATGCTCATCGGCCGCATCTAAACAATCGGCTTCTCCATCACATAGCCAAGCCCGCGAGATGCATCTTCCAGTACTGTTGCATCGGAACTCGCCCAGATCGCATTCTCGGAGTTGGCAGTGCTTGCTCTCGTCTGATTGGTCGCCGCAATCTGGATGACCGTCACATTGCCAGCTTACAGGAATACATTCACCATTGTCACATCGGAATTGATCGCTTCGACATTGATGAGCTGAAATCATTCCCTAAACTAAAGAGCAATATCTAATAAGTGAAACAATCAGGAGTGGAATAAAGTATCAGATGGGAATAATACAAGAAAGCAAGAACCAGATCAGCTTGTAAAAGAAGATAAAAATAAAAGCATTGAACAGAAAAAAATATAATATATAATGATGGACAAATGGCTTTTCCGCTTCGGAAAAAACTCTAGATCTAACACTTCAACTTCCCCTTCATGGTTTTTTCTTCACTTCTCATTATATTATTGGCTCGGCTTTGCCCCTATACAATCTGCATAGTCTGTCTTCCCTTTTTTTCCAGTATTTATTCTTCTTTTTCTCATTACTTTCTTATCTTTTCCCAATTTTTCTTTTCTTGGGCATTTTTTTAATTTTTGCTACTTTTATTGTACGTCCCTGTCTGTCTTTACCGTCTCGCAAGTATCCACATCTCTCTTCTTCAGTGTCCTACAACCTTTCTTCAATTTTTACTACTCTTTCTTCCGTTTCTAGTCTCTTTTATGCCGTGCTCAGCAGAGGCTTGTGACCGTATAAATTTTTTTAAGTGTAAATTAGAAATATAAAGTTGGTACTTTATCGATGACTCGAATGTAGACGCAACAGTTTTTTAATTCTATTTTGATTTGGCTCAATTGTCTCAATCTCTTCTTCTGGTACTTTATTATTTTTTTTATTTCACAGTTTTCAGTATTTATCTATCATGTTTTCTAGTATTTGTATTCTTTTAGTTAGTTAATTCGATTCTTTTCTTGGCTCTTCTCTCACGTTTCCTATTTTAGCTGTCTGCTAGCATTTTCTTTGTATTTTCCCCTATATATTTCAAATGGCTCATGCTTTCTTTTTCATGTTTTTTCCTTTTATTTTCTTTTTTAAATGCTAACGTAGAAATTCGAAAAAAAGAGGACAATAAGCGGTAAAAAAAAATGGGAGAAAAAGGTAAAAACATGGAATGGAAACATAGTTGTATTAAACTTACTGCAATCATATTCATCGCTGTGATCTAAACAATCTGCAATGCCATTGCAGTGCCAAGATAGAGAAATGCAGTTTGAATCGGCGCACATGAATTGATCACTTCGACATTGTTGTCCGATTACGCCTAGAAAATAAGAAAAAAATAATCAATTTTGAGTAGGTTGCTCCGACAGGGTGGCGCAATGCAGACGACTATATTTGCAAGATTTTTTTTTGTTTAAAGCTAAAGATTCATCATGGCATTAGCTTTTCCCAAAATTATTTAACCAGGGCAGGGAGTTTAGTGCTAGGTTTTATGAGAATATCATAAATAATTATTATACTTTTGGTTCTTTTACATTAGTGTTATGTTTACTTACGACAGTTTTCCTCGTCAGAGCTAAAAGAATGAGGTGATTTCGCATCATGACAATCATTTTTTCCATCGCATCTGTCATCCATGCTAATGCACGTTCCGTTAGAACATGAAAACTCATAGAGCCCACATCGTTTCTTCTGCCCAACGCAATTAGTTTCATCTGACATATCCCAGCAATCATTCTCTCCGTCACAAAACCAATCCTTGTGTATACAAGCGGTTGTATTCTCGCAATTCATCAGATTTAAGTCTTGTAAGTCAACGCTACAGTTTCTTCGTTCTATTAAACAAAAATTAGATAGTGCGCACTCTCGTAACAAAATAATTAACTCTTACCACAGCCCATCTCGTCGCTGGCATCTTGGCAATCGGGATCATTATCGCATCGGAATTTTTTCGAAATACATTCGCCATTCGAGCAAGTAAAGTGCTCATCTTCTGAGCAAGAGCAACTAGTTTCGTCGCTAGCATCTCCACAGTCGTCCACTCGATTGCATTTATCTTTCTTTGGAATGCATCTCTTATTACTGCATAAAAACCAATCTACAGGGCAGGCACGATGTCCGCAGTAGCCCGGCTCTTCATCTGATTTGTCTGTACAGTGTGGTATGCCATCGCAAGTTACCTTAAATGGAACACAGCCTCCATCAGAGCAGCGGAAGCTATCATTTGTATTACAAGCTTTTGAGCTGCTGTAGCATCTTCTGCCGTCCTCTGCAAGAGAATGGCCTTCAAAGCAAGAACATTGTACTTGGGCGGATGCATTGAGAGTGCAAGTCTCTTCACAGCCTCCATTCAAAATAGCACAAGGGTTATAGAAACAATTATCTGTATCATTAGCTACAGTCACTATACCCATCGGTCTGGCAACATCTCTTCGCAACCATACCACGTTCTGTCCAGTTAACTTGTCAGCTCTTAACACAGCATGTAACATCCAATCTGTCCAATAAATATAATCCCCATAAACTGCCAACGCAAATGGATGCTGCGGAGTAATTTTAGCCAAAACAACTCGATTAGATCCATCATACTCGCAACGCTCAATCTTATCTATCCTTGCATCTCCCCAATACAATTTTTGCGCTTTGTGATCAAGCGTTAACGCATTCGGCATTCGAATGTCGGTTTTGATGATCACCTCTCGACCAAAACCGGAGAAATAAACGCGTTCGATGCTGGGCTGGTGAGAGTTCCAATTGCTCCAGAAGATTCGGCTACCACAACTGTCAATGGCAATGCCACGAGGCTTGTCTTGTGGCCGCAAACGAACGACCTCTTCGACTACGCTAGAATTTGTCATGGAATCGGTGAGATTGACTCGGTTGATTGTAGCATGGTTGTTGCATGTCCAGAAAAGCATTTTGTAAATTTGTTCGTAGGCTAGGCCTTCAACGGATCCTTGACCTACAAAAAATATAGATTAGTTAAAATTCGCATAGGCAAAATAAGTTCGAAATCAATTGGGGTATAATAACCCAGCGACCTCTAGGTCAACCTTAGATCAACATGAGTCGTCGTAGGGGGACACCCACAAAGTCATCATTTGTTGAGAAAAAAAGGTAGCAACATCTTTTAGATTTAGAAGCTAATTCTAACATCAAATTCTAGAAACCAGGTTTCTATCAAATGACAGATATCGATTCTGATAGAAAATAATTGGAAATAAAAGGTTATCGCTGATTGGACAATCAAGTCATCACGTTAGCCTTCTTGTAATTCACGTATATTCAATTTTGGATTAGTGCATACGCAGAAACGTATGATATTTTAGAAGAACTTTGACGTTTGTTTTACATTTGCCGGTAATCATACTATCAAAGCCAATAAAAATCTGTCAAGCTAAATTACACAGCAAGAGTAGATCTAAATCATTTATAAAAACTATATTTTTTGCAACATTTTCTCATTAAAACAGCGCCATCTACATGACAAACCGCGTACTTACCTTCAACAATAATCTTGTGATCGGTGCCATTATAGAAAACGGCATTGATGGAGCCTTTCTGAATATCCGAATAGAATAATCGTTGATGTCGATAACTAAACGCCAAACCAATCGCATTTTTGAGTAATGTGTTGTTTTTTATTGTTGGATGTGGAGCATTTTGTAAATTTTCATCGTCAAGCATTTGAATGGAATCAATGCTTACGACACGTGAATACATCACAAAACTTTTGAAAGCTAAAAATAAGAAAGATTTCTGAAAATACTGGTACAAAATAAATTATGCATTAAACAATGTATCAAGTAGCGACATCTATTAGAAACTACTTTACATCAAAAACTCGAGAAACAAAGTTTCTACAAGTTTTAATGCATATATGTCACTCTAAAGGATCTTATTAATGTATCAAGTAACCAAATAGTGAAAAAGTTCATTTTACATAAACAAAATATTTTTTAAATACATGTCGTGTAATCTTATAGCCTACAAAATGATGTTTGTGTATGTTATGTATACCACCCTAATAATATCCCTAGCCTAAAATAACTAACTAATTTATATTATTACCAAAAAGTAGCCATTGCCAACTTACACAAATAAAAAAAAAGTATGCCATTTTTAAATATATACTCCGCGTATCTCTGAAAAGGCTCTAACTAGTTAGATAACATTTTGTGCTTGGTGCTTTTTAAGCTAATATGTTTAATTGTACTGCTCGTAGAAACGCGATTTTCTACAAAAAAAAAAGAAATTCTTATTGAAGTCTTCTTTCTATTGATCTAGCGCCATTTTGTGGTACTTGTAGTACAACATAATATACAGATATACCGGAGAAACACATCTAATTTATTTAAACAAGCAATATATACTGGGTGTTTCACATTAAATCTTTGTATTTGTCACATTCTGTCTATAATTTATACTAATATTATAAAGAAAAAAAATTGTAACAAATAATCTTAAAAAGTACAAAAAAACGCCGGTGTGGCTTCCGTGCGTAGCCAGTACGAGCCCAATAAAACACGATTTTACAAAAAAAAATCTAAACGCACCCCATTAAAAGACAAATCTGCCAAATCTCACCTAGAAAAAAACGTTACTAAAAATATATAAATACCTTCACAAGTTTTTCCATTTGCCGAAATCTTCCCATGAGAACAGACACAGACCGGATAGGTTCCATTAAATAGACACAATTGTTCACATCCACCATTGTTTTTCGCACAAGGGTTGGTACCTTTTTGTTTACGTTTGGAAAATATTTGAATATCTTTCACTGAATTACCAATATCGCTTTTTAGGATTTTATAATTGGATAGATTGCTGATTGGGGCTTCTACAACACTGCCTTTCTCTAAGCTTCTATCTAACCAATAAATTTTATCGTCAAGTAAGGTTAGAGCTGTTGGTGTAAAGTCGGAAGAGTTCAAAAGCAATAAACGATTATTCCCATCGTAGTCGATAGACTCTATTGTATTTGATTTAGAATCACAAAAATAGATTTTTTGATTTGTAGAATCGAGAGCTAGGTCTACGATTGATAGAGAATTGTTGACGATTAATTTGCGGTTGTGTCCATCCATTGTCGCTATTTCTATTCTTGGACCACCTGCCCACACTAGAAAGCCTCTAATAGGGTCCACTACAATTGAGCTGGGTTTTCCAATTTCTTGTGAGAGTAGAACGTGCTGTTTTGTGCCATCTAATCGAGAAACTTCTATAACGCCCCTTTTTGAGTCACACCAATACATATTTTCTGCTATCCAATCAATGGCTAGACCAGTTAGCCAATCAATTGGAACGCTATCCATTGTTTCAGTCGGTTCTATCATATACCTTCGCTCTGTCCCATCTCGCTTTATACTTGTTATAGACCCATGATCGCTATCTGCCCAAAACAACAGATCCCGATCTGCAACAAAATCAATGGCCGTTGCCATCGATACTCGACTTATAGGCCCCAAAACTTGTGTTTCATTAGTACCACTTAATGGCAAGCCTCTAATCTCCCAGCTGATTGAATATAAAATAAATTCTTTAACGCTGGTGCATTCATTTGGGTTTCTGGCGTCTGTGAAATAGCCAGTTGCGCAACGGCAAGTGTACGAAATTGAGGATTTTGGTAAGCAAAGATTAGCACATTTTGATGTTGAACAAGGATGGCTTCCAGTTTGTTCCATTGGATCATAGATGCGTAACGCTGACACACTTCCGGTATTATTCCGTAAAACTGTATCATTTCCACCAGTAGTTTTATCAATTATATGAATAGAATGATCGTCATCATCAGCGTAGTATACATGATTTTGGTAAACCGTGGCGGCATCCACAACCGCTTGATTGGTCAAATTGAGTTTTGTTACATTTGTACCGTCAAGGTTACTATAGAAAATTTCATATTCACTAACCCAATACAATTTTCTTGCATTATGATCAATTGATAGACTTTTTGAGTTGAGTTTTAGATCATTTACAATAATTTTTCTATCACTTATATCCATCGCACTAGATTCAATAAAACTATGATTAGTTGTAGCGATCCAATATAATCGGCCTTGTTTTGGATCTACCACCACCGATCTGATATTAAGATCGGTAATTAAAGTCGCTGTATATTCAGCGTTTAAATTTGATACTTTCATACCTTGAGGTGATGTCACAAACATTAGATTTGATAGCCAATCAATTGCAAGGCCGGAGGGATGTTTAAGACCGGTATCAATGAGAGTTTGAGTGGGTCCAGACGTCAATCCAGATCTTTTTATCTCATTAATTGTTATATCGGCCCAGTAGAGGGTATTATTTCTGGCAAGATACTCCATTTGTATTGGATTGATAACCTGCGGTACACTTATTGTGGGAATTGTATGATAATAGGGTTGTAGGATGTCTACCCCGCGTATTTCATTAGGTCTGGCAATAAGCAACACTCTTTTGTTGACAACACACGTTTTGTTATCTTTACTTAAACGCATTACGTGCGGACAATCGCAACGATATGTGTGATTTGTGTGTAGCAAACAAAGATGCGAACAGCCTCCATTATCATCCCCACAGGGATTTGGAGCGTCTCTTGGTTGGCGTGCAGGATGCAGGATTTGTATATCAAAAGGCTGCGTTAAAGTTCTCTGTATAACCGATACATCCCCACCTGTAAACTTATTAGCTCGCACTACACTATTCGTTCGCCAATCGGTCCAATAAACATAATTCCCAAATAGCGTAATTGCGAATGGATGTGATAGAGTCTCATGATCTCTCATCACTTCATGATGCTGACTTCCATCATATAACGTGGTATGAATCGAATCGGAACGCGCATCAATCCAATAAATTCGCCTCATATCATAATCAAGTGTCAATCCATTTGGCCAGCCTCCATCAGAGATTTGATCAACGCGAACAACTATTTCCCGGTCTAAGCCCGCCAAACTGCAACGCTCGATCCTCGGAGCGTCATTATCCCAATCGCTCCAAAATAAGTATCCATCTCTTGGATCAACCGCAACCGCTCTGGGGCTCTCCATTTCACCTGCTACTAAAGTACGTCTATAGCTTCCATTTAATTTAGCAACTTCAATTTGATCTAAATTACTTTCAACCCAATATAAGTTCTCTCCTATCCAATCAACAGCTAGACCTTCAGCTGTAGACAGTCCCGTTTGCACAACAACTTCAATATTACTCAAAGATCCACCAATCACAGTGCCTCGATAAATCTTATCATCAATTACATCAGTCCAAAATACAATATCATTATTTTTCGTATGATAAAAATCCAATGCGATTGTATTCTTCAAGCTTGATATAAACGATTTAACATTGAAGCTGTACAAATCAACAGCTTTTAATTCGTGACGATTACTGAAAACAACGTAGGGAATCGCCCCGCTGGTACTTTTACATGAAAATCCATCCTCTTCCAGCTGGTAGCCTTTAAAACATCCACATTTGTATCGGGAACCTACTGATATGCATTTTTGGGAACATACCCCCCATGCGTCACAAGGGTGGGTGTTGAGGCAATGGGTGAGATCAGGCTGCAAATGTAAATGCGGGGGACAATAGCAGACAAGCCCTTCAGGCGCATTATGGCAATCATGTGAGCATTCTAAGCTATAATCGCATAAGCGCTCGAAACATCGAGATCCCTCATCAGAGCCGTCTTTGCAATCAGCCACTTCATCACATAATTGTTCAACTGTGATACAGATTGTATTATTATCACACATTCGTGATGGATATTCGCATGTTGGTAGAGGATATGAAGGTTTTGAGGTTTTCGTTGCGTTTTTCATTGTTTTAGGATCGCAGGTTTCTTCATCTGTACCATCGAAACAGTCCAGTTTCATGTCGCAAACAAACGACTGAAATGCACAGTACAACGAACATTAATTGATTAAAAACACCAACTCAATAAAGTCAAAATTTGATACTATTTTAGTAATAGTATGGGCAAAGATCACAAAAGAAGTATAAATAGATTAAAACCATTTTGTATATGCAACGGTTGGTCTTAAGTCATTGGAGTGAATGCATGTTTGAGCAGCTACCAAAATTGTAGAAGAAAGACGCCAAGTATTTGTGATTTTTAAGTCGTTGATGGACAAGTGCTATATCTATTGGGTGGCTCGACTAGAGTAAATAAAGATAAAAACACACAAACACAAAAAAAAACAAATTTTGTCGTTATCGAGTTTTTAATTTAGGATAAAATCACTTACCAATGGTATACATTCGGCGGTTTTTGTGCACTGAAACTCGTGCGGTTCGCATGGTACCGAGCCATTGAAAGCGCACCCATACTCATCAAAGCCTCCAGGACAATCGAGAACACCATCACACCTTTTACTATTGGGAAGACATTTTGACGATATCGGACATGAAAATTCTGCACCAATTTCACAGTCTGTGCAGTTGAGTTCATCGGAACCGTCTTTACAATCGTCAACTCCATCACAGTACATAGAGACTGAAATGCAACGTCCATTTTTACAAGTGAATTCGACAAGATCGCACGGTCTGGCACTACAATCGGCTTCATCACTAAAATCGTCTGGACCACAATCTGGAACTAAATCGCATTTCCAGACCGCCGGAATGCACTGTTTGGTAACAGCACACTTAAACTGGGTCGAGGAGCACTTATCTGAGCAATGTTCTGGACTCTCATCCGATCCATCAATACAATCCTTCTCGCCATCGCAAAGCCAATAACGAGAGACACACGTATTATTATCGCAAGTGATCTGATTGTCTAAACAAGTCCCATTTTTGCATGGTCCATCAGCGCTTGCATCTTCATCCGATTTATCACCACACTGATCTATTCCATCGCAAACTTGACTCTCCGGAATGCAACGGCGATTCCAGCAAGCAAATTGTTCAGGAAGACAGAAACTTACATACGATACAGTTGGATGCTTTTGGGACGCTTGCTTCACGCAGACACCGTCGTCGCTTGCTCTGAAACCGTCGGAGCAAGCACACACTGTTCCATTTTGTGTGGGAAGGCATAGTTCTGCGCAGTTATGGACGTTTTTTACACAGTCGTTCTCACCTAAAAAAGACCATAGCTTGCTTAAGAAACTTCAAGTCAGGTCAATGCTAAAGTCTATCCATTCAAGACGTTACTCAGAATCCTTTGAAAAATAAACCAAAAGAAGAACGAGAAAAGAAAAAAAGTGAAGAAATAATAGCAGAAACTTAAAAAAAAGAAAATCGGCAGAAACAGATGGAATACTAAATCAGGCAACGATGTATGAGAATTAAAAAGTTAGACAAAGACTGAGAAAAAACTAGGCTAGACTAAAAGAAGAAGCGGAGGAATTAAAGCCAGCAGGTACAACAGAGAAAATCTTAGTTTAATAATAGAAAAGTTACTGAAATATAAAAAAAAAAATAAGAAAAAGAAAGATGATTGCAAAATTCAGATGCAAAAATAAAGCGAGAAAATAGATTTTGGATAAAAAAAAAAATTAGAGAAAATAGATGAAGAAAGAAAGAAAAAAAAAAAAATGAAAATAATAAAAAGACAAAATAACAAGATAGTAACAGAGGTAAACTGAGAGACGAGAAAAAGTCAAGAGTGAAGAAAAAAACCAAAAATATACAAGGAAAACAGACAGAATAATAAAGAAATAATATATACAATAATATCTGAAAGATCCTGACTAAATTTCTAAAAAAATTTTTCCTTGGTTTATATGTATACCAAAGTTAAGAAGTGATTACGTAAGCTGTTATACGCATCGCCACCTATCGATAATTTTTGATATTCTACTACACTTACCAGTTTGTAGGTCTGGATTGAAAAGTTTTATATCAAAAATTGGTGGATTGCTATAGTCCAGTTCTTTCAATCCTGATTTGTTACTATATGCCATAACAATTCCTTGATTTAGCAATGTAAAGAAAAAGGTCTTATCCGGACCCAGTGCGAGACTAAATGGATTTTTCAGTGGAATTATAAAATCAACTCTTCGATTTTGTCCACTAAACTCAACACTTTCAATTTTCACCAAATGTCGATCGCACCAATACAGCCTTTTTTCGTTAAAATCGATAGTGAGACCACTCGGCCAATCAATATCATTTTCCAAAAACGTTTTGAACTTAGTTCCATCCATATTAGCCTCGTAAATGCGGCCTTTAGTGGGAAAGATATCGGACCAATCAGCCCAATACATAATACCTTTTAAGGGATTTAGGACAATTGATACTGGATTATAGAGTCGATTTTGGAATAAAGTACGTTTCTGAGTGGAATTTGCTAATTTTAAAACACTGATGCTCCCAGTTTGCTGATCAGTCCAATATAAATTCCCCGATAGCCAATCCACTGCTAAACCATCACATCCACGAATATTCTTCTGAAGAATGGTTCTCTCCGATGTATTGCGCATTGACACTTTTTCTAAAACCATTCTATGACTATCGGCGTAAATAACCGAATTGGTTTTTGCTTCATAATCTAACGCTGTTGGTTGGCCTATTCCCGTAATCGGAATCATAGTTTCATTGCTATTGGTCAAATGTATTCCTTTTATTGAAGCCGGCTTTCCTTTGGCAACCAATAGAAACGGAGGTGTAAATTCGATCACGCATTTGTTTTGCTCATTCAATACGTAGCCAGACGCACATATGCATTTCTTTATTGCTACGGATTTCTGCCAAAGTGGAATACAGAGGTGATCACATTGTGATGGGGCATTACACGGATGAGGTACTAGAAATAAGAAGAAACATCATGTATATTGGCCAGATGATTTTGTATTGACGTTATTTTTCGATGTGACAAAATCTTATAAAAAGTATGACACGATCGGCTGCGAGTAATGCAAATGTACTTACCAACAGGCTGTCTTTGTCTATGATAAATGTACACATTAAAAGGTCTACTAATATTTTTGACCACAGATATCTGCTCCATTGTAAATTTATCTAATTCAAGAATATTGTTTCTATGCCACGAAGATAAAAATAGTTTATTTTGAAAAACACTAATGCCATATAAATTTTGCACTTCGCGGCCTCTTAAAATCGTTTTTCTGTTATTTCCCTCATAATCCACTCGTTCAACAAAATCCAAATAGGTATCCACCCAATATATTTGTTCTTTTGGAAAATCCACCGTCAAACCATACGGATATACGATTTTATGATCAACTATAGATTTCCTCTTGCTGCCATCTAAATCGCATCTTTCGAGCATAGGCGGTGAGTGGTGGCCCCATTTTGTAAAAAACATATATCCTTTAAGTGGATCTAATGCGAGTGCTCTAGGTTTACTCAAATCATGCTCGAGGAGAATATTACACCATTCTAGCTCTTCGGAACATACTAGAAATATTTGCCTTTGATCGTCCAAAAAATACCAATTTCTTGACACCCAATCAATCGCCATCTGTTGGACGGATTCTAGTTCAAGTAGAGGAGATTGGGGTTTTAGCTCTCTTTCATTGGAGAAATCGTCAACATCTACGCAAAGTAGAGACGCTTTTGATAAGTTGTGATGAACAAAACATATGTCTTGATTATTGTATATGAATTCTAATGCTGTACTGTTGAGATGAAGAAGTGATGAGTTGTTTTGCCATGGTTGTCCGTCAAGCTTAACTCGTCTGATTTCCGATTGGGTAGAAAATATGAGAAGGGCCTCTCGATCTCTAGGAACTAAATCACATTTAAAATAGAATCTTATTATTTAGGGTATTTTTACAATCTTACCATTAAGAGCAATACAATTCGATCCATTTTTCTCATATCCCGAAACACACGAACAATCAAATCCACCAACCTTGTTCGTACAAATTTGTGAACACGATTCGTCCAATTCGCATTCGTTCGCATCCACACATTTGCTACCATTTGGCTTCTGTCCATTGGGACAAAAACATTTCGCACCGTCTTTTGTCGGTCGACAACCATAGGTGCATTGCAAATTTTTACAAGCAAAAGCACTAGTGCGACAAAAATCCCACTCATCACTGTTATCCGGACAATCGCCATGGTTGTCGCAAAACTTTTCCACCGGGATGCAATGGAAACCATCGCCGCAATGGACTTGATTCCATGGACATTCAACTTGCTTATGGCATTGACTGGGATCCTCATCTGAGTTGTCAGGACCCAGATCGGGGGATACTCCGCAGTCTTGGTCATCATCACATACCTAGTGGATCAAAATGTCTCTAAAATATTGTGGAAACGGAAAAAAAAACTATTATATAAAGAAAAGATGAGAAAAGAAAAAACAAGGAAAGAACAGAGAGGTGAGGCAAAGGAAGCAGAGAAATAAAAAAAGGACTTTAAAGAAAATGAACGAACAAAAAAAAAAGATGAGAAAAGAAAAGAGGGAAAAAAAGAGAAAAAAATTTTTTTTTTTATTTCTGATCTTGTGTGGAAATAGATAGTATGAGACAAGATATTTTGACAGCTACAACGTAAGCTGATTGCCGGTACTCAAAAAACTGCTGATCAAATAAATATTCTTAGTTATTGACAGAATTAAATTTACTCCTTACCCATCCCTTTGCTAGGCACTTCTTCGTTAGGGCACATTGGAATAAGGGTGGACGGCAAGCTTGATCTTGAATACAATCAAGGGGCTCATCGCTGTGATCCTTGCAATCACTTTGTCCATCGCAGCGTCTGTAAGAGGGTATGCAGTGTCCATCGCCACATTGAAATTCATCGATTGCACAAACAAAGGTATCTAAAACAAAAAAACATATTTAGAAAAAGAAAGCAAGAAAATTAAAAAAAAGAAGAACACAAAATGAAAAGTAGAAGTACATACTTGAATAAAGAAAATAAAATTAATAAAATTGGAAAGGAAAAATAATCAAAATATTTTAAAAAGCTATTGGAAAGAAAAAAGAGAACGAAAGAAAGAGAAAAAAAAAGAAAATATCAAAAAAAACAATAAAAATTTAAGAAATAAGAATACTTTGACAAATAAAAAGAAAGAATGAGAAATAACCAGCAAAATTGGAATGGATCAGAGCATTATGAAGAGCTATTAAAAGAAAAAAAAAAGAAAATGATAAGAAACGAGTTGAAAAATCAACTAAGAAAGCTGAAAAAAAGAAAAGTGGAATCCCAAATAAGGTTAGATCTATGAAACGGAGAGAAAAACTGAAAAGTAATAAAATTTTGTTCTAAGAAGAATACTACCAAAGAAAAGAGAAACTACATAAAGAAAAAAAAAACAATAAAGCACACAAAATGAAATATAGAAGTACTTAAACAAACAAGAGACAAATTAAACAAAAACAATTAGAATGAGTAAAGTATTTTATCACAGTATCTAATTATTTAGTGGAGTTTGTAGAAAATTTATTTTTCTGATTTATCTTATCGGGTTTTTTCCTTTCTTAAAGAGCTATAAATGCAAAATAATGAATGAAAATCGATGATTTCCGCTTTTTTCCAAGGTTTTATCTCAAATCATCTCAATAACTCGCATGAGAAAACGTTGAAAGCGCGATTTTTATAAAATCAGGAAATGATCATTTCTGAATGTTTTAAAAATTTTCTAAATAGCTTTTTTGCAATTTGCCGCCATTTTGATACTATAATAGACTCATTAGAGAACGCTACGTCATAGGTTTCGGTGCGGTTATAAGCCATTAGAGCACCGAACTTTTTTTCCTAAAAAATTTCTAGGTTGGTAGTAAAACTGAATTTGACTTTTTACCGGTCTGTCAATGTGTCAATAATGTATTGTGAATTGAAATGGCAATTTTAGAACAGCAAAATGAAGTAAACAATTAATAGAAAGTATATTTATGTGAAATATGGCATAAAATGGTGTACATAATAAGTGCACTGGTCTGGGAAGAACAACCGATTCCAATAAAGCAAACGTCACAGTTTATCTGTGACTTAACCTAAAAAAGTCGGTATCTTACAATAATAATAATAATAAAAACCAAAATAATTTTTGCTATTTCACGAATTTCGGGAGGCCTACATGTAAAGTTTTTTTCCATTTTTGTATTTTGGGGCTGACAGAATTAGAATTTTTGGATAAAACAAATAAATAAAATTTTCTCTTTTAAAATCAAGATATAGCCAACCCACTCCGAAAATCCCTAAATCGATCAAATTAAAAAGAAAATGCTCAAAAACAGGCAAAAAGGGCAAATTACAAAAAAGAGTATAAAAAACTCGTTTCATAAGACCTTAAAGCACTTATTCTTAAAAAAAAATTCGTGGGAATGCGTGTTTTAAGACATGTCTTATGAAACTTTTTTTTAATATCCTTTATAAAAGATTTCAATCTGGACTAGAGCATTAGTCAGACTAAAAAAATTATGTGCGTTTATCGTACGTTTCTGCGTATGAACCCATCAAAAAATGGAACATACGTTCCAAATTCCACAGCAAGAGTAAATCTTAATAATTTGTAAACGCACAGTACTTATTACTCTTTTTCAGCACCTATTTGCTTAAATATTTATAAAAATATTTTTCTTTCATGATAGCCTTTGACCCAAAGTGAAGAATTAAATCCATTATCAATTCTTTTCTTAATTGAGCAGATACTACGTTTTTATTTAAATTTTAACCGCAGAGACCTTCAAACCGGTCTACTAACTACTTATTATAAGTAATAAGAGTAATAATTGATTTTTAATTTATGAACATTCTTATTTTGGTGTTTATGGCCATTATTACATTCCAGTCCTGCTGGAAAGATAATTAAAACTTTAATGATGGGAATGGAATGATTATCTTTGATTAAATGGATTTGTTGTTCTTTTTGCATCAAATACAATAACTTTTTTGATTTATTAATGATCTCATTGAGAAGAAGATGAGAATCTCAATTATGTTAATCTGACAGATGAGAAGATGTCATTACATCATTTAAGACGCCAGATGAAAGCTAAAATTATTTATTTAAAAATAATATTTGTTATGACCTTACCCTAGAAAGGTCTAATTGAAAACAATGTCTTAATCTACGAAAAACAATCTTGTTATTGTCGATTAGATTATCACGAAATTAAATTTTGCTAAGGTCACAGGTTAACTATACTTGAGCCGCTCAACAGATATAGTAATTCGCCAAAATTTGTAAAATAGGGCCGCTAATAAATCGACAAAACTGTTTTTAGTTGAATAGAATTATTTCAGTTGAACCAATAGAAAAATTAGGTGTTAGTTAGTTTTGAGGTGATCTTATTCTCTTCCTGTCTTTTGCTACTATTGCCAACAGATTGGACTGCCCAAAAACTGTTCCGACAAGATAATGCACACACAATCACATAGAGTCCAAGTTACAAGACATTATTTTGAAGCAAATGGGATTAATTTTAGTCACTTGGTCACCTCTATATCATGATTTTTCACCTATTGAAAACGTTTAGGGATTACTTAAAACTGTCTAATATCTAACAAAAGTTAATTTAAAATATATATATATATATTTATATATATTTCGGGCCAAATCTAAATATTGATTAGGAATAAATATCCTTTGTTCCAGGATTTTGAGTGTTTACAAGAAATTAATTCGGGTTCAAGGACTACGAGTGGCACATCGAACGTGCTAATTAAGTAGAGGAGGCACTTAGCAATTGTATAGTTATTACTATAGAGGCGGATGTTATGCATTCAATCATAATTTTATAAAGCACCACCAATTATTCTATCAAAAATTGGAATAATTTATTTTAACTTATTGTTGACTAAACTAGTCAATCTTGGTAATCAATGTCTTTGTACTGTGCAGTTTTGTTAGCAATTTTTAGCAAATTGAGAGAAACAAACACAAATTATACGTCATGTGTTGAGTTTATTAGCTTTCGTCAGTGGGACTTATGAACTTGAGATCAATTTTAACCTCTTAAGTTCACTGATGAAAGCTAATGCGCTCTATAGTTCTAATTTAATTGGCGATTAGAAGTTTCTAGCTCGTGTACATTAAAAAGGTTCTTTCCATCTCTGTTCAATAGACATATATGTATCTGTCTCTATTTGCAAAACATACCTTTTGTTATTTGTGTTTATAATCAAAATAAATAAACTTATCATACGTTGGGCAATGTTTAGCTATTTATTGTTCAAATATTTGTTTGTCTCTTTAAATAAATCAATTTTAAGAATGGTCAGAGCTTATCTATTTATTATTATTATTATTATTATTATATGTGGTATATTAGCTGTTGCTTTATTGACGATTGAAAGTGTCGGTTTGTAATGTCAAAATATTATCATTTAATTTTCAAATATTTTGTTGATCTGTGACAAAAAAACTTCTGTCTTTATATTTGAAGCGGCTAATCTCTTAAACGGCTGGACCGAATTTGACTAGTCAAAGCAGATGGTACAAATTACACATTTTTGCTATTTCCCTTAATAAGAAAATTAGCTCTTATCTGTGTTATCACTCAATAGCCAATGTACGATAAGGCAAATACAATAAAATAAAGATCACCTCTCAACAAATAAGAAAATAAGCACATCAAAATATTTACTTTTTCGAGTGATTTAACGTCATAACAGACATTTTTTTTAAAGCTGTTGCTAAAGTATACACAAATACTCGTAAATGTCTTATAACAACATCAACTACTGTTTGTTTATATTAGTTTAACCACCTCGTCAAAAAAATATTTTTGCCAACCGTAAATTATCGAATAGTTCAATGGTCTTGTTTGCACTATAATAATTATTATTATTTTTGAGTTGTAAGGCTTCTATTGATAGAATTAATGAAAAATGATCAATTTTCCAACTCCTAGTCCACTTTGCAAAAATCAACAAAATCCAAAATGATGACATAATCCGAATTTTGTCCTCTACAAAATAACATAATCATTTTTTATAAAATCAAATTTACGTAAAAGGTGACTTTTGATGAGTTTTTATTATCAAAGTAGTGAAAAAATCTTGATGTTTTTTTCACAGTTTCACCTTCATAACATTGTACTTGTCGATTACACAAAAGTTGACTTTTAAAACTGGATTGACACTAAAAGTATTTCAAAACCTGCAATTAAATCGACTTTTTATCTCAATTTTTTTATTCCAGAGCTATTCAGAAATGTATGCGATATGTTCGTTTTCTTTTTAAGTGAAAATTTCTTTGAACACGTTGGTTCGAAAAAAATAAACAGAAAGCGTTGGCTGTGATTAGATGTTAATTATTTTAAATTAGTACTTTAGCCGCTTATGCAGAATGACATTTCTCAATAAAAAATCATTAATAATTATTAATTAATTAATTACTACTTTTAACAAAAATATTATTATTTTTTGCTATATTTGCAAAAATTTGTTTGTAAATGTCAAATTAGCAACCTTATAAATGTCATTCTGCGGATGTGGCTAAAGTACCAACTCAAAAATACACAATATAAAACATTTCAAATTAAACGTTAATTATTAGTAGTTAAATAAAGATAATTAATTATATGTTATACAATTATTTAATTAATTAAATATCGGGTGTTTTTTTTAAATTTCACCTCATAGTAGACTGTGTGTGACAAGTTGTTTGTGAACCAACTAGAAAATGACATAACCTCACTTTTGTAATCAAAAGTGATTTTTTTTACTACCAATTAATTAATTAGTACTTTTCACAACAATATTATTTATTAATGTTGATATCAATCAATAATATTTATTATCTATTGCTATCATAACATTGTACTTGTCGATTACACAAAGGTTGACTTTTAAAACTGAATTGACACTCAAAGTATTTAAAAATCTGCAATTAAATCGATTTTTTTATACCACAGTTTAGAAATGTGTGGAATATGTTCGTTTCTTTTTAAGTGAAAATTCCTTTGAACACGGTAGTTCGAAAAAAAAAAGAAAAAGAGTAGTAGGCTGTGGTAAGAAATTAATAATTATTTAAAATTAGTAGGTACTTTGGCCGCTTATTCCAAATGATATTTCTCAATAAAGAATCATTAATTATTAATTAATTAGTAATAATTAATTACTACTTTTAACAATAATATTATTATTTTTTGCTATATTTATAAACATTGTTTAAAATGTAAATGTCAAATTACCAACCTTATAAATGTCATTCTGCGGATGTACCAACTCAAAAATACACAATATAAAAAATTTCAAATCACCCGTTAATTGTTTGTAGCAAATTGAAATAAAGATAATTAATTAAGTATCGGGTGTTTTTTTAAATGTCACCTCAGAGTAGGCTGTGATGAGTTGTCTGTGAACCAACTAAAAAATCACATAACCTCACTTTTGTAGTAACAATTACATACAAATACAAATTACTTTTTCTGAAAAAATGTTTTCTAACACACGCAAAAAGAGTGAAAACTTTTTAGGCGCGTTGGGCACTTTTATGATAGTATAGCTCTAGACAGAGAAGTTCAGTTTTCAGTTTTGATGTGGAGTCATACAACTGACAGCTCTTTTTTTTTCCAAAATTCTTATCCACATTATTTGGTTTTACAAAACCGAATCAAATCTTTTAATCTCCCGTGTGTTTCATTTAAATAAAATCAGATAAAAAGTTATTATACAGCAAGATTTTATTCATGTTTTAGTGACGAACCCCGGTTCCAAACTTTTCAATTGTTTTGTAATTTTTGAGAAGAAGAAACTGACCAATTGTAAACGCAATAAAATAGTCATTATTTTGTATAATTAGCAGATTTTCTATTTTTATTATTTTGCGATGTTTTTCCACGTCCAACCGGAAATGCTTTGCAATTGAATAAACTTGTTTATAGCAAATTGCGAGATGAATTTAACAGCTGATGTGTTTGTTTATACACTTATTGCTGCCAAGGCCTGTCTTAGTATTTATTTATTTACATATTGATCACCTATTCCATTGATAATTGAATAAAATTTCTATAAATAAATACTAATAACCTTCAAAAAGGTGTCAAACCACTGATAATACTCTTCCTGTGACAAGTTAGAATTCCTCATTTTGCACCATTATTTTGGGAATGACCTGTCTATTAATAGCCCCATAATCCTATTTTGAGAAAAAAACTAGTAAAATTTTGGCTTGTGCTCCAGTATAAACATGTTTTTTTTTTTTTGGTAAAAAAACAGTATAAATAATAATAAAAAAAAAATGTTTTGCAACACATGTCACACACATAAACAGCTCAATCATTGCTAAGCGCCTTGTGGTAACGGGAAGCTTTCATTAAAATAAATTATTACCATTAGCTAAACAGATTTATCAGGCTTTAGGATATTTATAACATCACGCGAACAATGCTCTCACTATACAGGGCTAAACTTTCATTAACAAGTTTATGGTAATTTATTTAGCCATTTACGTGCTTACATAAGTGATGTAATGCTCCCATTTCTTACAGCGTGATCAACTTTTTGAGTTGGCAACACTTTTTTTTTATTTGCCTAGGTGCAACACTGTAACGGGATACGCTTGTTTGACATAACACTCATAAAAAAAAATTGTAGGTTATGTCACAGTGACTAACTTTTTAATTGGCATCTGACAATCATGTTGTCAGTGTCAAAGATATCACCCGTCAACAACAGAGAGTTGTTGCAGTTGTACCATTTTAAAATGAAATGTACGATTGCCAACTCAAACAGTCATTGTTGGCCACACTGTATTGTGAGGGAGGTAAACCCAGAAATTTGTTTGGGAATGGGATACTGGCACAGCCCGAATTCGTTTCCCTCAATTGAATTAAAATGAATACAAATAAAAGTATAGGTAGGTTGGTTGCATTGAAAGCAAAAATAAAAAGTCACCAAATTTTTTGACATTTATCAAAGCATTTATTAATCAATTGTCAATATATTTTCACAAAAAATCGTAAAAAAAAAATAAATAAAAAAAAAGACACTAGACTGCGAAGTAGTGGCACGCAGTTAGAGACATCTCAGCCAATAATCCAAGACCTTCCGTGTAATTGAACAAATTACTAAAAATTAAATTTTGTTTAAAATATATCGGGTGTTTTTTAAAATTTCGCCTCAGAGTAGGCTGTGGTAAGTTGTTTGTGAATCAACTAGAAAATGACATAACTTCACTTTTGTAATAAAAAGTAAATCTGCTCCACATTTCGATTATTTATTATAATTTGTTTCAATAAAATTGATTATTATAAAGCGTCAGTGGAGCAGTTTCATCTTTTATTACAAAAGTGAGGTTATGTCAGTTTCTGGTTGGTTCACAAACAACTCGCCACAGCTTACTCTGAGGTGAAATTAAAAAAAACACCCGATATTATGTTAAATATATAATTTTAATAACAACATGTCTTCAGTACAAACACGATTTGAAGAATAAATATTTCTCCATTTTACTATAGCTACATTCGATTAGCTATTAATTTTAATATAATCATTTTTAATCAATTACAATTATTAATTAATCTAATTGATTAATTTAGGAAAAATATTTGATTTTTTCAATTATAATCCATTTTTTTCCCTAAAGCAAAAACAAGCTTAAATTAGAACGAACGTGAATACAGATATAAGTTGGTTGCCCTGAAACTGGAAACAAAAATAAAATGTCACTAAAAATTCTCAAGGCGTTTATATGTCAATTGTTAAAATTGAATTTATTTGTTCTATAGAGTTATTATTTTGATGTTATTTATGTTCATCAAATAATTATTATACAACAATATCTGAGTTTGTACTCGAAAATTATCCAAATTATTGAGATGGGAAAAAACAAAACTCTTTAAAGACAAGCGGATGTGCACCCGGAGAGTGTGCAGCCCAACTCTCGTCTACTACTGAAGTATGTAGATGATTGTCTAAAACAATGGCCTGTGTATCTTGAAATAGATTGTTTGTAAATAAATAAAGTTATAAGATTTTTTTCATTTTCTTTGCCCTCTATGTTGCCTTTTTTTATATATTTTGCCATCTTTGGTTTTTGTTGTAGGAAATTTATTAAAAAAAAAACAAATTCACAAAATTGATAAAACATTGTACAAATGGCTTTTTATTTAGAAATCTAACATTAAGTGGAATTTCATATTTTGCAACAAAGTTCCAATTACGCTTCTCTATTTATACCACAACTCTAAAATTAAAAGCAATGGAAAAGTACGAAGTAATTGAACAAAACGGTGATTATTGTCTTGAATTTGTTAATTTAAAGTGAATTTTGTTGTTTAGATTGATGACTTTCACATTTTAAATGTTGTTTTTTTTTTACTAATTTAACCTTAATATAAAATTAAAGTAATTTTCTTTTTGCTAATCGGAAAAGTTGTAAATTAACTATTTAAGTGGTATCTGATTTTAAGAATCAAGGATTTTTCCACTTCCCGTGGGAATTTTGGGATACAAAGTATATATAAACTCTCTTTGATAAAAATGCAACAATTTGTGAAAATTTTGAGTCAATTCATCGACAACTTTTCGAGTTTTGCGACTACAAACATACGAATATGTACAGTATTTTGTTCTTTATTTTTTTTTTTTTTTTGAGTCGTAAGGCTTCGATTGATAAATTGATGAAAAATGATCAATTTCCCAATTCTTTATAACTCCTAGTCCACTTTGCTAAAATCAACAAAATCCAAAATGATGACATAATTCGAAATACAAAATAACAAAATCATTTTTTATAAAATCAAATCTACCTAAAAGGTGACTTTTGATGAGTTTTTATTATCAAAGTAGTGAAAAAATCTTGATGTTTTTTTCACAGTTTCACCTTCATAACATTGTACTTGTCGATTACACAAAAGTTGACTTTTAAAACTGGATTGACACTAAAAGTATTGAAAAAGCTGCAATTAAATCGATTTTTTTATCTCAATTTTTTTATTCCAGAGCTATTTAGAAATGTATACGATATGTTCGTCTTTTTTTTAAGTAAAAATTCCTTTGAACACGTTGGTTCGAAAAAAAAACAGAAAGGGTAGGCTGTGATTAGATGTTAATTATTTTAAAATAGTACTTTAGCCGCTTATGCAGAATGACATTTCTCAATAAAGAATCATTAATAATTATCAATTAATTACTACTTTTAACAAAAATATTGTTATTTTTTGCTATATTTGTAAAATTTGTTTGTAAATGTCAAATTAGCAACCTAAATGTCATTCTGCGGATGTGGCTAAAGTACCAACTCAAAAATACTCAATATAAAAAATTTCAAATTAAACTTTAATTATTAGTAGTGAAATAAAGATAATTAATTATATGTTATACAATTATTTAATTAATTAAGTATCGGGTGTTTTTTAAATTTCACCTCAGAGTAGACTGTGACAAGTTGTTTGTGAACCAACTAGAAAATGACATTACCTCACTTTTGTCATCAAAAGTAACTTTTTTTACTACCAATTAATTAATTAGTACTTTTAACAACAATATTATTTATTAATGTTGATATTAATCAATAATATTGATTATCTATTGCTACATTTATAAACTTTAAATATAAATGTCCAATTACTAACCTTATCCATGTCATTCTGTGGATGTGGCTAAAGACTTTGTTTAAAATATAAATGTCATTTAGTGGATGTGGCTAAGGATCAATTCAAAAATATGAAAATTTTCTAAACTTCAAAGTAAAGATTAATTAGTAACTTAAGTAAAGAAAGATAATTAATTAAAAAAATAATCGATTTTTATATTTAGAAAGAATGTTTGTAAAAAATTGCAATAAAATCGATCTATACCCATTTTTTTTTGTTAATTTAAAAAAAAAAATTGAAATTTTTGAAGTAAAAACTTTTTTAGGCACGTTGGACAATAAAAACCAAAAAAAGTAGGCTGCGATTAGAAATGATGGTAACTATTTTAAATTAGTACTCTGGCGGCTTATTAATTAATTACTACTTTTAACAACAATATTATATATTAATGTGGATATTTATCAATAATATTTATTATCTATAAACTTTAAAAAATAAGTGTCAAATTACAAATGTTGTGGATGTGGCTAAAGTAACAATTCAAAAATAAGCCATGTGAAAATTTTCAAACTTGTAAACGTTAATTAATAATAAAATGAATTAAAATTTTTTTTGTTTTATTCCATACCTTAAATATTTATACATCTTTTTAAAGTAAAACTGTCTTTGATCATTCAAATGGAGTATTGGATAAATGGAATATAATCTATAGCGCGCGCAAACAAACATGAGCCCCGAAAAATATGCGAACTAAATTAGCAAATCAAATTAACCAATCAGAAGTTCAAACAAGATGAGATGGGTGTGTACATGCGCGAGAATGCGCCCTCAGGCAACGCCATTCTGAGCTCATGTTTGCTTGGGTAGACTATACATTCATAAACTTTGTTTAGAATATAAATGTCAAATTACCAAAATGTCATTCTAAGGATGTGGCTAAAGAACAATTTAAAAAATAAACATAAACTTTTTTTCAAATTTAATTGAATTAGAGAAATAATTAATTAAAATATTAAGTTTTAAATTTAAAAAGTTATTTAATAGTCATTAAAAAGCGATGTTTGAGGATTATAAACCAAAAATAAACTTTTGAATAGAAAATATAGAAAATGCAAGTCGTTTTTGCACTTGAAAAACCAGTTCAAAATCGTAATTTTCTGAAAAAAAGAAACGGTTCCACTAATGAGAGCACTATCGGTATGAATTACGCAAAACAACATTTTTATTGATTTATATTTAGCAATCGATTAATAATTAATTTAATTCAATCAGCAATTTATTTGTGTATTCCAACAAAGGTAGGTAGGGGAGGTAAGGGAATACCAAATAATAAGAGGACCAAGTCCAAGAAACAAAAGATTTCCTTCGCCCTCACCTGTTTCACTATACTCTGCTCCTTGGAGGCACTGAATCAATATGAAGAAGCCCCACACTTTTCCGCTCTGCCTCATCTTGCCGATTCTCTTGAGGCCTCACTCGCTCTTCATTTAATTATTCTCATTTTGAGCGAAAAAATGGAACACTTTTGAATGAAAAATCGAAATAATTTCGGCGCACACTTCGAAACTTTTTCGAAAAAACGGCTTTTCACTAATATTTTTGAAGAAAAATCATTCAGACCATCACAAGTGTGGACGAGAATAACAGCGGACCGGGACCGGGCACAGAAGAAAAATAACAACAATACAACAATACGAATGAAAACCCGTCCGCGGCCAATATTAGGAAAAAAGACGGCATAACGTCAATCATGTCCCCTCTCTGTCTAACTAGTATAATAAACAAGCACTAACTTCGTACATACGTGGGGTAAGATGTAGATCATTTACACCACCACAGCGCCCCCTATGCCAACTCAATCCTTAAGCACAAAAAGATTTCTGCTATTTCAATATAATTTAAAACGATTATTTTAAATCAATTATTAACATATTAAAATCAATATCATTCCTAAAATTGTTAAGAAAATGATTATTTTCTAAAATTACTTGATAATTAACGAGAAGTTAGATGCGCACTCTCCGGGTGCTCGCTTTCCTTTTAAGAAGTAGACAAGAAAAACACTATGCGATTCGCCTTGTGTGATCAAGACCAACAAAAAAAGCGCAAAATATGAATTTTGATTTATTGACTTTAATCTTTTTTTTTTGAGTATTTTTCATTGAAAAAAAATTAAGCACGCTTCTTCATATCCATAGCAACCCAATAATATTTAATCGATTATTAAAAAATAGTCGAACTCGCTTACAAAATGAACAGTATACTTTCACCGTCAGAAATAGAATTCTATATAGAAAGCATGTCTCCTCAAAGCATTCACAATATAGGATCTCCACAGTAAGTACCTCCAGTTCTGCCACAGCACAAATATTGCATCAATTTTTCAATACAGATGGGTGGATTGCCACCAGAGACTCCAAAAGCTCAACCAAGAGGCACTCATTGAGGCATCTCAGCTGAAAGATGAGCACGTAAAGGAATCTCTTGTTACATTGTCAAAAGTCTCCATTCTTGTTCACGAAGCAGTTCTAATCACCATTTGGAAGCAAAAAATCTTACCAAATTTGCTTCTTTTAGAACCAAATCCACCAAATACTTTCCTCGTTTATACAATTCTATATCACGAAGCTGTCGCTGTAGCTCTTCTGGAGAATGTAATGTTCCATGCAAATTGTTGCGATGCTCTTGGTGATACTGCTGCAGATTTATTAGAATATTCTTGTAATGCAGCCTCTCAGTTGCTCGCCCCTCGGCAATCTATTGAAGAGGTACAAGAGGCGTCGAAAGAGTTATTAAAACACAAAGAAAATCTAATCTTTGAAGTTGGCATTAGAGTGTTATCAATTATAAGATATCTCGCAGAGAATTTAGACCGTTTACCGTTGAGTGTTTTTTCACGAATGTATGATGTCTATGATGTACCAATTCTTTTTGTCGAATTACTGTTGGTTCGCCCATGGACCAAAAATGGTAATAGCCAGTTCACGGCTGGGAAGTGGATGAAATGGGATGGAGAGGCATTGGGACAGGCAGAAGCGCAGGTGAAACGCTGCACCATAACATAGTCGACACGCTTTGCTCAGACCTCATAAAATAAATCATTAGGTAAATTCGTACTTATCTTTATATCCACGGCAGAAACTATAGTTTAATACCTGGAGTACGGCCTTCGTGTACAAGTAGTACATGCATGTCACCAATAAACTACTCCCTAGATTTAGAAATTTTTATTTATAGGTTCTAATAAAGTCAAGTTAGCTCGGTCGGAAACTATGAGACTTTGGTGAAAAACAAAAGATATCCTAACCTTTTCAATAATTTAGGTTAGGTCGGCTTATATTGAAATTAATACTATTAAATTTTCCTCATAATGGAAAGAAAACGAAGCGCAGGTAGAGGAACATGCGCTTATACCTTTTACAAAAGTGCTCTTTGGATTATTTTTTCGAATTCGCGTCTTTTTTTATTTCAAATAAAAAAAAAATAAATTTTGAAGCGTTGGGGAATTTTGTTGCTAACGGTTGGCGACAGCGACAAGCTATTTTATTTCAAATTTAGCTTAAAACTTTTGTTCAATTATTATAATAGAGAACAGAATTTATGTGCTTCGTTCGAAATTCGAAACTAAAAATTTATTACCTGGTAAGTCCGAAATAACCTCACAATTATAAATGTAGCAAAGTCCCTTTGTGTTGCAAAAACAAAATTGCAGCTTTTAGAGCCACTTTGGCTTCTAATTTGAAGCATTGATTCATTTTTCAAAACTGTTTTGGTTTAAAATGAATACGCATTTTCTTTCAAAGATATAACACTAATAAATCGTAAGTAAAAAATTAATGACATTGACGTATTTATGACACTTATGCCATACCAACCTTTTAAAACTAAAACATTTTTATACTTTTACAGTTATCTATAAAATACGCCAAATTGAAAACATTAATAAGCTTTATTAAAGACCCGCTATTTTCTTGCTAGCTGGTAATGTTTATACTTTTACAGTCAATTTTTATCAATCGCAACATTATAAAATTAATTTTCCTAAAAACTTGAATTCTGGGGACTAATTTATTGTTCTCATGCATAAAGTACAGCGTGGTTAAATAGGACGGTTTGAGATGACAATTTTATGGTACAACTGCAACTACTTTTTGTTGTTGACAATTAGACACTGACAACATTATTGACAGATGCCAATTTAAATGTTAGTCGCTGTGACATAACCTACAATTTTTTTTATCAATAATGTGTCAACCGAGCGGATTCGGTTAGTGTTGCAACTTGGCAAATAAAAAAAAGACTCTAAAAAATGTCACCAACTCCAACAATTACTGTATTATAAGAGAAACTAGGTAACTATAAAAAATAGTCGTGTCAGAGGGAAACAGTTGGCAGCTTACTTACGGAGTTTTGAAAATTGACGTCCTAATATAGCCGAAAGATTTATGAGGTCTTAGCTGAGTGTGTCGCCTATATATTTTGAGCCAACTCTATTATCACTATTATTCAGGTTTGGCTAACTCTTAGACAACTCCTTCTAGACCCCATCTGTCAGAATTATTACACAATCACCGAACTACGTCGCTCAAAATTGTTGAAACTCATGATGCTGCTTACTCCTATAATAATGGACCAATTGGCACCGCTCATTGAATTAAAGCAATGGCTATCACATATCTCTATGAGTCAGCAAGTTGCAAAATCGAGACCTTTTCTTCTCGAAACTGTTTTAGAAATCAAAGAAAAAATTTTAACAGAAGCTGGACGAAAATGGAAGAGAATCGCAAAACAGCAGTTGCCAATAGTTTTTCCAAGCGACGAGAGGGAATTGATGGAAATTGCTAAAAAGTATGATCATCGGGGGTAGAGATATCGACTACAGTCGGATTACAGTTTAGCTTTTTCATTTTCTCAGCTTTCGATTTTCAAAATATGTCACCTGTTTACTCTTTGTGTTCACAGGTTAAGCGAAGCATACAACACTGATTTGATGGAGAAATTTGAGGCAAAAAATCAAGCTAAATGCGAACAATGTGACAAAAATGCCATACAAAGGTGCTCACGCTGCAAAAAAGTATGGTATTGTTCGAGATCGTGCCAAGTTACGCATTGGAGCCAACATAAAGAATTGTGCAAGGGAGAGGACTAATAATAAACAATTTAGTATTATTAAACATTTATTTCTTATAAAATAAACAGTTACTTAGCATTCTTAAGATATTCTCTAAGAACGTCCAACGCGGGGGATTCCTCACCGTAATCCTGCAATGATAAAAAGCTTTAGTAATCTCTAATTTTGAGATTTGATATAATATTAGTTTATTAAGAGTGTTATCAGATGATGTTAGCATTCTTTCAGACTGTTTTGGGTATCAGAAGAGGGAGCCTTGTGTCTCATCATTTTAAGACTACATTTTCTCCCCATTTCTATAAAAAAAATTGTCTTTTAAATGATA
Source organism: Lagria hirta (assembly GCA_947359425.1). Classification (NCBI taxonomy): domain Eukaryota; kingdom Metazoa; phylum Arthropoda; class Insecta; order Coleoptera; family Tenebrionidae; genus Lagria; species Lagria hirta. The sequence goes on along the minus strand of OX375795.1, from coordinate 2,893,654 downwards.
CTTACTCTAATTACGACACACGAACATCCAACAACTTTCCTCGCTTTCCCCGTATTATCAATTTTGCAAAGTCCGGACCATTCGCCCAATTTCTTATTATTATCGACTTTAATCAATGGAATATTGTGTTCGGAGCACAGCGCCGAAACCAATTTTTTGTACATAGGTTCGTCACAATTCTCTGCTAATACACACAACACCGCTTGCCGCTTGTCTAATGCTTTTGCCGATTCGTGTAAACCATGTACGATACCATCGTGGATCAAAGCTGTCTTCAGAACCTCTTGTAATGCTTGGTTTACGTCCATTGAGCCTCCGGTAGTAGGGGCCACTACCGGGGTATCGTCACTGAAAAACATTTATAGGTTATAACCGAAACAATGCACAAAAATAAAAACATCGTTGTTTAAATCAATCAGAGGACGATTCTCAGCAAGATATTTTAATTGGGTAACTCTCAGAAGAGGGAGCCGTCCATAAATCATCATTTAATTGAACTTTTCATGAAAAGAAACAAATAGGTTAGGTACTCACGTTTCAACGTCCGACATTTTTGATGTTTATCTGAAAATGAAAAAAATATACCATTAAATAGCTCATCTGAAGTATTATCCATTGGTTTAAACCGATATTTTACAAAAGATGGTTTAGATAATATAGAATTTTATTATAATTTCAAAGTAAATACCTTGTCAACTTGACGTCTCCAAGAAAAAGAGAATGCAGGGAGTTTTACTTTGCAAAATGTTGACGTTTAGAAGCAAAATGACAGAAGTTTCTGAAGTACCAACATAACCACAGAATTATCAATATAATAAAGATTTTGTAAAAATATAATTGGTAATTGAATAATTATTATAATTAGTATTTAATTTTAAACTACTTTAAAAATTTAAATTACACATAACAATAATTTAATTAGTTATACATATAACAAGTAACTATAAATAAATACAAAAATATATAAAGTGGCAAAACTGAGTAAGTTGGTAGTCCAGCCTGTCAGTTGACAATCGTCTTTATTTAAGTTATGTCACAATAAAGCAACGGAAAGTAAAAATATTTTTGATATTTGTTATGAATTTCTGTGTCGAGTCACATTGCGTGTCATAAGAACAATGTTGCCAACTAAAAAATTCAAATATTTTACCAAATAGCTTTTAATAATTAAAACTCATCAGGTATGTCTAATGTTTATTTTTTCTTTCTACTAGCATGGCAGCATTTTTTTTTAATTATTAGTGGCGACCCTGTCTAGTGTTATTTTTGAAAAGCATTTAAAAAAATAAATAATTTAAGATTAAGTAGTTCTGTTATAGAGTTATCTGTTTTTGTTAAGGCTAACAAATGACGTTAATATTATTGAATATACAGCGTTGTCAACAATGACTGTTTAAGCTGGCAACACTTTTTAATACTGTTTTATTTGCCTACTTGCAACATTGTAACCAAATACTCTTGTTTGACAAATATTTGACATAACACTTTTAAAAAAAATGTAAGTTATGTCACAGCGACTTAGTTTTTAATTTGCATCTGTCAATAGTGTTGCCAGTGTCAAAAGTGTCAACCGTCAACAGCAGAAACAACTTTGCAGTTGTACCATTTGAAAATAAAATGTAGAATTGCCAACTCAATCAGTCCTATTTGACTAGGCTATATTTTCAAACCTAAATATATGTAGTTTTGATAATGATAGCCTAGTTTTCTAGTAGTGGGCAAGAGCACAATTTCATTTTGACAGGTTGGTAACACTGTTAAGCAGTCAATCACATTTTGTTTTAACTAGAGTAACCATAGGTGTTATTTAGTTATTTTGGTAAAATCATAATATAATTATCATCATTGCGCACTTATTAGAAAGATAGATTAATTTGAGGTTAGGTTAATTGAGGTAAGACTGCTTCTGTCAAAGCTGACAGTTGACGTTATTAATTTTTGAGTGGTGGGAGAAAAATTTCATTGTCATTTTAATAGGATGGCAACATTGTAAATAGACAATTACTTCTTGTTTTAACTAGGGTAACCAAACCACCGGCGTTATTTTGGCAAAATCATAATACAATCATCATCACATTTCCAAAAACGAAGCCGGTGGTGATTTAGTGCATTTTTCACACATCATAAAGTGAGTTGGTGGAAGAAATATTTGAGGTTATGTGAGGGCCCCCTTGTTTGTTTTTTTTTAGTATTATCACAATTAATTGACAGAATGAAGGACGTGATCGATGTGATGGAACTACAGCGTGAACGCAATAAGCGCATCACCCCCATCGATTATCGAAATTTGGATTTTAACAATGGTTTCACACCAGCTCGATTTATTTTTGAATGTGGAATGAAGCTCCAGGGGCAGCCTTTGACATTGGCGACGGCCGCAATTCTCATGCATAAGTTCTTCAAAGAAGTTGACCAGACCAAATATGATTGTTTCGTAAGTTAACCTCGAATCGGCCAGATCTAGGCGCAGACCTAAGTTCATTGACTGCAAACTATTAGTCTATAATAAAACCTAAGGAATACATTATTGACCCATCAAAAGAATGTTAATTGGTTTCAAATTTGAATGGCCGATTTACAAAAAGCGATTGTGGAAATCTAGGTTTTTCTAGGTCATTTCTCAATGAAATAGTTCGGTTTCTCCATAAATTTTGACTTGTTTTTTTGGTAGTAATTTTTAATTTTATGCAATTAGCAACTTTCTTATACCTATTAATATTATTAATGTTTGAGTCAACCATCATAATATGACGTTTGAAAGCAGAGCATATGCCTACAGTGCGATCAATAATTAATTAGCATTTAGGGCAAAAATCGACGTGGTTGAAGCCAATTAATACTATAATATTTAACAACGCATTTATTTGACTTTTAAATAATAAAATGTCAAACTTTAGACAAAAAAAATGTTATTCGGTGGATGTGGCTGAAGTGCCACAAAGTGGCTTCTAGCAGGTGTACTGTTCGCTTGTTTACTGAAAGCCTTCGGGGCCTCTACATGGAGATTTTCGTTCTAGCTCATCGCAGCATCTACGCTTTATTTGGCGGGTAAAGTCAAAGACGATCCATTGAAAATAAGGGATATTATCAACGTCGCTCACAATACACTTCATAGGGGTAGCAGCCCCTTGGAAATTGGCGATGAATATTGGAGTATGCGTGATGCGATTGTCCAGGCTGAACTTCTCATAATGAGAGTCTTAAAATTTGAAGTCTCGATTACGCACCCTCATAAGTTTATGTTACATTATTTACGCTCGATGGAAGGGTGGGTTGGTAAAGAACAATGGAATTCCATACCAATCGCAAGGACTTCAGCAGCGTTCCTTCAAGATTTCCATCATGATCCCAGCGTTTTAGATTATCAGCCTCAACATGTGGCGATTGCTTGCATTTCATTGGCGTTACAATGCTATGGGGTTCGTTTACCATTGGTTGAAGATAAAGATGACGAATCTTGGTATTCTGTATTTGTCAAAGATTTACAGAAAGATAAGCATTGGGAGATCGTAGAGAAGATTATGGACACTTATAATATGGAACCTGAGACTGCTTAAAAGTATTTTCAATTTTTGTATTTTCATAAAATGTATGAAACAGATTTATAAATAAAGATAAGCCCACATTAATGCAGTTAATCGTTTATTTAATCATTTTACCTTTGGTGGGTATGCGTATTAGAAGAACAGGGAGACATTTTCACTCGTTTGTTGAGAATTTTGACAAACGACGAATAATAATATTTTTGATCTGAAAAGTATACTCTTTTACGTTTTATTTTGATACCTTTTTGTCTTCAATATTCTTTTTCTGTTCGCTTTGCTTTTTTTTTTAATTAAGCAATTTTAGTCCAATGTTGACTAAATATTATTGCAATGAGTTTTAGAGGGGTAGATTTCACTCCTACCTATATCATATATTTTGTTCCTTAGTAGATTTACTAGCAAGGAATCCGAGCCCACTTCCATCGTATGATTCGGCTCTAAAGTACTATCTGCGGCTCCCAAACTCTTAAGAAATTATTGCCCCTATTCGGCATTGTAAGAAGGAGTTGATTTGGGTTGAAAAAAAACTCTTTGAAATTTAATAAGCTCATTTAGTCATCATGGTGGTGGAAGCAGTACATATGACTAAGGAATCTCAGACAGGGCGAGAGCAAGTCAGCTCAGAGTGTTTAGAAAATGGCATAGTGAATTGGCGGCGAAACACTTACAATTAATTATTTTTGTGTACAAATAACTTAATGAGATTCTAATTTGTTTACAATAATTCACGTTTTTTTTTTGTTTGTTTGGTACAATAGGTAAAAGGCATTTTTCGTGCTTAGAATAGTGAAATTGACCGAAAAGTCGGCAATTTCACACGAAGAAATGATGGTCTGGATAGAAACACGTACCACGATAAACAATCAACATTCAACTTTGACGAGTAACATATAGGATGTGAATCCGACCGTTATTTTTTTTTTTAATAATATTTTGACCCATTTGGACACTACTTTCTTTCGAAACAGTGAATATGAACTGACAAGCCAACTACATCATACACATAGCAACTATAATTCTACACATTTAAATATTAGAATCGTGCTAAATTTGATAGAATTTAATAGACAAATTGGAAGCTTTGTTGTTCATTTTGGACCACCTCTATTGTGCCTGAGAGGATATTAAGGCACATAATAGACCATTTTCTGTTCAATTTCGTCTAGTCTAAAATGTACCGACAAATCATTATATTTTAGTAATTAGCTAGCATCAATTATGTCTATCAAACCACTATCTACAACATAAAAAACTTACAAATTTACACTTTGTTAAGGGCTATTATTATTATTATTATTATTCGACCATTCACCTGAAATTACGTGATATGAGTAACCTTTACTACAAAGTTACTTTCAACAAATCAATTAAAAACCAGTTTTAGTAACTGTTATAAGGAATTACTTTGAATTTGTACTTTAGCCACATCCACAGACTGACATTCACAACAAATGTCAGCCTGTGGAAGTGGCTAAAGTACAATTGGTTTCTTAGCCACATCAACAGACTGACATTTGCATCAAAATTTTTTTATGAATTTCACTTTCTAGAAGTGGATAAAGTAGCCACCTCAATAGACTGACATTTGTATCAAATTTGTGAAGATTTTTTGTACGGTCTAGCAGGCTATGCCCTTTTTAACAAGACAAACTCACCGAAAACGTATGGCGCAGCTTAATATGTCAAATCCAATAAGTTTATTTTACAAAATAATTTCCAGGTAATAAAATACCAAAATCATGACCGGTTATAAGATTTTCTCGCTGTAGCGTGCATTTGGTTTGGCTTAAAATGTGATTTCAACGTAATATAACATGACTCAAAAGTGAGGTTATGTTTCATTAATAATTAATTAATTTTAATCTCGTAAAAGGATTAATTGAGTACTTACAGCTACACAATTTGAACATAAATTTACAGAGAATGCTGAAAATATTTACCTTTAGCTTCTTTGTTTAACACATTCACTTGTTTTATGCCTATGTCTCAACCCAACTTTGTTGACATAAGCTACGCCATACGGTTCGTCAAGTCTGCTTGCTAGACGATAAATTTAAAAAAATAATCAGTCTGTGGAAGTGGCTTACGTGCAATTGGTACCTCAGCCACATCAACACACTGACATTTGTTATAAATGTCAATCGGTGCAAGTGGCTGAAGAACAATTGGCACCTCAGCCACATCAACAACCTATCTTTTGTATCAAAGTCAATCTGTTGATGTGGCTAAAACACAATTGGTATCTCAGCCACATCAACAAATTGACATTTGGATCAAAATTGCCATAAATGTCATTCCATGGAAGTGGCTCAATTACCAATTCAAAATAATTGCCTATCACAGCCTACTTTAACCGTTTTTTTTTCTATTATTAATCTGTTGTTCTATTTATCTACTGCATATTTTGAACGTTCTCACTTCCATCAATATAAATAACATTTAATACTTAGAAAAAAAAATACTCCAATTTTCCTAATATCTGGCAATTCCATGTTATATTACATTTTTTTCTTGGTTTAAGTGTGTTTTTGTTTTGTAATAAGTCTGTATATTCTATTCAGCCTTAATTGTAATTATTTTGCATCAAGACACACATTTAACGTTGCGTACGCCAATGAATTATGTAAACAATTGAAAAAAATCTCTTATATACAAGGTGTTTTAGAGAAAGAAAACGTTTTTTCTTTTGTACATTTCGATATCCTAATGTTCTTCATAAAAATTACTTAATTTGGAATGTGTTACTATATTTATAACAGTTTCATTTATCTCATTTTTCTGAAACACCCTGTATCAAAATATTAGGAGCATTCCGTGACAAATCGGACACATTCTATTCAGACACGACTATTTCACTATACAGGGTTGTTAACTATAACTTACTCATGTTTTATTGTCTGTAGAAATAAATTTGTATCGTTTCGACTGAATTTTCTTAAGGTACTATTACTCGCAGTTTACAGGGTGATACAAAAATATTATGTGACACTCTGTATGTGTGTGATTACATTTTTATTTTAAAAATATACCATGTGTTAGTATCAGGTGTCTTATAGTATCAGGACACTAAAAATAGAAAAAAAATAATTAATTTTTATGAAGTCCTTAGATTTAAAAATTTGATTCTATATCTGGCTTAACCGATTTAGTATGTTATTATTTGCATTTAAATGCCAACTTTTGCGTAATCAAAATCTACAATGTCATGAAGACTTTTTCATTACTTTGATCATAAAACGCTATCAATGTTAACTTTCACAAGTTTTTATTTTATGAAAGAAAACTCCGCCATTTTGTAGAAGAAAAAATTTAAATTTTCAATTTTTTCGAGCGAAATTTAAAACAACCCTTACGATGGTATAGGTACACCAACCAAACATGAGACATGTGAGAGTACACACCGCACCTCATCTTTTTTGAATTTCTGATTGGTTACTCCTGACATTGCTACTTTGTTTAACATATTTACGAGGCTTTTGTTTGCTTGGGCGCACTATACACCCGTATTTCTAAAAAAAAAGTTATAAATACAAGTTGGTACAAAAAGAAATATATAGTTTTTTTGTTTCACCCTGTAAACAGAAGTTAACTAAAATTTTTTCGATAGTATCTTAAAAAAAAATTTAGTCAAAAAAAATATATAATTTTTTTTCTATGGTGTTGATTAAAAAAGTTTCAACAATTTTTTTTCTTCAATTTGTCCGATTTGGCATTTTCAATGCCTCATTAGTAACATGGAATAACCTAATTTTATAACGTGTAAAACAAAAAGATAAACAACACAATTAAAAACAACAACATAGCCTCATAAATGAATAAAATGCAGTAGCCGTCCGGCTATTCGAAACCGGCTTATACGAAATTCGAATGAACCGAAATCGTTTCAACTTGCTGATTATCCGAATTTCCATTTATAAATTAAATACAAAACGCTTATGTTATGATTCTTCAATTCATAGAGTCGAGATTCGCCTTGTTGCTAAAAAAAGTGGACTAGTTAAATCTATTATCCGAACTTTCAGTTATCCGAAATGACTTAAAGCCTTACTAATTTCGAATAACAGGGCGGCTGCTGCTATATATTGATAACACATCGATAGGAATATGAAACATTAAACAAATATAATATGGGGCACATGGCAATATTATTTTTGTACAATACTAGGGCGATTATAAAGCAATAGAACACACCAATTAAATGAATGAATTGTGCCAAAAAGACATTTGAAATAGAAAAATTGTCATTTTATATCACACACACACACATACAGCAATACAGAAACCATTTATAGAAGCAAAGCCTCATTTACAACCTACCACAAAACTGTTATAGGTTATGTTATAACATGTTCAGTGACGTCACCTATAAAATTTGGTCCTTCGAGCCGAATATTTAGTTTGAAATCAAGAAGTATAACCACTTTTTCTCTTATACGTTAACACCAAAAAGATTTAAATACTGATTTTTGTTGAGAACTTGCTCAGCAAGTTCCGATTTACAATTCGAGTTGACAAAAAAACTCTTTGGCACCAAACATTCTTATTAAAAGTGTGTGCCTAGGAATCGTCCAATGAATTAAAGCTTCTTAAGCATGAGAAGACTTGAAAATAATCTCTTTTAATGCACACGCAGCACACAATAATGGCATAAAATATGACGGTAGATCGTTTTTTGTTTTTTTAAATATCTGAAAGAAAAAAATTATTTTATGGTCGTCTATACCGTCCAGCAGTTATAACGCCAAAACCTATCCGTCACAAAGCAATAATTATATTTTTTATATACAATAATGACTAGTAAATGTGTTTTTGCACCCCGTGTGTGTACTTTTTTTTTCCTTACATGAATGTGTGTCGTAGTAGTTTATGATTTTGTGTAACGTTCTGGCTAACAATTATATAATAATTTAAATTAATACAAAAATGGAGAATAATGAGATTTGACTATTGTTTACACACGTCTTGCTACAATTAAAGAAGCCGAGTATGCGGCTCCCTTCATCGGATGTCTTTGATGTTTTGCTTTGAGCCGAATATCTTGAGCATTTGTTCTTCGTAATCGTTTATGTTGCGCTTCATCAGCTGCATGCAAGGACCCAAAAGTCTTTCGAATGCTTCGACATCCAAAACTGGAAAGAAAACCACAATTTAATCTAGGATGTTTGAAGGCGGTAACATGCCATGACCGCCGAGATCCTCAAACTTTGCGCTGGATTTAGAAAAGAAAACACCTATCTATGTTCTACATACGTTTTAACGAAAGTACATTAAATATAATTGCAAAAATTTACTTATTTTCCTCATTAATTCAAAATAAAATGTCAGTGATTCCTTCATTTCCGTTACAACACGTTCAAAGGTAAAAGTAGAACACACGTACGTTATGTAATAATTATGATAATTTATTTAATATATTATAATAATTATTATTGCTGATAACAATATAAAAATAAGTGAGTTTTATTGTAATGTAATAATTGCCGGTTAAATTTTAATGATAAAGTAAAGCCAAGGTTTTCATTTTTTTTTCATTCACTACATAACATCACTTGTTTAGAAGCGAGTGAATGATAATTATAGCGACATTGCATTATAGTCCAAGAGCCAGCTTATGCCATAAGTAAATGGTTAAAAAAAGTATGAGACACTATACAGGTTGGCCGAATTGTAATTTCTTATAACGAAAAAAAAAATGCTTACATGCAAGTTTGACATCTCCATCAGCAAACGCTGAAGCGGCTCTCGGTCGATGTGTAACCAATGCCAATTCCCCAAAATATCCTCCTTTTCCCAAACGATTAATTTCGACTTCTTTTCCACTATCATCTAATACGCTAATAATAACAGTTCCTTCTTCCAAAAAGTACATTCCATCGGCGACATCATTTTGTTTAATTATTCTATCGCCCGGTTGATATGTTTTGGGCACTAAGGCGTCAGCGAGATTCATTCGTTCATACGATTGTAAAGTTTTTAACATAGGAACGTTTTCGATCAATGTCTCATACATCTTTCGCTTTTTGAATGCAGATTTGAGCAGAATTCGTCTAAATGTTTGGCGATCCATTGCCCATAATGAACCTTCAGATACTGCTTTGATCGTTGCTGCTCTAGGCATATTATACATAAGAGCTAATTCGCCAAAACTGCCGCTATTTTCGTAAGTGTGAATGTGTTTTGGTGATTTACCGGGCTCATCAACGAGGGCGTGGAAAAATCCACTGAAACAAAAAGCGTAGAGTTAGATAAAAGGAGAAATGATACACATATAGTATATTACACTACAAGGGCAGAAAGTTGCACTGCGCGCCATAATATCATGGCGCGCAGTTCAGGGCTCTCAACTTTCTGCCCGTGTAGTGTATACTAGTTTTCTTGCTACTCCAGTCGACATTACGTAGTGTCGGCTGCGATTCCACGGCAGAAAGTGCAAGACCTGAACTGCGTGCCGTGATGCCCTCGGCTATTTACTCCCGCTAAAAAGAAGGCGCGCGCATAGCTCTACCAGTGCATGAAAGATACACTTTCTGCCGTGGAATCGCAGCCGAAACCACGTACTTTCGACTGGAGTAGCAAGAAAATATATAAATGGCATTGATCATCTGATTTAATAGAGATTTTGTACGCTGACACCTTGACAAAGGTGCGTTAAGAGCCTGCCCAGGGTTCAAATCCTTTTCTAAAAAATTGATTGCTTTTGTCTGGTCATGGGTGTTTGTAACTGTAAGAAGCATAATAGAGCAAAAAAACTAGCATATTGACACTTTACGGTCAATCTTGCACCCTCCCTCTTTTTAGTCTTAAGTAATCTTATGAGGGCGCCACGTTACACAATAATAAATTTCGTAAGATGGAAAAATTCTTTTAATAAACCAAAACTGATGATTCATAACAATGATGAAAGGCTAGATTTATTAATAACTTAGCATGCCATTTAGAAATTTTCATATAGGCCAAACTGCAAAAAAAAAAACAAAATTCAAACGTTTCTAAGCCATAAATTTTATTCTGTTTATATTTCATCCATCCATTTCGTATGTAAACACTTCAAATTCTCTACAACTTCACTATTACGTACGTTTTATGATGGCGATGATATAATAATAAACGTCTGTATTTTCAATTATAAATATCTTTGCAATTTCGAAGTTAACTTCATAATGTATTATCATTAAACACATCATATACAATGTACAGCGTGGTCAACGATCACTGTTTGAGTTGGTAATCCTACATTTTATTTTAAAATGGTACAACTGCAACCACTTCCTGTTGTTGACGGGTGACAACTCTGACACAAATGCTAATTAAAACATTAGTCGCTGTGACATAACCTACAATTTTTTTATGAGTGTTATGTCAAACAGGCGTATCCGGTTACAGTCTAAAAAGTGTTGCCAACTCAAACAGTCATTGTTGATCACGCTGTATTATAGTACTAACGGTAATTACTTATAATTCTTTCAGCCAAAAAAAACTGAGAGTGTAAGCCATAATTTATCTACTTTGTACGTCCTATTTCGCTAATGTAACCTTTGCCACAAGAGCATAAAAATTTGTTGTGTCAAAATTGCAAAAAACTGTTTCAATTTTGTATTCTAAACCCCAGAAATGATCATTTCGTATTCATATAATCGTAATGTCATCTGCCATCTGTCACTTAAAAATTTATTACACATAAATTATAAAAATGTACGATACCTAATATTATTGTCCAATTAATAAATTCAAAAGACATTCTAAATAAAAGTCAATCATTAAATAATAATAAAAAATCGCACTGTATAACAAAAAGTTGTTTTTTACAAGCTAATACTCCTAATAAAAAGATAATCGTTAATTTATTGTTTATTGAGAATACAGATAGAGATACACACATAATCTTCTTTTATTACCTCTAAAACGTAGACATCGTTTATTTTGAAGGTCTTGTTTGCGTGCAATTTAAAATAATTAAATTCTCGATGGAATTCAAAATAACGAAAAAAAATCTATTAAAGAAGTATATATATAAAGTGGAAACGTTTGAGATGTAACTGGCAGTAAATTTTATTGATCAAGTATTTTAGGGCGAGCAACATTGGTAAGAAAGATTTACAACCCAAAGTGTTGTGCATAGGTATGTATTGGTGTTATGTATATAACCTGAATAGAAACAGTCTTTTTCAATTGATTTAGACTGTGATGGAAATTTACTGCCGGGTCTATTTCCAACATCTATATTTTCTTAATCCATGATTCAGATTAGGCGTCATTATCTTCAGATGGTAAAAAGTGTGGTCAGCTATGAGTTCAGACTTGAACCCTATTGAGAATGTATGGAACAACCTCTAGACCGCTATTGAACCGTTCTGTCACTTTTTATCTATTATTATCCTACCTTTGTATAACATAGAAGTTATCACCATCATCTCCTTGCTTGATTACCAGATCTCCTTCCTTAACCACTCGTTCAAACATTGCATCTAGTACCTCTTGCATTTGTTCTTTGTCGAGAGATCGGAATAATAAAATATTGCGCACAGCCTCCGCCAATCTTTGACGTTGTTCATCAGATTTTGGAAAAACAACTTTTCCACCATCATCTTCATCTTCTTCTGGATCGTAAGCTTCAGCAAAAACGGATTTACGTCGACCAGAAAATCGTCCAACTGGAGGTTCTGAAACAATAATAATTCACAAATTAATAGAAGTCTAATAAAGGTCATTTTCAATATTTTATTCAATAATTAATTTCATATTCATTATTTTGTTTAATCGACCATAACCGTATAGCTTTACCATCTTCTATTAATTATTAAGTCAAAGCAAATTCATTCAAAATAAAGATTTGCAGACTCGGTCTTGTTTCGTCCTTTTTATTTACTCATCAGTAAGACTTAATTGACCTCTGAAAGCTTGGTTTTTCATTCTTAACTTGAAAAATTTTCCATAGGTGTCGCCACATTTTTATCTCATAGAGAAAAAGAAATAAGTCTCAAAAAAAACCTCTAATTATTTTGTTTTTAACAATTTTGATTGTTGCTATAATGATAAGCACATCAATATGAAAAATAATATATTTTATCCTAAATAGGTACTTTCATTGTTTTTTTGCTTTATGTGTGGTAGTGACAGTTTCTACACCATTGTGTGATTATTAACGCACTTGTGCAGTAAAAATTTAATTTCTTGAAAAAAAAAACGCTCAAAACTATTCATTGAAAAAAATTGTACAATAATTGGAGAAATTGGCAAAAATTGACAGCAACTGACGCAAGAAAATATAAAACTTTGACAGAAATTATCAATAAAACTAAATAAATAAATGGCCAGTTAAATCTTTTGAGACTAAAAAAATTAAAAATTTTCTATATTTTCTAAACTCTTCAAAATTTTTCTATTATTTTTAAAAAAAATTTCTATACCTTAAGTTGCTTTTTTTTTGAAAAGTGTGAAAGTGTTTTGAATAGTGAAAATTTTGAAAAATTAAATTTTTCATTAAAATTTCCCTTCAAAAATATGGATGTTTTTTGAAACAAAAAAAATTTAAAAAATTTCAAAAAATTACCTAAAAGCATAAATGTTCTAAAAATCTTTTTAAAATTCCTAAAAGTCTTTTTGAAAGTTCTAATGTCTATGAATGTTAAACATTTTAAAAAATCCTTCAATAATTGGAGAAATTTGAAAAAATTGACAGCAATTAAAAGATTAAAAATTTTTTTGAGACTAAAAAAATTCAAAATTTTCTATATTTTCTAAACTCTTCTAAAAATCTTTTAAAAATTTTTGAAATTTTTCTATAATTTTTTTTTAAAAATTTTAAAATATATTTATCCGAAAAGACTTCTGCTTTTTCAGCAATTCCATCTACTGTTTCTGCTTTGTTTTTGAATTTTTATCGAGTGAAAATTTTTTAAAATTAAATTTTTCATTAAAATTTCCCTCCAAAAATATGGATATTTTTTTAACCAAAAAAAAATTTAAAAAATCCCAAAAAATTACCTAAAAGCAAAAATGTTCTAAAAATCTTTTTAAAACTCCTAAAAGTCTTTTTGAAAGTTCGAATGTCCATGAATGTTAAACATTTTAAATAATCCTTCAATAATTAGAGAAATTTGAAAAAATTGACAGCAATTAAAAGACTAAAAATTTTTTTGAGACTAAAAAAATTCAAAATTTTCTATATTTTCTAAACTCTTCGAAAAATTTTTGAAATTTTTCTATAATTTTTTTTTAAAAATTTTAAAATATATTTATCCGAAAAGACTTCTGCTTTTTCAGCAATTCCATCTACTGTTTCTGCTTTGTTTTTGAATTTTTATCGAGTGAAAATTTTTTAAAATTAAATTTTTCATTAAAATTTTCCTCTAAAAATATGGATATTTTTTGAACCAAAAAAAAATTTAAAAAATCTCAAAAAATTACCTAAAAGCATAAATGTTCTAAAAATCTTTTTAAAACTCCTAAAAGTCTTTTTGAAAGTTCTAATGTCCATGAATGTTAAACATTTTAAAAAAATCCTTCAATAATTAGAGAAATTTGAAAAAATTGACAGCAATTAAAAGACTAAAAATTTTTTTGAGACTAAAAAAATTCAAAATTTTCAATATTTTCTAAAAATCTTTTAAAAATTTTTGAAATTTTTCTATAATTTTTTTTTAAAAATTTTAAAATATATTTATCTGAAAAGACTTCTGCTTTTTCAGCAATTCCATCTACTGTTTCTGCCTTGTTTTTGAATTTTTATCGAGTGAAAATTTTTTAAAATTAAATTTTTCATTAAAATTTCCTTCCAAAAATATGGATATTTTTTGAACCAAAAAAAAATTTTAAAAATCTCAAAAAATTACCTAAAAGCATAAATGTTCTAAAAATCTTTTTAAAACTCCTAAAAGTCTTTTTGAAAGTTCGAATGTCCATGAATGTTAAACATTGTAAAAAATCCTTCAATAATTAGAGAAATTTGAAAAAATTGACAGCAATTAAAAAACTAAAAATTTTTTTGAGACTAAAAAAATAAAAAATTTTCTATATTTTCTAAACTCTTCTAAAAATCTTTTAAATTTTTCTATAATTTTTTTTTTAAAATTTTAAAATATATTTATCCGAAAAGACTTCTGCTTTTTCAGCAATTCCATCTACTGTTTCTGCTTTGTTTTTGAATTTTTATCGAGTGAAAATTTTTTAAAATTAAATTTTTCATTAAAATTTCCTTCCAAAAATATGGATATTTTTTGAACCAAAAAAAAATTTAAAAAATCTCAAAAAATTACCTAAAAGCATAAAAAAATCTTTTTAAAACTCCTAAAAGTCTTTTTGAAAGTTCTAATGTCCATGAATGTTAAACATTTTAAAAAATCCTTCAATAATTGGAGAAATTTGAAAAAATTGACAGCAATTAAAAGACTAAAAATTTTTTTGAGACTAAAAAAATTCAAAATTTTCTATATTTTCTAAACTCTTCTAAAAATCTCTTAAAAATTTTGAAAATTTTTCTATAATTTTTTTTTAAAAATTTTAAAATATATTTATCCGAAAAGACTTCTGCTTTTTCAGCAATTCCATCTACTGTTTCTGCTTTGTTTTTGAATTTTTATCGAGTGAAAATTTTTTAAAATTAAATTTTTCATTAAAATTTCCCTCCAAAAATATGGATATTTTTTTAACCAAAAAAAAATTTAAAAAAGTCTCAAAAAATTACCTAAAAGCATAAATGTTCTAAAAATCTTTTTAAAATTCCTAAAAGTCTTTTTGAAAGTTCGAATGTCCATGAATGTTAAACATTTTAAAAAATCCTTCAATAATTCGAGAAATTTGAAAAAATTGACAGCAATTAAGACTAAAAATTTTTTTGAGACTAAAAAAATTCAAAATTTTCTATATTTTCTAAACTCTTCTATAATTCTTTTAAAAATTGTTGAAATTTTTCTATAATTTTTTTTTTAAAATTTTAAAATATATTTATACGAAAAGACTTCTGCTTTTTCAGCAATTCCATCTACTGTTTCTGCTTTGTTTTTGAATTTTTATCGAGTGAAAATTTTTTAAAATTAAATTTTTTTATTAAAATTTTCCTCCAAAAATATGAATATTTTTTGAACCAAAAAAAAATTTAAAAAATCTCAAAAAATTACCTAAAAGCAGAAATGTTCTAAAAATCTTTTTAAAACTCCTAAAAGTCTTTTTGAAAGTTCTAATGTCCATGAATGTTAAACATTTTAAAAAATCCTTCAATAATTGGAGAAATTTGAAAAAATTGACAGCAATTAAAAGATTAAAAATTTTTTTGAGACTAAAAAAATTCAAAATAATCTATATTTTCTAAACTCTTCTAAAAATCTTTTAAAAATTTTTGAAATTTTTCTATAATTTTTTTTTAAAAATTTTAAAATGTATTTATCCGAAAAGACTTCTGCTTTGTCAGCAATTCCATCTACTGTTTCTGCCTTGTTTTTGAATTTTTATCGAGTGAAAATTTTTTAAAATTAAATTTTTCATTAAAATTTTCCTCCAAAAATATGGATATTTTTTTAACCAAAAAAAAATTTAAAAAAGTCTCAAAAAATTACCTAAAAGCATAAATGTTCTAAAAATCTTTTTAAAATTCGTAAGTCTTTTTGAAAGTTCTAATGTCCATGAAAAACTTCTTAATTTTTTTAAAACGTTCCCCAATTTTTTTTTAAAAATATATTTCAAAATTTGAAGTTTTTTTTTTTTTTTGAAATTTATATTTTCACTTTTCGGCTATTATTAGATTAATCCGAATCAAACTAATGTAACTGGAAATGGTAGAATCTGATTATTATAAGATGGTGCTCCTCTTTATAAGATAATTTTTAAACAATTATGTGATCAATGGATGGACAGAAGTCGCGCTATTAAATAGCCGGCGAGATCACCTGATTCAAACCGATTAATAGGCTTTTTTTTATGAGATTATACAAATATTATAGATTGTGTGTAGTTTTATTTTGTCAAGAAACAGCAATATGATGAAGAGGTGATATAAAAATACATTAAATCCCTCACCTCTGGTGGTAATAAATCGAATTTGTGTTTACTGTGTTGATTTATTGATAAAAGTGTGCAGTTTGTGTTCGATTTTTTTTTCTCTCTCTTTCTCTCTCCGAAAGCCTATCATTATCAGTTGTTATTTATGGCTACAAAGAGTGTGATAATGATATAGATTATTCGTATAGTAATAGTACGCGTAATGTAGTTAAGTTATCAAGGTTATAAATTATATATAATCTAAAAATATTAATTTCCGTTATTTTAGATATTATTAAATATTTTCATAGAGTATTTTTGTAGACTCTCGGACAGCGCTGTTTCGTCTTAAGAATTGTATAAAAATTTGTTTTATCTTTCTTGTACATATATACATCACCCATTGTATTTATTCGTTCACTTAAACAAAAATTTTGTTTTTTTTAGGGTGTTATAATCGAACAATAGTAAAAACTAGTTTTTTTTTTTGAACTAGAAACTAGTTTTATTAGGATGACCATGTGGATGTCGAATGTATGTCGAACCTGATCGAGGACAGATGACCAAGATCAAGATTTCATTGAAGAAAAATGTAGAATTTTTGCCTTTTTTTGCTCCAAAATGAGAGCTAAAAGTTTTTTTTTTCTGTTCACATAGAAACTAGACTAGTTTTGCCTTGAAATATTGTTAAACGATAAATATTTGTATTAGGAGAATGGTAAATTATACACACACACAAACACATGTCTACACTACATTACTTTTACATGGTCTAGAAAATTAAATCTTTGGACAATTCATTTGGTCCAGATATGGTTGAATAAGGTTAACGAAGAGAAAGTCAAAACGAGTTCATCTTAAAACCAATTACACTTAAATTAGAAAAGTTACAGAAAATTTTCTGAAGAAATTCTATAAAAGAAACGCTATCCTAATTTAAAAAAAAAATCTATTGTAGTAAAATTTATTTTTAGTCCATAATCCCAAAAAGTAATTGGTATGTTTTCTACAGAATCATTAAATAAACAAATGTCCAACGATTGACGTTACTTTCTATATAATTTATGTAAAGTTTCTATAGTATCATTGACACAATTTTTTAAATAGTTATCATATTAATATCCTACTTAATAATTATTAACATTGATAAAAATAATAAAATTTAAATAGTTTTTGGTTCTATATTAAAATCTTATAAGATCAAGTTCAATTATTATAACACCATTTTTATACAATTTAGAAAATTAAGTATAATATTGGAATTTTGAATATGTTTGGTCCTCGAAACTGTACGACTAATCCATTGTCTATGATGATGACTACATAGTAGTCGAACGAGCTCAAAAAACATGTTTTGACAAGTCGTAAAACTGTGTTTTCAACATCAAAATAATGAAATTTTAAAACATCGAAGTTTTTAAATAAAACAAAATAAGGTCAAAAATATACAATTACATATTATTGGAGCTTTAAATAAAAAAAAAATTTTTTTTAGCCCAGTCGAATTAATATTTTGAATCTACAAAAATTCCAAGCCTCAGAATTTGGGAGGACGTCCCTGGTAGTCTAAATTCAAAAAGTAGTGGTACCAAACTTGGTGCGTCATCCGCCATTTTGAGTTAAAGGGTTATTATTTTTTTTTGTCTCTTGAATAACTCGTTTATTTTCAATTTTACACGAAAAATAGTTATTACAAAAGTTTTTTGAAATCAAATTTTCCACAATTTTGATAATTATCAATTTTTTCCTAGGGGCGGCTTTTTTCTATTTATACTCGAGAAAAGAAAGGGATGAAAGCTTATCATTGTATTATCACGTTAATTGTTAATTTTAACAAAAAAATTGTAGCAAACAAAATTATTTTAAAATAGATTTTTCATCTAATAAATTTTTAGCTTTTTTTGAGTTTAACTGTAATATTAATACATAATTTATGGTAAGTTCTATCCCAACTTCTGATTTGTACAAGAAAAGTATTTTTTTGTGCTGGCAAAAAGAAAAAAAAAGTTTTCAATGACAAAATAATGTAAAAAAAAATTATTTTATTAAAAATGGCTTTATTTAATTAAATTTTGATAGTTTACAAGTTGCATTATGTTACAGCGCCTGTAAAACTTGATTTACTAAGTTGTAAAGGTGAGAATTGTAGCATAAATTAATGAAATTTATTTGATAGACGGCCCCCACTTTGAGTTAACTAACACAGAAAAATTATAACTAACGTCGAAATAAATTGAAAAAAAAAGCAAATTATTTTATTTAAAAAAAAAACTATTATATTAGATGATGAACAACTTTTTAGGTTATGTGTAACTAGACTTTTTTTTTAATTTATTTATTAAGGAAACAGCTTTTTTCTTTTTTATGTCAAAATTAAAAAAAAAATTACAATAATTTAGTACTTTATTATACAGGGTGTAGAATTTATTACCTTTAATTTCATGATAACAACATCAATTTTTGGTTTTTAGGTATCGATTTTGTCATTTATATGTATAATAGTTGTATTATACATATAATACCACTTTTAATGATTGAAAATTATTATTTTTACGTTGGTAAGATATTTGAATTGCTTAGTTGACAACATTGTAATCATGACACACAAAATTCAAAACAAATTTAAAAAAATGTATTGCTTTACTTTGTGACATAACCTAAATAAAGGCGATTGACAACTGACAGGTTGCCATTACTGCATTGCCAACTTACTCAGTCTTGTCACTGTAAGTTAAAATTTAGTATTTTTGCTAGGTCTATGATTTTTAGGTATTAGTATCACTATGAGACATTAAAAACTATCCATTTTGTCTTGTTACTAAAAGCAACAAAGCATGACTGTCATTTGTAGGAAATTTGATTTTAAACAACTTATGTATAACTATTTTTCGTGGAAAATTGAAAATGAGTTATTCAAGAAACCAAAAAAAAATAACCCTTTAATTCAAAATGGCGGATGACGCAACAAGTCTGGTACCACTACTTTTTTAAGTTAGACCACCAGTGCCCCCTCCCCACAACAAATTCCGAAAAAAAATTGCTGCTTGAATTTTTTGTAAATTTCAGCCCGTTTTTGAGCGCTAATTCAAACTGGGCTATTTTACTTTTTTATTATAATTATTTTAACTTGAAAAAAAATTAAAAATTCCTGGAAGAAAGTTTCCAGAAAATAATTTAATATTTTTTTATTCTTTTAATAAAAAATATTATTTTAAACATCCAAAATAGAACTTTGTTTTTTAGAAGAAATAGTGCCCCATTTAATGAAGGAACAGCAAATAGATGAAATTCACTGTTGCATAAGAACGTCAACGTCTAATAATTGACAGTTGGATAAAAAAATAATGACAGTTAATAAACAAAAACAAAATGATATATTTTAACATTAATTTGATTGGTCTAAAGCTCAAAAAAGAATCAAATAGAAAAAAAAAACACAAAT
Organism: Lagria hirta; assembly: GCA_947359425.1. Taxonomy (NCBI): domain Eukaryota; kingdom Metazoa; phylum Arthropoda; class Insecta; order Coleoptera; family Tenebrionidae; genus Lagria; species Lagria hirta. The sequence goes on along the minus strand of OX375795.1, from coordinate 2,873,695 downwards.
TTCTATTATAATACTATATTATTAAATTATTGACATTAGTAATTACGCCTGTAGCCAATTTTAGATCATAAAATAACCCTATTCAATAACAATTAAATTATAACCCTAGATAAACGTCTATTACAATCTAATAGTCAACCTAAAGTGATGAAATTTGATGTCGGTAGCTAATCCTAATAATACATACGTAACTTTTATCTATTTATAATATCAACTAGTCAAGTATAAAGCAAATAAAACACATAATTAATTTTTTTTTGTCATAAGAGAACCAGTTAACAAAATTATACAAAAAAAAAACTATTATAAAGAACAAAATAAATTAAAATTCCCTAGAAAAGCAACACAATAAAATACTGTGTGAAGTCGTTACGCGACTACACAATCAAAAGATCTATCCAAAGTGGGGCAGTTGCGTGGCCACCGCGCTCAATAGATTGATTGCAATCAATCGTAACAGGTAGTTTCAATGTTAAAGCTCCCGAAAAGAATAAATAATAATACAAATTAATCGTCAATAATTGTCACCTTTTTGCCCTTTACGTAATCTTTATAAATTTAAAGTCTCTCTCTCTCTCATAAACACACCTTACGTCTTTAATTTATCAAAAAAAGAAACCCACGTTTCAAAACAGTTATTATAGAATAAAAGTTGGAACACTCCAATCAAAAAACTTGGCAGAATAATTTTTAATTTGCTAAAACAGTCTATCTCTTTATTATCAAAATAGAAATCATGACGTTAATATCTCTCTTGCTGTTGGAGCATTAAATTAACTGAACCTACGCAAATGTATTATAAGTTTTATTCTTCTAAAACTAAGCGGAATTGTGAACAAAAGAAAATCGTTTTTCTTCTTTTTTTTGTTTTTGTTTTGATAGATGAGTTAGATTTAGATTTGAATTGATCTTTTCTTTTTTTTTTTAATTAGAAAATATGGTAGAGTCGACACAATAATCATTCTATACCTTCCATTACCTACCTACACAAATACTTGACCACCTACTGAAGTAATTTATTAAAAATTTTAATAAACTAGCCATAATGACAGTCATGCTTTGTTACTTTTAGTAACAAAACAAAATGTATAGTTTCTAATGTCTCATAGTGATACTAATACCTAAAAATCATAGACCTAGCAAAAATACTAAATTTTAACTTACAGTGACAAGACTGAGTAAGTTGGCAATGCAGTAATGGCAACCTGTCAGTTGTCAATCGCCTTTATTTAGGTTATGTCACAAAGTAAAGCAATACATTTTTTTAAATTTGTTTTGAATTTTGTGTGTCATGATTACAATGTTGTCAACTAAGCAATTCAAAGATCTTACCAACGTAAAAATAATAATTTTCAATCATTAAAAGTGGTATTATATGTATAATACAACTATTATACATATAAATGACAAAATCTATACCTAAAAACTAAAAATTTATGTTTTTATCATGAAATTAAAGGTAATAAATTCTACACCCTGTATAATAAAATACTAAATTATTGTAATTTTTTTCAAAATTTTGATCATAAAAAAGAGAAAAGTTGTTTCCTTAATAAACAAATTTAAAAAAAAGTCTAGTTACACATAACCTAAAAAGTTGTTCATCATCTAATATAATCGTTTTTTTTTTAATAAAATAATTTGCTTTTTTTTCAATTTATTTCGACGTTAGTTATAATTTTTCTGTGTTAGTTAACTTAAACTGGGGGCCGTCTATCAAATAAATTTTTAATTTTTTTTAAGTTAAAATAAAAAAGTTAAAGTAAAATAGCCCAGTTTGAATTAGCGCTCAAAAACAGGCTGAAATTTACAAAAATTTCAAGCAGCAATTTTTTTTCGGAATTCGTGGGGGGGATCACTGGTGGTCTAACTTCAAAAAATAGTGGTACCAGACTTGTTGCGTCATCCGCCATTTTGAATTAAAAGGTGTTTTTTTTTGTTTCTTGAATAACTTATTTTCAATTTTACACAAAAAATAGTTATACATAAGTTGTTTAAAATCAAATTTCCTACAAATGACAGTCATGCTTTTTTATTTTTAGTAACAAGACAAAATGGATAGTTTTTAATGTCTCATAGTGAAACTAATACCTAAAAATCATAGACCTAGCAAAAATACTAAATTTTAACCTACAGTGACAAGACTGAGTAAGTTGGCAATGCAGTAATGGCAACCTGTCAGTTGTCAATCGCCTTTATTTAGGTTATGTCACAAAGTAAAGCAATACATTTTTTTAAATTTGTTTAGAATTTTGTTTGTCATGATGTTGTCAACTAAGAAATTCAAATATCTTACCAACGTAAAAATAATAATTTTCAATCATTAAAAGTGGTATTATATGTATTAATACAACTATTATACATATAAGTGACAAAATCTATACCTAAAAACAAAAAAATTATGTTTTTATCATGAAATTAAATGTAATAAATTCTACACCCTGTATAATAAAGTACTAAATTATTGTAATTTTTTTCAAAATTTTGATCATAAAAAAGAAAAAAGTTGTTTCCTTAATAAACAAATTTAAAAAAAGTCTGGTTACACATAACCTAAAAAGTTGTTCATCATCTAATATAATAGTTTTTTTTTAATAAAATAATTTGCTTTTTTTCTTTTCAATTTATTTCGACGTTATTTATAATTTTTCTGTGTTAGTTAACTCAAAGTGGGGGCCGTCTATCAAATAAATTTCATTAATTTATCCTACAATTCTCACCTTTACAACTTAGTAAATCAAGTTTTACAGACGCTGAAACAGAATGCAACTTGTAAACTATCAAAATTTAATAAAATAATATTTTTTTTCATTATTTTGTCATTGAAAACCTTTTTTTTTCTATTTGACAGGACAAAAAAATACTTTTCTTGTGCAAATCAGAAGTTGAGATAGAACTCACCATAAATTATGTATTAATATTACAGTTAAACCCAAAGAAAATCTAAAAATTTTTTAGATGAAAAATCTTTTTATCTAATTTTATATTAAGAAATGTGTAGAGGTCGACCTTTTCCCATATCCCAATTGAATTTTCTTTGATCCAAGGATTTACGCAAAAAAAAAATATAATATTTTCTTACCTTCATCAGACGTAGACTGAAAATCTCCAGAATCGGCAACCGATACATTATTATCATCACTATCATCAATATCACCCGACATAAATGCACAAAATTCTGACAATTTTTGACACTTTTCTCATTAATCTAGTGACGTTTTTCCTCGAATTAAAAAAAAAATTCAACAATAAAACTCATTAACAAAAAAAAAAAAAAACGCTTCATTCCTTTCTGCTAATGAAGGAATTATGACCATCGAGGGTAAAACGTCAGGGAAAAAAATTAGATAATAAAAAATGAAGGAAATTTAAGATTATATTTTCCATTACTGAGACAGAGAGTTTTCCAAATAGTCTCTTTTTTTGCCTACTCAACAATCTCAATAAATGCAATCTATTTTATGGTTTACAACATCAATAAAAATTTTTGAAAAAAAAAACTTTTATGAGCTAGAATCAGCCTCCGGAATAGATAAGATTTCTGTATATTTACTCCTGACAACTCAATTAATCATATTTGACGTTAATAGTATATTACACTACAAGGGCAAAAAGTTGAGATTGCTGCACTGCGCGCCATAATGCTCGAGGCGGAGCCGAGTATACACTACACTACCGTGTATATGTATACTAGTATAGTGTATACTAGTTTTCTTGCTACTCCAGTCGACAGTACGTAGTGTCGGCTACGATTCCACGGCAGAAAGTGTTGCGCGCTATGATGCTCTCGGCTATTTACTCCCGCTAAAAGAAGGCGCGCGCATAGCTCTACCAGTGCATGAAAGATACACTTTCTGCCGTAGAATCGCAGCCGGAACCACGTACTTTCGACTGGAGTAGCAAGAAAATAATATTTTTTAAGCAGTTTCCTAGGACCCTAGGCTAAAGGCTACAGATAGGGTTTTAGAAGGTAAGATAACCTGTAGCAGTGATTCATTTTGGTATAGTAAATAACAGTGTTGTAAATTTTATTGCTCATAATGAGAGGAACAGGGCAACAAAGGTAAGAAATATTTACAAACCAGTGTCTCGTGCCCCAATATCCATGGCAGCTGACGTTTTTCTCTCTACAAAAACCTTTCAATTTTTCGCAATTCGCCAGAAAAAACCCCTAGATGTCTCCTGAAAATAGTAGAAATCTTTTTTCACGAAAGGGAGACTCATCTACACGGACATACTGACAATTAAAAAAACCTGTGACTTCATGTTAGAACTATTGCAAGAGTATCGACCAGCGAGATAGGGGAGGAAACAAAACACTAATTAGATTAAAATATGTTGACCGAAGAATACTGTAAACTATAAACAACACAAAAGCAGTAATAGTCACAAACCGTAAATTGTTGTTTACCAAACATTAGATTGAAGAATGAGAAGAACATTAATTTGATTGGCTACAGCGCTTCCCGTCAATCTAATCTAAAGTCTCCATTGGAGGAAAAGACAAATAGAGAAATAATTAAAAGAAAAAGTGACAGCAAAAAATGGAAAAACTTTGCTCCTTGCAGAAAAAGACAAATAAAAAAATAAATACAAAAAAAAGTAAAGAACAATACAACGCTTTGTCACTACTTTTGTCAAAAAAAAAAAAAAAGAAAGACGCTTCTTGGAGGAAGCGTCTTGGGTTTTCTTCAACGCCCATAATAGAGAACATGGTACATTTCACGGTTAAATAAGAGAAAGATTGAAGTACAATACAACCATTTTTGACATTTGACATAAGCAAAAAAAAACGAAGGAAGATTTTGCTCCTTGGAGGAAAAGACGGAGAGAGAAACTTGAGGTAACTGTCTCCTCCCCAATGCATATGGTACAGTTCGTGGCAAAATAAGACAAAGACTGAAGTACAATACCACTTTTTTTGACTTTTGTCATGAAGCAAAAAAAAAAAAAGAAAGACGCTTCTTGGAGGAAAAGACGGATAGAAAACCTAGCTATGGTGGTCTCCCCAATGCAAAGGGTACAGATCATGGTTAAATAAGAGAAAGTTTGAAGTACAATACAACCAATTTTGACTTTGGCATGAGAAAAAAAAAGAAGAAAATCTTTGGTCCTTGGAGAAAAAAGCGTATAGTAACATAAACAAAAGAAATAATGAAGTACAATACGACGCTTTTTGTCTTTTGGCATGAAAAAAAAAGGAAGAAAGATTTTGCTCCTTGGAGGGAAAGACGGAGAGAGAAGCTTGAGGTAACTGTCTCCCCAATGCAGATGGTACAGTTCATGTCAAAATAAGACAAAGACTGAAGTACAATACCACGCTTTTTGACATTTGTCATGAACCAAAAAAAAAAAGAAAGACGCTCCTTGGAGGAAAAGACGGATAGAAAACCTAGATATGGTAGTCTCCTCAATGCATATGGTACAGTTCATGGTTAAATAAGAGAAAGGCTGAAGTACAATACAACCAATTTTGACTTTGGTGATGAGAAAAAAAAAAAGAAAAACTTTGCTCCTTGGAGAAAAAAGCGTATAGTAACATAAACAAAAGAAATAATGAAGTACAATACGACGCTTTTTGTCTTTTGGCATGAGAAAAAAAAAGATGAAAGATTTTGCTCCTTGGAGGAAAAGAACGGATAGAAAACCTAGCTATGGTAGTCTCCCCAATGCATATGGTACAGTTCATGGTTAAATAAGAGAAAGATTGAAGTACAATACAACCATTTTTGACAATTCCACAAAGGAAGATTTTGCTCCTTGGAGGAAAAAACGGAGAGAGAAGCTTGAGGTAACTGTCTCCCCAATGCAGATGGTACAGTTCATGTCAAAATAAGACAAAGACTGAAGTACAATACCACTTTTTTTGACTTTTTTCATGAAGCAAAAAAACAAAAAAAAGACGCTCCTTGGAGGAAAAGACGCATAGAAAACCTAGCTATGGTGGTCTCCCCAATGAATATGTTACAGTTCATGGTTGAATAAGAGAAAGGCTGAAGTACAATACAACTAATTTTGACTTTGGTGATGAAAAAAAAAAGAAGAAAAACTTTGCTCGTTGGAGAAAAAAGCGTATAGTAACATAAACAAAAGAAATAATAAAGTACAATACGACGCTTTTTGGATTTTGACATGAGAAAAAAAAAAGAAAGACGCTCCTTCGAGGAAAAGAACGGATAGAGAACCTAGATGTGGTGGTCTCCCCAATGCATATGGTACAGTTCATGGTTAAATAAGAGAAAGATTGAAGTACAATACAACCATTTTTGACTTTTGTAATGAGAAAAAAAGAAAGGTTTAGCTCCGTGAGGGAAAAGATTGATAGAGAACCTAAATTGAAGAATAATACAAAACATGGGAAAAAAGAAGAAAGATATCTGATCAAAAAACATACCATACAAGTTTAGTAAATGGTACTTATATAAGAGTACATATATTTACCAAAAAAAAAAAAAAATTTTGTAACACTTTATTTCAAAAAATTCGTTTTTCAGTCTAGGAAAAAGCCTTTTTTAATTCTTACCTCTTTTCTTAGTATTATAATTTTGAACAACATACCTTCTTCTCTCGATATCGTTGATTCATCTGGTGACGATGCTGTAGTTGGTGCATGATCAAATACTATAGTAGTTGTTCGTGTATCTCTAAGTCTAGTGAAATAATCGGCTGCAAAGCCTATAACATCACCAGGTTGTTCCAGAAGATATGTTATTGTAAATTCCAGAAGCACCTCGCGAAGATCATCAGGGACTTGAATGCGTCCTTGATTTCGACTCATATCTCACTAACAAAATCACACCGCCAAGTCTGTAACAAAAAATTTAAAAGAATAAGTACCGTTTCTAGTACCACTGTAAAAACTAAATATTTTTGAGTTTACCTATTGTCAACTCGAAACATCGATTCAATGAAATCTATATTAGAAACAGATAATTTAGCGCAAATTTTTCAGTTTATTTTGACATTTGATCCGTCAAATTAATCTTGTCAGAAAAAAAAAAACACCTTTGGGTTGACACGCAAGAAATAAGAGGGTAAGATTCTTAAAACATTTCAAAAAAAGCTTAAAAATTGGTCTTGGTTGATAGTACTGGCAGAAAGAAACAAGAGTACCACAAAAATCACTAGAATGACCAAAGATGCAGAACATCAGAAAATCTGCCTTGGTATAAGAAAGAGAAGATAAAAATAGGAAAAAGAAAAGATGATTTCTGACCTTGCTGAGTTCTTGATCTTTTCAAAAAGATTTTTCTGTATTGATCTGTTTTGATCTCTGCTACAGAAAGAAATGCTTTCTAGAAATGGGAAAAGTTCCATTTCTAGAAACCTGGAAAACCTGCCTTAGTCCAAGAAAGATTAAGAAAAACAAAAAAGCAATTAAAAACATTGACTCTTAGCTTCAGTGAGTCCTGATCAAACTAAGGTATGTATCTATCTTTTTGAAGAAAACCTGCCTTAGTATGAGCAAGATTGAGAAGATAAAAGGAAGAAAAGAAAGAGTCCTGAAACTATGAAATCCAAAGTCCCTTGTATCATAAACCTTTTTATTCCTTTTCCAGCCTCCTAAGGCCTACCAGCCTTTTGTTTTAACACTATTCATCTGTAGAAACCTGAAAAAGCTGGCTTAGTATAGGAGAGATTAAGAAAAAAAAAAGACTTTTAGCCCTTGCTGGTGGGGATTAGTAAAAGTACCATGTCTAGAAACCTAGTAAACCGCTCGTAGATTTGAAATACAAAAAAAAAGAAAAAATGATGGTATAAATAGTATTTGCTAAGCTACTACAGGTTAATGCTTATTAGAAAAGAAAATTAGAAAAAAAACGTCTTATTAGACCAAGAAAAACATATTTTTTTAGATAAAGAGATGAAGTAGATATGGAAAGAGAAAGATAGTAATGTGTTTGGAAAATGACAACAAACAAAGACGAAAAACAGAAAAAGAAAAGAAGCCTTAAAAACAAAACGTAGCGAAAGTAAAAAAAAACAGATGTTAAAAAAACAAACAAATAAAAAAAATATCGTAGAGAAATGTTTTAATTAAACAAAATAAAAAACTTAAGCAAGAAGAACTAAAACATAAAAAAAAACATTATTATTTACGTAAAAAGGTCTAACTTAGATGATTTTACTAAAGCAAATAAGAAAAGAATAAAATAAATAATATTATAAAAAAACCAAAAAAAGAGAAAATTTAAAAAAAAGAACAACATAAATTGGAGTGAAAAACGTAAGAATTTGACATTAAAAGCTTATTATACATGTTTTTAAAGTGAATAAAGAAAAAAGAACAGATTTTTGTAACAACAGAATTTTGAATATTAAATAAAGAGTAAAAAAAAAGAATAAATCAAAACAAAATAAAGCTAACAAAATGGAAATGTTATTGAAGAATTGACAATAAACAAAGCATAAGGACAAATTTGAAAATAGCCTAGAAACAAAAAATAGAATAAAAACAAAAAGAATTAAAAAAAAAAGACGACTGCTATTAAAATTTACAAAAAAAAAAAACATAAAATGTCTAATTTTTTGCTAAAATACAAAAATAGAATTGTTGCATAAACCAAAAAAAGGAAAATAACGTAGAAAAATATACTAAAAGTCTACGCTAAAAGCAGAAATCATAAAAAGGCTTCCAAAATGCATAACTTAATAAAAAGTAGATCAGAAAAAAACGGAATAGTATTATTATAAAAAAATTGGCAATAAAAATAAGGATTATAAAAAAAAATTTAAAAAGCAAAAAACTTGCAGATCTAGAGTTAAGACCAGTGAAATAGATAAAATCGGCATAAAAATAAAGAGAAAAAAAAAAGAACGAAAAAAGATAAACAGACTGAAAAAACTAATAAATACAGAGGTGTTAATTAGCACTAAAACAAAATTTGAAGTTGATTCTAAAATTAACATAACTACAACAGTAAGTGATATTTTATGTGTTTTAAATGTATTGACATATTCTATTTTACAGCTAACATTTAATTAAAATTATAAACTGAAAAAAAGTTTCAATTAGAATGGAAAATACCGGTTGACTTTTAATCATTGAAAATTATTTTTCTCTTACGCTGGTAAGATATTTAGATTCTTTAGTTGGCAACATGACAGATGACACAAAAATGTGTTACATAACCTAAATAAAGACGATTATTGACAAGTGACAGGTTGCACTACCAACTTATTCAGTCTTGCCACTGTATTTTTTGCTTCATTTATTTATAGTCACTCAGTATTATTTTATTTTTAGACAAAATTCTTTCAAAAAAAAAAAAAAAAAATAGTACATTATTAGATGAGTAAAGAAACAAGGTGTTTTACAAAGAAAATAAATAATCCTGGCATGGTTTCAGTGGATAATGATGGTTATTTATGTATCTAGCGAATAAACAATCATTTTAATTTAATTCCTGAGAATAGAAGTAATGACAGACAGAGCCGAGGGCATTTTTATTCAAGGAAATAACGATGTTTATTTCAGAATTGCAAAACTTTTTTTTCTTTTTCTAATTTTCGGATTGTTTATAATGTTGCAATTAAATTGTCTAATTAAAATCTTCTAGGGTCCTTTAATTAAATGGGAGAGTATTCAGCCAATCAAAGAAGATGAATGTTCAATTTGAAATTATTTGCATTAAAGTTATATATCATTTGATCCGGCTCGAAGGACCAAATGTTGCGGAATGAAAAATATAATTAATTTGTTTGTTATTTAACTATCTATAAATTTATTAGAATTAGAATAAATGTTTGTTTTTTTTTATTAATTGTATAAAATATAAAAAATTTTTTCCTATAAATTATTGTGTACACATCCCGAAACAAGACCTTTTCCGGCCTAGATACCTATAAATAGTCGCATATTATAAATAAACTTTTTTAAGAATATAAATAAAAAAATGTAAATAATTGTTTTATATGTTTGTTTAAAAAAAAAAGACTACTATGACGTGACTTAGTCACATTTTTTTTTTATTTGTATAACATATCCTGTCATATTTAAGGATCATGTACAAATGTCAAAAATATATTTTTTTTGAAAGCAAGATAACATTCATAATTACATAGAGATTTATTTATTATTAGAGTTTTTGTTTCAACAGCGCTTATTTTAGTTATTTCTGTGACATCATCAAACTGCTAAGTTAACATTTTTAATTATTTGCAACGCGATTTTCTCTATTCATAGAGACCGGTTTTTTGTTCAACTAGAACCTAGACGGTTCGGATTTAAAGTATAGCTATAGTAATTAAACCAATTATTAGTATAACAACACAAAAAGTAGTCCAATCATAATAATTTTGCTTCAATTTTTGTTTTTTTCTCATCTTCTCTCTTTAATAATCACTATACATATATATTATTTCACTTATCCTGGCGCATCCGCCATTTTTACTAAACTTCTGTGTTAAAATTCGATTAAAATTTTCTTGTCACATTACTGACCGCCCTTAACAAAAATAATAATAAACATTATTGTTGCTTTTTTTTTTTTCGTTCAGAAATTAATCTCAACAAAATGTAACTCAATCATTCTTTTTTTTTTCACACCTTCATAATTTGACGTGTCCTATTTTGTTTTTTTTTTTTCGTTGTCCTCCATAAATGTCGTGTAATTTTTATTATATTCTAATTTATAATATGACAAAAGACCTTCAATAAATCTGTATACTTATCTTAGAGAAAGATCAAAATTTATTGCCATTTTATTTTAAATATAGCCTAGAATTTATAAAGATAACTCATTAATAGTCCAATCAAAATTAATATATGTAATTAGAAAATCAAAAAAAAATTATTAAACCATTCGACGTAACTATAAATTGTAATTTTGAAAAAAAAAACGTCACGTCAGCGGTCCAAAGGAAAAATTTATGACACACAATATAACGGTGTAGCTAGAAACTACATCTATCTTTTAAATTAGAAAAGTGATATATAAATAGAAAAAAAAAGAGCAACAAGCTGTCCAGATCACTACAAATTAAGATGACATAAATAACAGCAAAAAAAAAAAGATTTATAGACTTAAGAACACTATCTTCTCATTTAACAATCTATGTGAAAAAGTCCCAAACTAAAGTATAGTGTCAAGTCGGGTGATCTTGCCAGTCATTCAATTCCACCTCTTCGACCAATCCATCTCGAAAAAAACATATTATTCAATTATTGACTAATGTCTCGTCAATGTAAGTCATTACAAAAATATATGATCGTATTTTCATTATGGATGTTAATAAATCATTAATTTATCAAAAAAATTATTATATGTATTTACTTTTTTTGAAAAATAGTGCCAATTTAAGACTCTTATGTCAATTAAATAAAAAAAAAATCATTTACATAACAAACCCTACAACTATCTACGTACTTTCTATTCACACAACCAGTTTATTTTGACAGATTTATAACTTCCTTCAAAGTAGTAAATGTTTCAACATTTCTGAAATGTAGAATTTGTTACAGATTTTTTATCATTAAAAAAAAAAATGACATCAAAATGACAATTTATGAAGAAAACTGAAATTTAAATCAAAAAAGTACCACCTGGAGGTACTTTAAAAACAGATACAAATATCTATAATAAATAAACATGATCGGTCGATTTTATTTATTATTAGCAAACAAGTTTCTTAATAAATCTTATGACTCCTAATTTTAGATTTATACTATAAAATTCTTACGTAATATTAATCTGTTTCTTTCCATTAAAAATTCACCAAATTTATATTTAAGTTAATACTAAAAAAACCAAAAATAAATAATAAAATTTTTCAATTGAAAAAAAAACTGTTTTTTTAAAAGCAAAGTACCCTATGTCCTTCTCGATACAACAAACAATATGTGTACAAAATTTCACAATAATCGAATAAGAGGATAAAATTTTATTAAGTAACAAGCAAACACTAATATTAAACAAAAAATAACAAATTAAAAACATCAAAAAAAAAAAAAAAATGTCTTCTCTATTTAATAAAAGCCTTCAAAAACTTAAATTCAAATAAATACGAGCAGCTTCTTGACCGGTCAAGTTAAGTCAGGTCAAAAAGAAAAATACATAAAAACCATTCAAAGAAATTCATAACTGATACTGAAAACAAGACATATGGTAAAAGTACAAAAAATAAGAAAACAAACTTATAATAAATAGTTAATTACGTTAAAAAAAAACATAAAGTAAGAAAACACTAGAAAAAATATAGAGAAAGAATACACAAAAAACAATGATAAGAACTAAAAATATAGAAAAAAAGTCTTGGCTTGTAGGATCCAAAACCAGTAAAAAGCTTGCCCAGCATACAAAATTTAAAGAAGCCATCCACAAAAAAAAATAAAAGACGAAGAAATCAAAAACAACAACAGAAAACAAGAAGCATAGTAAAAAAACACAAAGCTAAAAAAAAATTGAAAAAAAAAATTAAAACAAATGATGAAACAAAAATCATAAAAGCACAAAGATATAAAAACAAAAAAAGATAATTTGGCTGGTAGAAAATAAAACTGGGGAGAAAGTTTACCAAGTCAAGTCAAAACTTATACAAATTTTACAATAAGAAAAAAAAATCTAAAATAGAAACAAACAACAAGAGAACACAGAACAAGACAAAATTAGATCATAACAAAATACAGACAAACAATACACAAAATACAGTAAGTAGGGTTAAGAACAAAAACTACACACAATTTTTAATATTCGGGACTAATATTATTTAGTAGAGGTACTTAAGAACGTCTAAGAAACCCCTGTTATATGTTAATTTGACGCGCTCGAGTTACTTCAAAAATCCTCTTTTGAGTTTCTCTATTTTTGACTATTTTATCATCACAAACATAGTATTTTACAAAAACAAAAAAGGTTCAATAAAAAAAAAGCCATAAAATATAGCTTACCGTTTGAAAACAAAAAACAAAAAATTATAATAACCAAACCCACGTCAAAAACCTCAAAATCCATACCAATTTCAAATCTATTTATCATTGAAAATTTGTGCAAATTAAAATTTATTGTCGTATTTCAATTGTTTTTGTTTATATACGTCAATAACTATTGTATGTGATTTTATTAAATGCTAACTAAATATTAAATATACACGAGAAATGCATGCTTTTAAATGCTGATCAATAAACTTCATCTATAAATTTAATTTTAATTTAAAAGAAGCACAAAAAAAAACCCCCCACCTACTCTTTTTTTTTTGCTAAACATAAAACTCTCATCTAGTTCTGACGCTAGTCCGAAACTATACAATTATTAAACAAAAAGTTCCTAGTCATAAAAAGAAAAAGAAGAGAAAAGAAAAACAAAAAGAAGAAAAAACAAAGATAAAGTAGTAAGTAAACTGTAGTAAAAAAAAAACCAGAAAAGAGTTGAAAAAGTATAGATAAAAAAGATTTTATGAAGAAAGACATACAGAAAAAAGTGCAAAATCAAAAAAAAAAAGCTTAATAAAAACAAATAATACACAAAAAATTAAAAATTTATGGATAATAGCAAAGGTCCTATAAATTTTTTTCGAAACTTGTGTTTATAAACATTGTTTGAGAAAAAAACCAGCGATTATAATGGCAAACCAAAAAATTAAAAATATTCCACTTAAAAAAAAAGTAAGATTATATGACAAAAAAGCAAAAAAGTGCAAAAACTAAAAAAAAATTAGCAAAAAATGCCTAATAAAAAGAATATTTGAAATAACAATTAGAAATTGCTTAAAAAAAAACTAGAGGCGGTTCAATTTTAAAAAAAAAATTTTTTTTTCTGTAAAACAAAACAGTAAAATAATAAAAAACAGTACTTCCTTTGTCTATCTTCCCGTTGCTGTGCAAAAAATAAAATTTTGTAAATAATAGCAAAAGTCCTTTAAAATTTTTTGTAATCCAGTGTTTTTGAAAAAAAAACTTTTTTGCTTTCTTTGTAGTTACTGGAAATTGAAAACAATCATACAGTTTTCTATGAATAACAAAATAATAATAAAAAAAAAATAAAGAAAGAGTCCAACTCTGGAAAAAAAAAGTAGGAAAAAATTGAAAAATTATAAATAAATAAAGTTACATGAAAAAGAAAAAAAAACAAAAACTCAATAAAAAACAAAGAGATTTTTATGAGATGTTTGAGAAAAAAAAAATCATAATTATTGCAAATTCGAAACAATTATAATGGCAAACCAAAAAATTAAAAATATTCCACTTAAAAAAAAAGTAAAATTATATGAAAAAAAAAGCAAAAACTAAAAAAAAATTAGCAAAAAATGCCTAATAAAAAAAATATTTGAAATAATAATTAGAAATTGCTTAGAAAAAAACTAGAGGCGGTTTGATTTTCAAAAAAATTTTTTTTTCTGTAAAACAAAACATTAAAATACTAAAAAAAAAGTACATATTTTGTCTATCTTCCCGTTGCTGTGCAAAAAATTAAATTTTGTAAATAATAGCAAAAGTCCTTTAACATTGTTTTTGAAAAAAAAACCTTTTTGCTTTTTTTGTAGTTACTACAAATTGAAAACAATCATACAGTTTTCTATGAATAACAAAATAATAATAAAGAAACACTCCAATTCTGGAAAAAATGTAGGAAAAAATTGAAAAATTATAAATAAACAAAGTTATATGAAATAGAAAAAAAAAACAAAAACTCAATAAAAAACAAAGAGATTTAAAACACATAATTAATTTGTTTAAACAAAAAACTAGTTGATGTTTGAGAAAAAAAAAATTATAATTATTGCAAATTCGAAACAATTATAATGGCAAACCAAAAAATTAAAAATATTCCACTTAAAAAAAAAGTAAAATTATATGAAAAAAAAAGCAAAAAAGTGCAAAAACTAAAAAAAAATTAGCAAAAAATGCCTAATAAAAAAAATATTTGAAATAATAATTAGAAATTGCTTAAAAAAAACTAAAGGCGGTTCAATTTTCAAAAAAAATTTTTTTTTACTGTAGACTCCAATTCTGAAAACAAAGTAAGAAAAAATTGAAAAATTATAAATAAACAAAGTTATATGAAATAGAAAAAAAAAAACAAAAACTCAATAAAAAACAAAGAGATTTAAAACACATAATTAATTTGTTTAAACAAAAAACTAGTTGATGTTTGAGAAAAAAAAAATCATAATTATTGCAAATTCGAAACAATTATAATGGCAAACAAAAAAATTAAAAATATTCCACTTAAAAAAAAAATAAGATTATATGAAAAAAAAAGCAAAAAAGTGCAAAAACTAAAAAAAAATTAGCAAAAAATGCCCAATAAAAACAATATTTGAAATAATAATTAGAAATTGCTTAAAAAAAACTAAAGGCGGTTCAATTTTCAAAAAAAATTTTTTTTTACTGTAGACTCCAATTCTGAAAACAAAGTAAGAAAAAATTGAAAAATTATAAATAAACAAAGTTATATGAAATAGAAAAAAAAAAACAAAAACTCAATAAAAAACAAAGAGATTTAAAACACATAATTAATTTGTTTAAACAAAAAACTAGTTGATGTTTGAAAAAAAAAAAATCATAATTATTGCAAATTCGAAACAATTATAATGGCAAACAAAAAAATTAAAAATATTCCACTTAAAAAAAAAGTAAGATTATATGAAAAAAAAAGCAAAAAAGTGCAAAAACTAAAAAAAAATTAGCAAAAAATGCCCAATAAAAACAATATTTGAAATAATAATTAGAAATTGCTTAAAAAAAACTAAAGGCGGTTCAATTTTCAAAAAAAATTTTTTTTTACTGTAGACTCCAATTCTGAAAACAAAGTAAGAAAAAATTGAAAAATTATAAATAAACAAAGTTATATGAAATAGAAAAAAAAAAACAAAAACTCAATAAAAAACAAAGAGATTTAAAACACATAATTAATTTGTTTAAACAAAAAACTAGTTGATGTTTGAGAAAAAAAAAATCATAATTATTGCAAATTCGAAACAATTATAATGGCAAACAAAAAAATTAAAAATATTCCACTTAAAAAAAAAGTAAGATTATATGAAAAAAAAAGCAAAAAAGTGCAAAAACTAAAAAAAAATTAGCAAAAAATGCCCAATAAAAACAATATTTGAAATAATAATTAGAAATTGCTTAAAAAAAACTA
Organism: Lagria hirta; assembly: GCA_947359425.1. Taxonomy (NCBI): domain Eukaryota; kingdom Metazoa; phylum Arthropoda; class Insecta; order Coleoptera; family Tenebrionidae; genus Lagria; species Lagria hirta. Next base: position 2,857,610 of record OX375795.1, on the reverse strand, counting down.
AAGGCGGTTCAATTTTCAAAAAAAATTTTTTTTTACTGTAGACTCCAATTCTGAAAACAAAGTAAGAAAAAATTGAAAAATTATAAATAAATAAAGTTACATGAAATAGAAAAAAAAAAACAAAAACTCAATAAAAAACAAAGAGATTTAAAACACATAATTAATTTGTTTAAACAAAAAACTAGTTGATGTTTGAGAAAAAAAAAATCATAATTATTGCAAATTCGAAACAATTATAATGGCAAACCAAAAAATTAAAAATATTCCACTTAAAAAAAAAGTAAGATTATATGAAAAAAAAAAGCAAAAAAGTGCAAAAACTAAAAAAAAATTAGCAAAAAATGCCAAATAAAAAAAATATTTGAAATAATAATTAAAAATTGCTTAAAAAAAACTAAAGGCGGTTCAATTTTCAAAAAAAAATTTTTTTCCTGTAGACTCCAATTCTGAAAAAAAAGTTGGAAAAAATTGAAAAATTATAAATAAATAAAGTTACATGAAATAGAAAAAAAAAAACAAAAACTCAATAAAAAACAAAGAGATTTAAAACACATAATTAATTTGTTTAAACCAAAAACTATTTGATGTTCTCTTTGAAAAACAAAGTTTTGACAACGCACAAAGTTATTTTTTTTGTTTCTGTAAAAACCAAACTTTAGAATAAAAAAAAAACAACTTTTTCTACAAAAAAAAATAATTAAGTTTTGAGGATAATAATAAAATATTTAAAACATTTTTAATGTAAACTTGTATTTACAAATTTTTCGACGAAAAAAAGTCAACGCAGAAAATTAATTATGTTTTTTCTGTAAAACAAAACTTTAAAATAAAAAAAAGTACATCCCTAGCCTCTAATTTCCCTTTTGCTTTTTTAAAAGTTAAAGCAAATTTATTACAATCAATACAGCTTTATATCAATTATTAAAACAAACAATAAAATTAAAAAAAAAAATTATAGGTGTTCATCTGAAAAGAAAAAGTTGAGTCCGACCCTGTAAAATTAAACTTCTACAAATAACCCTAAATAAGTTTTACCCTATTTTCTTAACATATTTTATATTAAATTAATAGCAAATACATATTTTATTTTTGAGCCTAAATCAAAGAAGGTTATGCAACTAAAAAAAAAAGAACGATAAGAAAACAAAACAAAAAATAATCAAGTATTTGTTATCATCTTTTTTTTTGTAGTTTTATATAATACTTTCTGTTCTTGTCCAAACTATTAGATCCTTCAGTTTAATTCGAAATTTCGTGACAAAAAGACGTTACTTATGTGCGACAATAATTTAAATATACAGTGTGAATGAGTTACAGTGGATGTTGGACAAGAAGAAGAAGGTTAGTGAATATTAAAAATTATTATGTATAATTGTCAAAATGTATTTTTTTTTTAAATAAACAATCAAATTTATTTGCTTTATATACAGTCTCTAATTTCAAAAAAAAAAAAAAATTTAAATAAATTTTATTTAATTTATACAAGGTGTTTTTTAAAAGTTAGTTAATTGATCGTTTTAAGTTATAAACATTATTTATTTGTTAGGTTATTGTTGTTAACAGTAAACAAATAGATCAATTAAATGTCTTTATTTCTTCTTTTTTTGATTATTTATCAGAATCAATTCACTCTTGATCAGCAGATCTTAATGTAATTTTTTTTAGTATTTAAATGTACAGTGTGAGCCAGCTTGCATGTTATAGCAGAAATAAGTAGAACGTATTTCTAGTATTATAATTTTTTACCATATTATAATTTTTCTTTTTAAAGTTGAAAACTTTTATAGACGCACCTTCCACATTCAACTTTATTTTTTCACTTGCCAAAGTTGAAAAGCGTCTGGAGGAGCAACAAAAATTCTCAGATAAGCAATTTTAAAAGAAAAGAATTAGATGTATTATTAGAAATTGATTCAAATATTTACTCCTAATTGTCAATTATTGGCTCAAAATAGATTTGTGTCTCATTCATAAATACTAATAAATAAATTTATTCTATAAATAAAATAATAAAACAATAAATTTTACAAATTTGTTTAATTAATAATAATGTTTTTGTTTTGTTTATTACATAAAAGACCTCTCATTAATTGAAGTTTCACAAAAGAATATTGATTAGAAACAATCTAAATTAGCATCTTTAAGAATTCTGGCCTAAATTCCTACAACCCTTGACATATTTCAACCCCTACAATACAAATTGAATCGACCAAATAGAAAATAATGTTAAGTACTATTACTATATAGCTAGGACCTTCAATTTTGGCAAATTTGCCATTTTATAATAAGATAAGCGTAGTTGTTGACATGGAAATATTAACCTTAATTACATCAATAGTAGACTTCCTTTTATTTACATCACTAAATTACTATTTAGATGTCTATTATTTAAAAACAAAACGGCATTATCAACAATTACTTACTATATTAAAGTTAATTTTCTTCTGTACAACTCTAAAAACATGAATGTCATAATTTGAGGTTATGTCAGGTGTTTTTTTTTTAAATAAAAATGTTATAGAAATCAAATCAGATCGTCGTTTACGCCCAAAAATTCACAAAAACTATATTAAAATTTGTTTTTTCTCTAAAACAATTATCATTTTCCAAAATTCCAAAAAAATATCCTTTAGTTTCTCAACCTCTACATAATTTGAGGTTATGTCGCTATTTTTTAAATTAGTATCACAGCCCTGAAAGAAGTATAACTATTATTTCATTTTTATCAACAATAATTCATAATTAATATGTATTTAACACATATTCCTTTTAAGTTAACTATTTTAATCAAAGTTTTTTATGCACATTGTTTGATAAAAACCTAGCTTAAAAATTCCATTACAAGACTACTTACATAAATTTACATAAATATTAAATAAAAATCATTATTAAAAAACTAAAAACCCTAAAAACTTACTACAAATCATTGACCTATATAAAACTTTTTACAATTATTGCAATTTATCCTATAAAACAAGATTTGGATTTGCTCTTATTAGAACTCTTCAGTGAGATTCAACAAACTCTTATTTTAATAAACATTTAACAGATAGATGTCGCCAGTAATAACGATTCGCCTAATTAATTTTAGTTAAAAAGATAATTGAAATTTACATTTTAATCTCGTTGAAAAAGTTTTTTAAAACTACATATTAGCAATTGATTATTAATAAAAAAACCAGTACGGTTATTGTTGTACCTATAAGATAAAAATATGATGGTAACACGGCCAATCTGACAATAAAACGTTCTAGGCCCATTTCTAGTAAGATCACTCGATTAACACACTACGTGCTCAGGTAGCGCCTCATTAGTAATTTTTTATATCTATCTTCGTCGCATAGAAAATAATCTGATGATAAACAAAACAAAGTTGACGTTTGAAAATTGTCATTAAATGTCAGTAATAATTTTTCCATATTGGCCCTAATGCTTTATTTCACTTCTTGTCTCATTAAATCTATTGATTTCCTATTTTCTTTGATTTAAAAACTAGTTTTATCGTTGAATTTCTAGTTTTAAAGATTATTGTTAACTTGTAAAAATATCTGCTGTCAAAGTGACGAAACACTGCTGCCATTTTGGCAAACAAAATTCTCTAACGCTAGTGACCTCTTTGTCTTACTTACGACATTTGCACGTTCCATCCTTTATTAACTACAAATTCCAGCATATATATGTCATTTTCTAATAGAGCTACCTCAACACGTAGTGTGTTAATCAAATGATCTTAATTTTTAGCATAATGTCAAACATCAAACACGTTTCAGATGTGCATAATAAATTTCTATAATTGCATACAATATATGTTATCTCACTTCTGATACTATCAATTCGACCAGTGCAACAGCGCAGTCGAACACTGTTCACGTTATAATAATTTATTATAAAATCAGAGACAACTTGTTCAATTACTGTTCACGTAAAGTCAGCTAATTTGCAACTGAACCCTGTATAAAGTACCCCCTTGGATAATCATTGTATTGTCTACATTTCATTTCTATTGTAGAACATCATATTATTTGATTCACCCTGTATATAGTTTGTTTATTTTCCTCTGCAAATAGTGAATTATCTGTATTATATAATTATGCATTTTACATTATCCAGAACATTACAATTCGGGGCCAGAGAGTAAGGTCGATGAACTATTTTATTAAAAAATCACACTGTATAAAATTATGTAATTAAATGGATACTTTAGTACATTTGGCTTAAACGAATTAAATTGATTTAATATAGTAAGGGATGTTGAAAGAGGGTTAACAAGGCCTTATCAATCCATGTGTAATAGATCAATAATTAATCTATAATTTAAAATAAGAGAAAACCAGGGGTAATAATTTAAGGGTAACATACCTGAAAATTGAGCTTCACTAAATCGCCGCGACAAACTACCCCAAAAAAGGGCTCCTTTTCACGCTTCCCTTCTCACAACCATCGAATTCTCACTGTCTTACACTGAACATCACCAAAAGGCAACTGAAACAACGACACTGAAGCCCCAAAGTACACTTTTTTTCAAAAAAAAAAATTTTTATCACCGCGAAATCGACCCTTATATTTCACCCTTGCCGATAAGGGTTGAATCTATTTTTTTCCGCACTAATAGCGTAAAGATTATAAAAATTCGTTTTTCACTGCATTTTCACAGCCGGGGCGTCACTGATCGGCGAACCAACACTGATAATCAATGATTAATGATCGACTGACACTTGTCTTGTGTGTTGTATGGATGACAGGTGGACCACCACAGAATAGATCACGCTTCACCTCTATGATCAACAATAAAAACTCATACTCGCCAAACAGACAAATAGTAGCGCGCCCTAGCGAACAAATTTGTAAGTTGCAGCGTAAAAAATACAAACAAACTCTTTCAACACTAGTAACAAAATCGATAAAAAAAAATTAAAACCAAAAACAAGCATAAAATATCAAAAAACTTTTAAATCAAATGACTAGTTGCTGTTACCAAATTAGAAAAAAAAAACTCACATTCGAAAAAATAGCCCAAAAAACACGTTTCATAAAAGGTATTGACGCACGTGTAACTTATGCGCCAAGTCAACCCTTAGAAAACTAGTTCATTAATATACTATCAAGGTACTCAATGATTAAAGAAATTTGCAGCTGCAGGCCACAGATGACAGCAAAGCATTCCTAAAATAAATTTGTGTGTATTAGAGTTGGCACTAACTGCTAAGTAACGTCTGACAAAGGACAAATGTCAAAAAAGTAAGGTTATGTTCATTAATCTGGCTAAAATTCATCCAAAATCAGCCCCTGGTTTAAAATTTCTTGCCAAAACTGTCAGATAAAAAGATACCTTTTAATTAAAATTAGAAATACTGTTTAAATTATAGAAATGCAATTTGCCACATAGCAAGTCAGAGGTGGAATATTTGTTTTTTTGTAAATTTCAACATTTTTTTGACAAGGTTTCAGCAGTGTTTTTTATAAACGTCCATTTATTTGCTAATAGTAAAACAACACGCCTAGATGGTATATGAAAACTTAATTATTCATATTATTTATTAATATTTTACAATGTACAAATAAAATGAAAACTGTATATGTATATCACCTTTTTAATTTTTCTTCAAAATTAATACTTATCCAATTCTAATAAATAAGTGATAAAGCTATTAATGTCACTTATCCACCAGAGGCATTAACCTTAAAGCTAACAATTCATATAATGTATACACTTTTCATTTATTTTTTGTCATGGGATTCCTTTCACGATGTGTTGTGCACATTAGGAGAAATGACAGGCCGGCCTTCGAGTTTACTATATTCCAAGTGTAATTCTTTATGGACTTTCCTCCAATTCTGGGGATCGAAAACGTAGTACGTTCCTCGCTCGTAAATGGAATTTTTTTCCGTCAACATTCCCGGAACTTGCGTTATCCAGACTTTTTCCTCGATGTGGTAACGCCACTCCCTACTGAACCTAAAAATAAAAAAACAAATCATACTACATTGCCTTCACAAAACTATTTTAATAAAATCTTTCCTTCCATTAGACAAAAATCCGAAATAGCCTAACAAAAATTATTTTTTTGACAGTTATGTATACCAACCTTTAGAACCATATCTAAACGAGCACTAGTGTTTTATACACATCGATAAAAAACTCCACAAAATATTAATAAGACATAAATTAGAAGAAAAAAAATTGAATGATTCCAATAAAAATCCTTTAGAAAAATAAACTTACAATTCATTAGCTGCTGCCAGTTGTAACACATCTCCAACATTATTGTAAAACATGAAAAACAATAGATCATCTTTATATCGACTTAGTTTCATCGATGCCAATTTATCCCTAAAAAAACAAAAACTATAAATAAAAACAAACATATCGTTTCATAAAATAATCCCACCGAATGGCATGATTGATGAGATACTCGGGAGGAACATGGAAGTCTATATCTTGCGGTCGACATGGATATTCAGCCCAGGGACCACCAAACGTTGGATATAGATTATCAGGTGAGTTGAGATTCAGTCCGAGCGTCGTTAAGTCTTGACCTAATGCTAACGAGACCAAATTGGGATCCGTTTCCGCCGCTCTTATAAACGTCAAAAGACCCACGATGCCAAACTGATCGTTGACCATACTACCGGGAATATTCGTCACTCTACCGTCTGGCGAAGTTTTGATTCCTAGAAACAAAAGACTATTAGAATCGGATCGCCTGCGCAACACACCTGCGCACTAAACCAAAATGTGTTTACCTGACTTAGTTGTAGATTTCTCACTCTCTCTTGAACCTGTCGTAATATCTACTGCTCCTACCGTAGTAATTTTTTCGCCCGTCGTACTACCTCCAGGTGACACTCCTTCTCGATTATGCGTACCAGGTAACGCAGGAAAGTCTTCCGATGACATTGTAAACTCACTGGATTCTGACGTTGGCTGTTTAACCATTCCTACATAAGGTTTAGCACCAGGCATAGGACTCGGTTGTGGTACATTATCGCCTGAATTTCTCGCTGTTAACGATGGAAATTCACTTAAATCCAATAACGACGGAGTATTAGTATCTCCCGAGCCAAATACAGAATTAAAGGAACTATAACCTCCTAATGACCCCATATTAGCCATTTGGTTACTATTTCTGAAAGAAAAAAAACAAAGCAATAATTAGTAACATCATAATACTGTTCTTTCAGCGAATCTAATATCTCATAAAAGCTTCAAGTATTCTGCAAATCCTAAGTACAAAGCTGTTTCGTTCTTATTAAAACGTAAAGTAGACTGAAACCTACAATAAACTAGACTGATTAGTATCGCGTAAGAACGCTGTCTTCAAGATTTGACTTAAAAGCTTCTAAAAATCTTTAATATTATCCAGACATTTTTCAAAATCTATTCTAAAAGACTTCTGAGTCTTTAGAATTTCCTAAAAAATCATTTGGAGCGGTTCAAAAACTTTTGAAAACTGAAATTCTGTAGACTTTTAAAAATTTTTAGACTTTAAACTTTTAAAATTTTTAGCTAAACTTTTATGACGTCGTTTTAGCAGGCCGATACACGTTTTGTCGGGTAGAAAGATATAAATGTATTTATTTATGACCAATAAGGTTTTATATGTGATTGTTTTTATTTATAACCAAAAAAAGAAAAATAGCAGTTCTGAAACAAATTTGTTTTTTATATCTAAACGTCCCAATAGTTATTTGTTTTTCCTACGATCATTTAATAAACTACAACATTTAACAAAAGAACCAGTTTATTACATTTTTTAAAGTCAAAATAAATGCCGTACCTAATCAATTTGTTATGTCACTTGTCAATATGTTCTTTACACACAGAACTGTCACTTTTCTCACAGAACTGTCACTTTTCATTCGAATTTTGCGCTATCTAACTGTGCAACTTTTTATAGCAACAATCTATGTAAAGCAAGCTAGACATGGTGGTCGTAGGAAAACAAATATTTCATCAAATTATTGCTAGGTTAGGTTATGATTAATTACATTGACTAGTGACAGTAAGGATAATTTACGGCTCCACCATTGACAAATAATGAATCATAACTTTCTGGCACGCCAGAAAGAATTAAAATATAACACGATATCCAGCTATATTGTGTAATTATCGAAAAAAGTAAAAAAATGACACCGCTTCTCAAAAATTACAACTACCTAATTACATTCATCACATTGAAGCAACTTTTGTAACAATACAGTAACCATTAACCCCAACAAGATTTTCTGATTTATAGTGTCATAAACATCAAAGTGACACACCGGCTTTTTTTTGAGGTTAGAGGCGTTCCATTACGGGACATTCTCTATGAAAAAGCCTGTATAAAAAACTACAAAAAAAAAGCGAATTTTCGGTGATTCAGCTCTGTTTAATGATCGGAAAGTTTAAATTTAATAAAAACTATTGATAGACGTTATCGTTTCACATAAATAATTGCAGTTGTTGCTTTTTTTAGTCAATTTTGAGAAATTGCTATTAAGTATTAAGATAATAACTTGTTTCGTATCTGGTGATAGTATAATCAAGTTTTAGCACCTAAAAAAGTGGGTTTTTTGATGAGATAAATATCCAGATCGTTATGATTATATAAAAATGGAGTAAATGGTATAGTTACCCCATCGTAGGAATCCCTCGCCTATCGGAAGGCGCTCTTTGCCCAAAAACGGGGGTGACATGACCAGACATAGAATTACTCCCAAAACTAACTCCAGTCCTTCCGAGGCTGCTACCTCCAATGTTCCTTGTAAAGTTTAGATTCGCCATAGCTATCTTTCTGCGGCAACCTCTTTTCCACTTTTTACCATAACGGAATTATAATTTTTGAACAATGAGTATAGCACGGCTATTGCTCTAGTGCTGTGGAACGCTTCTGTATCGCTGTTTTTCTTTTTCTTATATTAAATAATCAGCACAAATAATACAAAAATAACATCATCGTAAACAGTCCGTATTTTAAATGCACTGCTGAAAAGAGGGGGAGGAGAGCTGAAATGATTGGACCGCAAAGAGAATAATGCACTAATTTTCGAGAGGTAATACCACAAATGGGGTAAATCTCTTGCTATACAAACTTATTAACAATATTTGACAAAGTATATGTTATTGTCCAAATTCGCTTCGCCATTACTATCATAGCTGTCAATGTCAATTGTCATTTCTTGCATACGTCACTTGTCAATTTTTTTTGACATTTAAAGACAAAAAAATTTGTTAAAAAAATTTTTTTCAAGTCAACTAAATATATCAACAAAAAATGAAAGCACCCGTGCTTTTATAAATGGCTTTAATTTTTAGAGGTTGGTGCTGAATACTTAGCCGTCAAAAAAATAATTACGTCAACGTCACATTTTTAAAATTAGGTTGGCAGCTTTGAAAGTTACTGATATCTTAAAAGTACATTTATATACCATGCGATTATTTAAATTTATAATTAAAGTAGGCGTTTTTATGTAGCTTAGAATATAGATTTTTTTTTTAGGGTTTTTGGAAATTGGAAAAACTATCAACAATAGGTAAGTGAGTTTGAATTTTATTTCTAAAATTTAAGTTGGGCGTCTTGAAAGTTCTCAATCAGACATAATATAACAAGCAATCATTTAAATTTGAAATAGGCGGTTTACAATCAATTATTAATTATTCTGTCGTTTTACTAAAATTTTTTTCTTTCAAATCCTAATTAAATAATTGATTATAAAAAAACCACAAATTTTTGTGGTAATACACGTAATTTCTTTGTTTATTAAGCGATTTTAATAACTGTTTTTTTGTAGAAGAGAAAGTATCTATCTTTAATTAAGGATTTTTGCAGATAATTTAGTAGAATTTGTATTTATTCAAGTTACTTACATAACCTGTTTATCAGTTTTCCTTTGTCTATAAAGAAAAACAATTGATTTTATTCTTTTGTTATAATTTTTTTTACAGTTAAGACTATATAAGTAGATATCACTTTTGAAAACAACAAGAAAACATTGCACTTATGTAATGTTTTTTTGTTTTTCATTGAGTTTTAAATGCCACGGATGTTTCTGTGTCCCATTTTGTTTATAGGCATGATGTACAGTATTTAAATATACAGTTTATAGGCGAAATAAATAGAGTGAGCTATTTGTTTTAGCCTTAGTAAATTGTTTTGGGACAAAGTTGATGTTTTGTAAAAAAAAATATCCAGAAAACGAACCAAATCCACCGTTTTTCTTTTTATTAATGGAAACATTTGCAGTGATTGGTGTTATATGTATATTTTAACTTTGTTTAGCTCCGCGTAAGTGCACGATAGTCCTCATTGAGGATCGTATCAAACTCTGACCCTTGGTGTATATGAATATTAACTGTAACATTAGTTAAAAATGCCGCACGTGTTTAAAAAAATTTTCACTTAAAAAAAAACGAATTTTTAAAGACAATAGGTATATTTTTTATCATTATAATAACATCACATTTTAATCTACAATCCACTTAAGATAAAGGAAAACAAAACTTAATGATCACAATATATTAATCAAGAACTGATAGTTGTATTCAATCAGAAAAAAATACGAATGTAGACTAGGTCTAGACTAAAGATTGAAAAAAAAACTGCTACGTAGACACAATCCTAATATAATGAGTAATTATTGTAAAAAAATTATAAAAAAAATACTGAAACATAGAAAAATGCTTAACAATCCCTCTTATAGATTTTCTCCAGTAGCTTGAAGAATAACCCATGGGGAAGACCCTTTGAAATTTGATGGATATGGGTACGAATTAAATTGAAGCTTTCCTCTTCGTAGATGGCGTATGTATTAGGCAGGCTCAATTCTTCATACAAGTTTCGAATGATTTTAACTGATTCTTCGTCAGGGTTCCCATAATACTCTTCCATGATCTTTCTTTGAGCTGGATTCGCTCGCTGAAGAGCGACTACAGCCAACCAAGTACACTTGCCTTCTTGAATGTCTCTACCGCGGGTTTTGCCTCTGGTTTCGGCGTCTCCAAAACAGTCCAAAAAGTCATCCTACAAACAAATGGAGTAACATGGTTACCCAGCTTGCAACATTTATATAACTTCAAAAAGTGACATTTGTCTGTCATCGGCGACTCTATAATAGTATAGACTTATTAGACTCACCTGTACTTGGAAAAACATCCCCATTTCAATTAAAATAGTCTTAGCCTGTCTATGCATTTCAGTATCATACAGGCCGGCTAAATACATAGCTAAAGCAACTGGCAATTGAAAAGTATAAAATGCAGTCTTATATTTGACAATCGAATTGTATCTATTCATAGTAAATAAATCGAAATTTGGTTTTCCATTTGTCATCGAAACATTGTCCAAACATTGTCCCATAGAAGTCTTTGCAATGCAATCATGGAATAGCTCTATAGTGGGCAAATAGCATTGATGGTTTGAAAAGTGACGTTTAAGTAGTGTAAAAATTCCCTGTTCTAATAGAATACCATCATTGATTGCCTTCAAACCTACATCTTCTTTCTTGTACCAGCAAGGGATACCACGACGGAGCTCATCATTGTCCATTATATCATCAACCACAATGAAATAGGCTTGTAACTAAAACAAAGAAAAAATCGAATTAGATATCTTGGGGTTTGATGGTAGTACTATGGAGTTAGGAGCCCCACAACGTCCAAGATTGGTTTTTCTCGAAGAACTAAAGCCGACTTAACCTTAATTATTGACATGGTTACGATATTTTTGGTTTTCTTTCTTTCTTAAAAATTCTAAGATAATCATTCATTATTAAATCTAAAATGTATTAAGCTAAAATAAAATTCTTCTACATAAAATAATGAGTTTTTCTATTCCATTTTTATACCTTATACAAATTATAAGTTATGAAAAAAAAATTCAAAAAAGAAGCAAATAAAAAGTAATTGAGATAATTCAGCTATCTTCCGCCAAAAAAAATGATTACATAAAAAGTTTATTGATTTTAGAGATTAATTGATCATAATAAAAATCAATTAAACACTTCAATTTGATGAAATCGAAGTTTTGTTTCGGCAGATCATCTTGTTCACTAATCTACGACCTCTCTGCTGCGGCTTAGTATGAAGAGTGAGCAATGTTGCACATCAAAACAATACTTTTTTTAACCTTTCATTTCTATAAGTTACGCAAAGATGAATTGAAAAAGAAAAAAAAAAGAAACTTACAAAAAAAATACCTCAAAAAAACAAAAGAAAAAGAAACAAATTGATCAAAAACAGATAAAACACCTAAGAAAAGAAATTTGAAAACCAGCAAAAAGAAAAAAAAGAATGTTATATAGCCAAATAAAAAAGAAGACATACAGCCTTTGTCAGATCATCATAAAAATCTACTTAGATAGATAATAAGCAGAATAATTGAGTGGCGCCTCATTAAGGCAGTTAAAATAAAAATTTTGACAATAGAGAAGAAAAATTTAAAACTACAATTTCTACTTTTAGTTTAGTACGGGGTCCGTAATTGTCACAATAAGTTAGAATTTCGCAAGATTACTAAAAATTCGAGCAAATTATCATAGATGACCAAAAAATTGACAATAGAAAAAAAAATGTTGTAAAATAAGCAAAGTTTCTTACTGTCAAATTAAAAAAAAACTGATACTTCACTTTAGTCCGCTTAGTTTAGTACGCGGTCCGCAATTGTCACAATAAAATAGATTTTGACTAAATAAAACTGTTTGAACATCCATAAGAGGCACAAGAATTAAGAATAGAAAACCAAATTGTAAAATAAGTAGACACAAAATTTATTTCTATTTGGTAGTCAAATTAATAATTTGGTAGTAAAATTTCTGGGTTGTCATCGATCAGGGTTTTTATTAATTAATTGATTAATTAATAATGGTTAACAATTAATTCCCTGTCCAATTTTTTGATTTAATTAACTTCACTTCACGTTCGCGTACTGGTTACTTCCCAGACTTAACGGCACTTGTTTATTTAAATAATTTTAATTATTATTAATTAATTAATAATATTGTAGGCTTAGATTACATCGGCTCCTTCTTTGTTAAATCGCAATAATAATTGCGGTAGCCAATGTAATGCTGATGGCTTAATATATAATCGAATTATTTAAATAAAATAAAACAAATAATAATTAAATTAAATAAATATTTCTATTTCAAAATTTCGTACACTTTCTTTTCACAGACTTCTCTCTTAAAAGCTAAAAAGCTACTGCCCGTTTGTGGCAAGACTCGTGGCTTTTATTCATAAATTTTGGAAAACCCAGACGTCGAACAATAGATTTTGTCTAGACAGAATGGGTTTTCCTAATTTCTCAGTTATAATTAATAATTAGTCTTATGGGGGCAGCGGCGTTATAAAAGCTCGGTGCACCCAGCTTCGCCAGCCATTCAGCGACCAGCTTTCAACGAGTTCACATCGAACGTAGTGAATATGAATATTTTAAATCTAAACTTTATGTTCTTAACTAATAATTAATCTAGATATAATGCTAATATTATTTACAACTTAATACTAATTAAATCTATATTTAAATGCCTTGCCGGATTCTCTAGATATCATTCCCCTTTAATCGGTGCCTCTCTGCCTCATCCGTTTACGGTGTTAATTTAGAGAGGCAGTCGCGATTCATTAATAATAAAAATAGTAATCGAATTTAATTAATTAGGCTAATTAGCCATTCGATAACACACGCCCCCCTCCTAGAGAATCGCGGTTGGCTGTCCTAAACTAACTTATCGACTATTTACATATCTTCACCAAACTCGTTGTCGGTGATCCTTTCTTCAAACGAATTCTCGGACGCCGTCTCCTGGGCTTCTAAGTTTTCGTCTTCGAACGGTTCTAGATGGACTGTCTCTTGGTTTTGCAATCTCCTCTGTCGTTCGTCCCGTCGAGCGATTTGGCGATTGCGCATCCTGTTGAGGTCCCTCTCTTCATATAGTGGTAGATCGTCTTCAAGATGTCCTACCACGACGTGGTTCGGAGCGTCTTCTACTGGTTGTTCTATTTCTTCGCCCCAAGGTCGCCTTATTGGTGGGGTGGGAGCTGGTCGAAGACTATTAATGTGCTGTCTTGTGGTTCTTCCGAAGTTGTCTACCAAGTAACAGTTGTCGCCTAGAACTCCTGTTACTTTGCCTGGACCAATCCATTTTGTGCGTAGACCTGCTCGAGGTCTGCGCTTGGTAAGCACTTTGTCGTTAATTTCGAAAGAAACAGGTGTAGTCTCATGGGCTCTGTCGTAAATTTCTCTGTACTGCTGTTGATGCTCGTCAGCCTGCCTTACTCGTTCGTCTACTTCTTGGATCGGAGCATCGTTTTCTTGATGCTCCCAGTGTCCTGGAGGTAGTAACTCGTACCCTAAAACAAGATAGCTAGGTGACTGACCAGTAGCGGCGTTTCGGCGTTTTCTTAAGTTGAAAAGAGCCTGGTAAAGATTCCTGTCCCATGGTTGTCTCGGATTCATTTCCCCCAAAATTCTAAGTAATTTTTTAATTTCTTGATTGCGCCTTTCCGTCGGATTAGCTTGTGGATGGTAAATGGCGGTACGCCAGTGGCGTACTTTCCAACGTTTTACGGCAGCTCCAAATGTATAACCCGTAAACTGAGGGCCATTATCTGAGATGATTGCTTGTGGATATCCCCAGCGCCCAAACACCCTGTCCTCTAAAAACTTGATGGTTGTTCTGGCACTGGCGTTACGACAAGCAAAAGCTTCTGTCCACTTGCTAAATGTATCGGTTACCACAAATATAAATCGGTTACCGTCTGGAGTTATCTCATATGGTCCCATATAATCAATGGCAATGGTTTGCCATGGTTTACGTGGGGCATAAGCTCGCAACGGGGCTCGGGGTTGTCTTATTCCTCGTTTGGCAGTGGCGCAGATGAGGCATTGTTTAATATGTCTTCTAACGTCGTTTGCCAGTGTTGGCCATGTGAATTGTCTCCGGATGCAACGTATGGTTTCGTCTGTTCCAGGATGTCCGGCCGTGTCGTTGTCATGATATTCTTGTAGAATTCTTTGCCGCCCTTGTTCAGAAACCCATAATAGCGGTGTTACGCCTCTTTTGTAAAGATACCCGTCAATCAGTCGATAGCCTCGCTGTAATGCTGCATCACCTGGTTCTCTGAGACCTTCGTTTTGAATCCTTGTCATCCTATTTATAATTCCCTGATAGTCTGGGTCTTCCTTCTGCGCTGCTTTCATTTCTTCTAAGATTGTAAGTATGTCTAATGCCATAAGTAGCTCTGACGGTTTTTCTGGTGTGGCTGGCTGGGGAACAAACATTCTGTCTAGAGATTCTATGTGGCCGTCATCAACAATTTGGTCTGGATCTCTAGAGAGTAGATCGGGTAGCTCGTTGTTTTTGCCTGCACAGTGTTCTACTCTAAAATTAAATTCTTGTAGCAGGAGAGACCATCTTGTTAACTTGGCATTTGAATCTTTAGCCGAGTTGAGCCACAGCAAAGATTTGTTATCAGTTTTGAGGAGAAATGGTTTTTCTTCTAGATACGGCCTAAATCTCTTAATTGCCCAGACAACAGCTAGACATTCTTGTTCATTAATATGATAGCGTTGTTGAGTCTTGTTAAATTTGGCACTTGCATAAGAAATGATTAGTTTTCTTCCTTCTTTTTCTTGATATAGTACTGCGGCCATACCAATCCCACTGGCATCAGTTTGTAAAATGAATGACTCTTTGCAATTTGGTCGATGTAGTGCGAGAGGTTGGTTCAGTAATGTTTTAATTTGTTGGAATGCTTTTTCTGCTTCAGATGTCCATTTAAATGCTTTCTTATTTATTAATAGGTCGGTAATTGGTGCGGCAATAAAGGCATAGTCTTTCACATATTCACGCACCCAATTAGTAAGACCTAAAAACTGTTGTACTTGTTTTTTTGTACGAGGAGCAACAGCTTTTTGAATTTGCTCTAAGTGTTTTATTTGGGGCTGGTTCGTAGTGTTACTAATTAAATGTCCTAGATATGGCAATTCTGTGGTCGCAAACTGACACTTGGCTGGCGCGCACTTTAGTTTAAATTCACTCAGTCTTTCAAACACTTTTCTTAAATGATCAAGATGCTCTTGTTCGCTGGTTGAAAAAATAATGATGTCGTCCAGGTAAACCTGCACGAACTCTCCCAGATATCCTGCTAACACTCGTGTCATCATTTTTTGGAAGGTGGCTGGAGCGTTCTTCAACCCAAAAGGCATCACACGAAACTGATACGTTGCACCGTCGGGGGTGGCGAATGCTGTCAGGTGTTTGGAGGCTGGATTCATTGGTATCTGCCAATATCCTGATTTTAAATCAAGTGCTGTAAATATCGTTGCACTTCCAAAGTCTTTAAGTGTTTCTTGAATTTTTGGTAAAGGAGCTGCTTCGTCTTTTGTCAAGAGATTCAGCTTCCTGTAGTCCGCACAGAATCTGGTAGAGCCATCTTTCTTCTTCACTAGCACTGCTGCAGAGCAATAGTCGCTGTCAGAACGTTCTATAACTCCCGCACTGAGCATTTCCCGCACACACTTATATATTTCGTCTTTCTTTTCTTTATTAAGGGGGTATGGCTTAATCCTAAATGGTTCATTTTGTTTTAAATTAATAGTATGTTCTACACAATTCACAGCCGCGATCGCACTGTTTTCATCTAAAACTACGGCAAATTCTCGAACTAGGTCTTTGAATTGTTCTTTAAGTTTTCTTGAAAATCCGGTTTCCGGAACACTAATATCCGCACTACACTTATTGTTGTTTTTGTGATGGTTCCAATAGGTCGTTGTACGGTGAGTACTTCCATGGTGTATACATCTATTGCGATAATCCAATGTAGCTTCTGCTTCATTCAGCCAGGTATCTCCTAAGAGGATGTCATCTCTAAGATCTTCCACCACAATAAATTCTATATTTTTGTAGAATTTATTTCCTATAATGATGTCTTTGGTAGTTTTTCCTAGGGCACTAGCTTCCTGGTCTGATGTAGCAAGCTTAATTGGTACTGTCGCATAAGTGTCTGGTCTACATATTCGCGTTGAGATAAAATTAACAGACGCTCGACTGTCTAGAGCTGCGTGGATTTCAAGCTCACCCAGTGTAACGGGAATTCTGGGGAGCTGGTTGTTTGTTGAAATTATTAATGAGAAGGCCTGGACCCCGAGGGAGACATCTCTGGAGTCCTGGAGTAGTTTTCCGACCGCCTAAAGTTATTTCTGTTGCATAATAACTTTTTAGCTAATCTTATTAATCTTTCATTGTCTTGAATGTCGGCTGCAACGAAAGCGTCCCTTTTGCTACTAGGAAATGTTTGAATTAATTCATCTATTAATCTTGAATTAGTAGCCCCTGGGTAAAGTCTCTTGAAAAGTCTTGAAAATCGATCGATGAAAATTTCTAACCTTCCTTCTTCCGTTGGTCCATTGAAAACCATATTTTCTAATTTTCTTCTTAATGTATTAAAATTTGATTCAGTCCCGAAGTTTTGTATGAGCCTATCATATAGTTCTTGAGGATCTTTATCCTTATGCATATAATATGCATTTGCCTTATGTGCTGCACCTCGAAGTTGGCGGTGTAAGAGAATGCATTTTTCTCTTTCGCCAATTTGCCAATTTTGGTCTTCAAAGCACTTTTCGACATCCTGAATAAATTCTTCTGGATCTTCTTCGGTGTCGCCAGTAAATATTGGTAGGTATTCTTCAGGTCTGAATACCGGAGATGACACTATATTTGGTTGAGTGTTCACATAAATGATTTTCGGTTTTTCTGTACCGGTTTCGGCACTTTCAATTTCACTGTTGTTTTCAGCCATTTTTTTTTTGATTAATTGCACTTTAAAATAATTCTACTGCTCGGCTGGGTTGTAGATTTTTTTAAGCAGCAATGCTTAAAGCCTTGAGTTGGGCGCCATGTGTCATCGATCAGGGTTTTTATTAATTAATTGATTAATTAATAATGGTTAACAATTAATTCCCTGTCCAATTTTTTGATTTAATTAACTTCACTTCACGTTCGCGTACTGGTTACTTCCCAGACTTAACGGCACTTGTTTATTTAAATAATTTTAATTATTATTAATTAATTAATAATATTGTAGGCTTAGATTACATCGGCTCCTTCTTTGTTAAATCGCAATAATAATTGCGGTAGCCAATGTAATGCTGATGGCTTAATATATAATCAAATTATTTAAATAAAATAAAACAAATAATAATTAAATTAAATAAATATTTCTATTTCAAAATTTCGTACACTTTCTTTTCACAGACTTCTCTCTTAAAAGCTAAAAAGCTACTGCCCGTTTGTGGCAAGACTCGTGGCTTTTATTCATAAATTTTGGAAAACCCAGACGTCGAACAATAGATTTTGTCTAGACAGAATGGGTTTTCCTAATTTCTCAGTTATAATTAATAATTAGTCTTATGGGGGCAGCGGCGTTATAAAAGCTCGGTGCACCCAGCTTCGCCAGCCATTCAGCGACCAGCTTTCAACGAGTTCACATCGAACGTAGTGAATATGAATATTTTAAATCTAAACTTTATGTTCTTAACTAATAATTAATCTAGATATAATGCTAATATTATTTACAACTTAATACTAATTAAATCTATATTTAAATGCCTTGCCGGATTCTCTAGATATCATTCCCCTTTAATCGGTGCCTCTCTGCCTCATCCGTTTACGGTGTTAATTTAGAGAGGCAGTCGCGATTCATTAATAATAAAAATAGTAATCGAATTTAATTAATTAGGCTAATTAGCCATTCGATAACAGGGTTGAGTTTAATTTAGTCCGCGGTCCGCATTTATCACAACTTAATAGATTTCCGTCAAATATTTAATAATAAAAAAAAGTTACATAAAGACATTAAACTAGAAACGAGCAAAATGTCATAGATGGCCCAAGTATTGACAATAGAGAAAAAGATTTTTGAAAAATAAACAAAGCTCCTTTCTGTCAAATTAAAAAAAAATTAAGGCGCTTTTTACTTTTTCTTAATCTTCCATTTCCATAAGTTATGCAAAGAAGAATTGAAAAAGAAAAAAAATTACAAGAAAAATAAATGAAAAGAAAAACAAAATGATGGAAAAAAGAATCAGAAATCTGAAAACATGCAAAAAAAAGCAATTATTCATAATGTTATATACCTAAATAAAAAAAAGACATACAGCCTTTGTCTGATCATCATAAAAATCTACTTATATAAGCAGAATAATTGAGTGGCGCCTCATTAAGGCAGTTAAAATAAAAATTTTGACAATAGAGAAGAAAAATTTAAAAAACCTTATTAAAAATACAGTTTATTTTTATTTGAAAATTAAAATAATTTGTAAAAAATTAAAATTTAAAACTACAATTTCTACTTTTAGTTCAGTACGCGGTCCGTAATTGTCACAATAAGTTAGAATTTTGCAAGATTACTAAAAATTCGAGCAAAGTATCATAGATGGCCAAAGAATTGACAATAGAAAAAAAAATGTTGTAAAATAAACAAAGTTTCTTACTGTCAAATTAAAAAAAAAATTTCTACTTCACTTTAGTCCGCTTAGTTTAGTACGCGGTCCGCAATTGTCACAATAAAATAGATTTTCACTAAATAAAACTATTTGAACATCCATAAGAGGCACAAGAATTAAGAATAGAAAACAAAATTGTAAAATAAGTAGACACAAAATTTATTTCTATTTGGTAGTCAAATTTCTGGGTTGAGTTTAGTTTAGTCCGCGGTCCGCATTTATCACAACTTAATAGATTTCTGTCAAAATTATTTAATAATAAAAAAAAAGTTACATAAAGACATTAAACTAGAAACGAGCAAAATATCATAGATGACCCAAGTATTGACAATAGAGAAAAAGATTTTTGTAAAATAAACAAACTTCCTTTCTGTCAAATTAAAAATGCGCTCTTTACTTTCTCTTAATCTTTCATTTCCATAAGTTATGCAAAGAAAAATAAAAAAAAAAAAAAATTTACAAGAAAAATAAATGGAAAAAAAATCAGAAATCTGAAAACAAGCAAAAAAAAGCAATTGAGAACGTTATATACCTAAATAAAAAAGAAGACATACAGCCTTTGTCTGATCATCATAATAAAATATACTAAGCAGAATTAAGTGGTCCCTCATCTTGTTCATAAATCTACAACCTCTCAACTGAGACCTAGTCTTCTAACGCTTCTTTAATAAATAATAAATAACTGGTTCGTCATTTTGACATTACATTAAAGAAAAAATCAACAAGTCCCAATAAACGGTTAGACCAAAATAACTTAATAGAGAAAGCGAATAATTGACGTAATTATTCGATTTAATTAACGAAAATCAATAAAGCTTTTCAAGAAAAACACACAAAACCTTACAAGAAACATCTAATAAGCTCGCGATAGTAATCCAATAAAAGGAAACCCTATAGAACGCTATAAAAATGTAAAATAATCTACAAAATATTCACTTCTGGTGGAAGTACCAAACTGAAACAAACAACAAAGACTCCAATGGTTGTTGCCGTTAAAGTTTTTAAAAAATCAACACCGAATGGTAAAGTCACTGTCTATTTGGGCAAAAGAGACTTTATAGATCATCTAGACCACGTAGATCCGATCGATGGAGTCGTCGTCGTTGAGGATGGCTACCTCCAAGGCAGGAAAATCTATGGCCAAGTTATCACCACCTACCGCTATGGTCGGGAGGAGGACGAAGTTATGGGAGTTAAGTTTAGCAAAGAAATGATAATCGCTTGCGAACAAGTTGTTCCTGTTAAAAAAACTCCCGAAATACAAGATCTGACTTCCATTCAAGAAAAACTAACCAAGAAAATGGGCCCTGTTGCATATCCGTTCACTTTTCGCTTTCCCGAAATGGCTCCCAGTTCCGTTACATTGCAACCTGGAGAAGAAGATCAAGGAAAACCCTTAGGAGTTGAGTATTATTTGAAGATCTATGTGGCCGCAAATGAAGACGATAAAGGGCATAAACGAAGCACGGTGACCCTTGCGGTTAAAAAACTACAAATTATAACAAGACCACGAGAAATTACACGGCTTCCAAGTTCTATGGTTTGTAAAGGCTTTACCTTTTCTACCGGAAAAATCAATTTGGAAGTTACTTTAGATAAAGAAATCTACTATCATGGGGAACAGATTGGAATCAATATCATCATCAGCAATAATTCTCGAAAATGTAAGTGCTTAATGACCTATTGGTTTATTATGCTTCCCTTCCATAAGCTGGTTCACTTGTATTAAGCTCCCCATAACTGACAACGAAGACTGCTGCTACGCCCATAGATAAATTTGCTTTTTTTCATAGCTGTTCGCAACATGAAAGTTTATGCCGTCCAACACTGTGAAGTAACCATGGTTAATGCCCAATTCTCCAAATACGTGGCAAGTTTGGAAAGTCGTGAAGGCTGTCCCATAACTCCTGGATCAAGTTTCACTAAAACCGTCTACCTAGTGCCTTTAGCTTCCAGCAATAAGGATCGTCGAGGAGTCGCTCTAGATGGTCGCCTTCGCGACGATGATGCCAATCTGGCAAGCTCCACTTTAGTACCAGAAGGAAAATGCCCTATTGATGCCATTGGTATTGTGATTTCCTATTCCATACGGGTAAAACTTAATTGTGGAACTCTTGGAGGAGAGCTCGTTACCGATGTACCATTTAAACTTCTTCATCCAGCACCTGGTGCTTATGAAAAGCAAAAACCAAAAACTTTTAAAAAAATGAGATCAATGGAAAAGGCACGCTCTGGAAACTCTTATGAAAATGATGACGATGATAATATTGTTTTTGAAGATTTTGCAAGATTCCGTCTTAGCAGAGATGGAATCGAATAAAGTCAAAAAAAAAGTCGAAAAAAATCGTAAAACATTAAGAAGAAAAACAAAAAACATAAAAATCAAGACTTTTTAATTTTTTTCGTTTTTTTTTTGGTGATCCACCAGAAGTTGATTATTATTTCGTTTTGTGACCGATGCAGGAAGATCATGCAAAACTGGAAGAATTATGCATAATTAATTTTGTTTTGGCTGATGTATAAATCAATTTTACTTATTTAATGTATCAATGCAAAAATGTGGTAAAATTAGTTTAGAATTATAGAATTTAGATTTATTGTAAATGCATGCAAAAATAAAAAATAAATAAAAGAATTCTCATTATCTAAAAATTGAAATTTTACCGTTAAAAAATTATCTATGATCCCTTATCGACTGAGAAAATCATTCCGTCAAAGCGCGTTTTGACCAAAATCGTTTATTAATAGAAAATTATGCATTAATAGACTGATTTTTTTCATTTGGAAACAAAACGAAATCTAATATTTAATAAGATAATAAAGAATTATATTTTGTATCTAGAATCATCCACAAAAAACCTCACTTTTGAGAGAATCTAAACAAAATGTCCTCTTTTATTGCAGCGCTGTTTACAGGATATGAAATTTTTGCGAGACATTTGAGATAAAATCTTTCATGTATTACAGAATAATTGTAATCATTAAGTATAAGATTGAAACACAATCATACTCCTTTTTTAAAATGAGTCTCATAAGGCTAATTCTTTGTGAGCAGCTTTATTTTTACGAGACGCTCAATTTTTTCTGGTCCAACATCAATTCTAAATAAAAAACATAATCATAACAATTCTTCATATAATTAATAATTGCTTCAATATTTGAATAAAAGCAACAATTGACCACATTATGCTACTTTGATTCCCAATCTTTTATTATTATTAATTCATTTCTTTCAATGATAAGTTTGCCATATATATATAATAATAAAACGCGTTAGCCGCATCTCTGTCGGACAAATTTTAGCTTTTTAAAAATTTTTTTCGTTTTAAATGAGATTTTGTATGAAAAAGTAGCTATCCTTACAATGTTTTTTTAATAATTTCTAAAAATTTTTTTCAAATTTGATAACCCCCTTGAGCGTACGAGGTACCACAAACAGAGTTTAAAAAAAGGATAGAATGTGTCAAAATCGCGATAATAACGTCTGAACTTACTATGGATAGATTCTATATCACTAAGGATTTTTTCAACAAATGTCATTTGTCAGTGTCTAACCTGTCAGCCGTATCGTAATTTTACGAAAATCTACCAAAATACAGCTAAAATCTATAAAATATCTATTAAATAAACATGGGGGTTTTATTTATAAAGATTTCCCATCAAGAGATTTAATGTAATTTCGTCAAGAAAGAAGGTTTTATAAATTGTAGCCCCCCAAACTGTCAACAGAGTGGAGTGTGAATTTAATGGGAGAACAATTCAATGAAATATTTAAATGATGAAAAAAACATTGTTTAAAAACTATTTTGAAGCAACCGATAAAAATTTGCATAGGTTTGGTTTACTTTTTAATAGATTTCATGACATTTTTAGAGAAAAATTAGTGCCCCAATCTGTCAAATAAGTGAAGCAAATATAATAGAAATTACAATGAATTTTCAAATGAAAACAACGTTTAAAGGCTTTTTTGGAACGATTCATAAAGGTTTGTTTGTTTTTTAAAAGATTTCAAGACATTTTTAGAGAAAAATTAGTGCCCCAAACTGTCAAATAAGTGAAGCGAATGTAATGGAAAATCTACGTAAATACAGCTCAAAACAATTAAAATATTGGTTAAATAAACCATTGGCACTCACCAAAAAGTTAGAAGCAAAGATCGAAAAGGCGAAAGGGGTCTTTTTTTTGGTTTCGGTCAAAATATCAAAAACTCACAAAAAAAAATTGTCAAACTGACAGTTTTAGGTTATTATAAATTTGTTATGGTTGAAAGAAAAGATTTTGTGTTAATAGTTCTTCTAAAATTGAGCCCCAAATTAATTGAAATGCTTTTTTATATTGGAAAAGATAGAAGAAATAATAGAAAGAAAAGCTCTGGGTAGGTTTTTTGACTTTTTTTTACTAAATACTAAAATCTTATATTGATAGAGCATGCCCCCCGAAATGTCAAAGGGGTGAAGCTAATATAATAGAAAAAGTAAAGATTAAAAAGTCGAGAAGGTTATTATGGCTGAAAGAAAAGCTTTTGGTTAATAGGTCTTCCAAAATTGAGCCCCAAATTTTTTTTTGTTGCTATAAACAAATTTGTTTATAGCAACCAATAATTACAATTTTTTTTTTTAAATTGACATATATATTTATTAGTTTCTTAGTAACACAAACAAAATAATTATTTATAAATTTTTTCATAAAAATAATTGTGAAAACGCTATTTATAAAAAAATTTCAACAAATATATATTGAAATTAATATGTCAATGTGTTCGCTACGATATAACCTAATTTTTTTTTTATGAAAGTTACGTCAAATATTTGTCAAGAAACAAACGTTTTCGGTTACATTGTTGCAACTAGGCAATTAAAAATTTTTTTTTTGGATTGTATTAATTTTAAACAAATGTTTTTAATTAATAATTATACAAGAAAAATTTGAAATTTTTGTTACTTAATTTCCGACAATCAAATATGCGAAAAAAAAATTTGAAAAAAATTAAAAATAAAAAAACGTTAATTTTAAAAGATATGCGATGATTTAAGTGAAAAAAGCATCAAGAAAAACTAAAAGAAATTATAAATTTGTTGATAATAAAAAAGAAAAGATAATTTAAGTAGTATAGAAAAACAAAATTATGGTTGTTGTAGAAAAATAAAAATTGATAAAATTAAGTAAAGAATAAAAAAAATCGAAAAAAAAATTTATAGAAAAGAAAATGTTTAGATTGGAAAACCATATTATAAATACGAAAAAAAAAATGTGAAAATATCAGGAGTTTATAGATGAATAATACAATATTAAAAAAGAATAGTATACAAAAAAATTAAAATACACAAAAAAAGAAAATGTAAGAGAGAAATAATAAGAAAATAAAAAAAATTAAAATTAAGTAAATACATTATAAAAATAGGAACAAATAGAATCAAAAAAAAGAAAGTGAAGAGAAATAAAAAAAAGAGTTCGAAAAAAAAAGTTGAAGAGATAAAAAAGAAAAAGAATAAAAAGAAAGAGAAAATAAAAGTTTCAATGTACGAATTTCTATAGAGTAGTTGTTTTTTTGAATTTGATATATGATATATAACTAAAATATAATTTTTATTGATTTTTTCTTTAGATTATGTATGATTGTAATTGAATAATTACATATTTTGAAAAAATTAAATAGAAAATAGGAGAAAAATAGAAAAAGAAAACAAATAAAAAAAAAAGAAAGAATATAGTATATAATTAATAAAATGTAATACGAACCTTTTTAATAAAAATAAAATATGGTTGTTTTATGGTTGCCTAAGGCAACCTTATCTATATAAGAAAGTGAGGTAAGTAAAAGGAGGAATAAATAAAAAAATATAATAATAGAAACAAAAATAAATATATAAAATAACAATTTTAATTTTGAAAAAAAATAATAAAAGACTTTTTTTAGAAGAGAATAAGAAAAAATTCATATAAATTATTATAATATATTATAGTTTTTATTCTTCTAATTTTAATAACAATTATTATTAAAGTAATAAAATTAATATAAAAATAAAAAAAATTAAAACGAAGAAAAAAAAATAAAAATAAAAGAAAGAAAAAAATTTGAAAAAAAAAGAAGAATAAAAATCAAGTATATTAAATAAAAAAATGT
Organism: Lagria hirta; assembly: GCA_947359425.1. Classification (NCBI taxonomy): domain Eukaryota; kingdom Metazoa; phylum Arthropoda; class Insecta; order Coleoptera; family Tenebrionidae; genus Lagria; species Lagria hirta. Next base: position 2,832,005 of record OX375795.1, on the reverse strand, counting down.
AATGGAAAATTTTTTTATAAAAAAAAAATTGTTGCCGAAGGCAACCTTTTACATATAAGAGAGTATAGTAAGAACAAGAAGGAATAAAAAAAATATATATAATAAAAATATTATAAATAATATAAAATAATGATAGAAAGTAATATTATTTTTAAATCTTAAAGTAATATTAATATGAAAACGTTATGTCAAAATCTGATCTCAAATGTTATAACAAGAATTTTTATAACAGAAAATGACTGTTCGCCAACGAAATAATGAGAAAAAAATAAAAAAATTATAATAATAATGAATAGTAAAAGTATGTTCAAAAATAAATAATAATAGATTTATATATGTTGCCGCAGGCAACATTCAATACGAGTGAGTAGAACAAGTACAAAAAAAAAATAAAAAAACCAAATTTTTAGTAAATGGTAATATGTTTCCTTTATTATAAAAAAAAGATGGGAAAGATAAAAGACAAAGAAAAAAGCATAATTAATAAAATCTAATTAAAATTTTTTAAATAAATAATAATGAATTTTAAGATAAATAATAATGGGCTAGGTTTATATAAATGTTGTCGAAGGCAAACGTTGATATGAGAAAGTAGAATAAGTACAAAAAGAAATAAATAAAAATATATTACAATAAAAAAATAAATAAACAATAATCTAATAAAAAAAGAAAAGTGCGTCTATTTTACGGTTGCCGAAGGCAACCCCTCTAGGTTTATACACGTTGCCGTAGGCAACCCTCTACTCAAGAGAGTAGGTAAGCACCCGGAGGGTGCGAAACCATACTCTCGTATTATATAATATTTACTTTACATACTAAAAGATAAAAAGCAAAATTTCAAAATTGTATTAAATATAATCTACAGTTGACATTCCTAGATTAAGTTTATTAAATAGTCAAACCAGTTCTGTAAATATTTGCGGCCGTTACAAAACAAGATAAGTAGCTTTTTCTACATAATAAAAAGACTTTTTAATTATTTTTGTTTTTTAATAAATATCTGTATAGGTATATTCATTTAACAAAGGATAATAGCCTTAAAACGTGCAAAAAGTACCACCAACTTGATAATAATCAAAACAAAAGGCTTTAGATGTCTATAAATAGCACTGATAGCCTTATTGTTCAAATATGACCTAAAGATTGTGTACTTAGAAAGCCGCAAACTATTCTCTATAAGCGCTACAATGATAATAATTATTATGCAAACAATGTTATTTAAATAATGTTTTATTCAAATCAAGTTGTTTCTATAAAAAGTAAACAGCGAGAAACTTATTTTTTAACCTTTATCAGAAAGTAGATACATTTTTTGTTAGAATGGCATTATATAATTATTCACATTTATGCTTCTAATTAACCTTAAAAAATCATTACTTAATGATATTCAGTAGCCAGGGTCAAGGTTCCAATCAGATGATCGTATGGTATGATCTTTCCATTAATAGATTTGTCACGTTTTAACATATTATATTTCATAGATTCTATAATATTTCTATAATCCGATTACGAACAAAACGGGTCATAGATAGGACCTAGTTTAACATTATAAAAATAAAAAAAAACACAAATATATTTTGTTTAAAAAATTTATCACCTGATAAATACGAAATAACCTAACAATCCAGAAGGTAGCAGTCGTAGCAATCACATTTTTTCAGCTCTGCTTGAAGCCACTTTAGCAATAAAACTGTTGAAATAAATATTTTGACAATAGAGAAGAAAATTTTTTTTGTAGAATTATAAAAAACACAGTGAATTTTTATTTGAGAATTAAAATGATTTTTAACATCAATTTGTACTTTTAGTTTAGTACGCGGTCCGTAATTGTCACAATAAGTTAGAATTTCGCCTCATTACAAAAAAATTGAGCAAAGAGTCATTGATGGACCAAGTATTGACAATAGAAGAAAAATTGTTGTAAAATAAACAAAGTTTCTTAGTCAAATTAAAAAAAAATTGTTACTTCATTTTAGTCCGCTTAGTTTAGTACGCGGTCCGCAATTGTCACAATAAAATAAATAATGACTAAAAAAAACTATTTGAACATCCATAAGAGGCAGAAGACTTGAAAATAGAAAAAAAATATTGTAAAATCATTAAAGCCACAAAATTTATTTCTATTTGGTAGTGAAATTGATAATTTGTTAGTAAACTTTCTAGATTGAGTTTCGTTTAGTCCGCGGTCCGCATTTATCACAATTTCCGTAAAAACCGTTTAATAATAAAAGAAAAAAGATATTAAATGAGAAACTTACAATTTCCACACACCATCCTAAAATATTAGCCAATCTAACATTTTCGGGTGTAAGATTTTCTGTTTTCTCCAACATTTTATATGCCGCTACAACCGCAAAGCCTCTATTCTTTTTGCCATTTGGAACGGTATAATGAAGTATTTTTGCATATCTTTTTCTAACTTCCGGAATATCAGTCTGTCGTCCAGCATCGGTCAAATCACGTACAATGTCTGGAAAAATAGCCATAAATTCACGACTTTCGTCCTTCGATACTAAAGCGTATTTATTCGCTTGAGGCTTTACTTTTGTTTGAATTGTAGATAAAGCCCTGAAAAACAAAATAATAAACAATGAATCATAGGTGTTAAAACCTTCCTGTTGGGGTTTAGTAGACTGTGTGAATATTATAGCACCACAACTAATTGATTAGTATGAAATTAAAAGCTACATAACGGTTTGTTATTCCAATAATTAGGGTGAATTTAACAATAGAAATGCAATTAATAAGTAACGTGTGAATAAAAAGACAGGAGGAAGGACGTTGAACTTCCGCATTTAGTCAAAATACTAATTATATTTGATCAGGCATCATAGATTTTCATCTTTTTTTTCATGCCAATTAATGCTTGTCAACAAAATTCTAGTCAGCATTGATCAAATTGACCAATTAATGCCATAAGCATAGTCGACCTTTATACAACACATGAATTTACAGCGTGGCAACACTTTTTAGAAACTTTTATTATTTGCGTAGTTGCAACATTGTAACCGGACTGATAAAAAAAAATTGTAGGTTATGTCACAGCGACTAACTTTTTAAATGCCATCTGTCAATGACGTTGTCGGTGTCACCCGTCAACAACAGGAAGTAATTGCAGTTGTACCATTTTAAAATGAAATGTAGCATTGACAACTCAAACTGTCAATTGTTGACCACGCTGTACTATTAAATTACTTTTAAATTTTCTTTCGACATTCCTACAAAACAAGTTACCGGGTGACTTTTAATCTTTAAAAATTATTTTCTTACATTGGCAAGATAGTTGAATTCTTTAGTTGGCAACATCGTTGCAATGTGACACAGACACAAAAATTCAAAACAAATGTCAAAAATGTCTTTCCTTTCTGTCGCTTAACTTTTTGACAACTGACAGTTTGCACTACCAACTCACTCAGTTTCGCCACTGTATTTTTTGCTTCATTCAAACGTCTTGTCAAGTATTTTGAGTTTTTTAGAGAAAAATACTCAATTAATAGCGTAAGTGAAATTGAAATTTTTGGTTTATTATCCATTTTTGTGCTTTTTATGGCACAATTTTGACGAAATCTAACCTAAATTTGGAATTTAGATGAAATATAAAATTTGAAAAAAATATACCAAAATTTAATTAATATTTATTTATTTAATTAAATTTCAATCTCAAAAACAAAATGATGGCCGACATTCCCTATGGAGGCTTTAATTTCAAAATTATTTACAACATACAAAAATTAAACAAATAGATAATGCCAAAAAGACCATTCTAAAGAATATTATTTTCGATATGTATTTTTATAAATAATTAATATTAATTTGAGAGATTTGAGATAAAACCTTTCATTTATATAATAAAAAATATTTAATTTATAAGTCTAATTGTTTGATTATGTTCAAACCTACCAAAATTTATATATAATCAATTTTTTCAAAAACTGCAAAAATACAATTTTAAAAATAATAGAAAGTTTTTCAAAATTTTTAAAAACCTGGTAGGAATATAAATGTCTTTATTTTAATTTCCACAAAAATGTAAAAGATTTAATTGAAAAATAATTAAATAAATAAAAAATTGTCAAAAAGACCATAATTATTAGTTGAATTCTTTAGTTGGCAACATCGTTGCAATGTGACACCGACACAAAAATTCAAAACAAATGTCAAAAATGTCTTTCCTTTCTGTCGCTTAACTTTTTGACAACTGACAGTTTGCACTACCAACTCACTCGGTTCCGCCACTGTATTTTTTGCTTCATTCATTTATAGTCACACGGTATAAGATAATTATTATAGTTTATAATTAGAAATCGTAAAAAACATATAAATGTCTTTATTTTAATTTCCACAAAAATGTAAAAGATTTAATTGAAAAATAATTAAATAAATAAAAATTGTCAAAAAGACCATAATTATTAGTTGAATTCTTTAGTTGGCAACATCGTTGCAATGTGACACAGACATAAAAATTCAAAACAAACGTCAAAAATGTCTTTCCTTTCTGTCGCTTAACTTTTTGACAACTGACAGTTTGCACTACCAACTCACTCAGTTTCGCCACTGTATTTTTTGCTTCATTCAAACGTCTTGTCAAGTATTTTGAGTTTTTTAGAGAAAAATACTCAATTAATAGCGTAAGTGAAATTGAAATTTTTGGTTTATTGTCCATTTTTGTGCTTTTTATGGCACAATTTTGACGAAATCTAACCTAAATTTAGAATTTAGGTTTATAACACAAATATTAAACAAATAGATAATGCCAAAAAGACCATTCTAAAAAATATTATTTTCGATATGTATTTTTATAAATAATTAATATTAATTTGTTAATTTATCAATTGATAGATAGCAGACTTTTCCTGTAAAAGATTGAATTGAAAAATTATTAAATCAATAAAAATTGTCAAAACGACCATAATTATTGTTTGTTTTTTCGATATACATAATCGATATTCGCTATAAATAGATCATAATTAATTCGACATTGTTTTGTTTCTAATAATCAAAGCCGGCAAAAGCAAAACAAAAACCGGCCTCTCAATTATTTTGAAGGTCATCTAGTTAGTAGGTCGCGCAGTAACCGATGTAAATAAACAAATGAATGAAGGGGGCTGGTGAAGCCGAAGAATCGCACGCGATGACGGTCACGTAGTCTCTTTTTTTGGATCGAAATAAGTGTCAATGACCTTCCGTAACGCCTTTTAGGCTTTTTGTAAAATCGAAACGATCGCTCGCTACCTACCGATTATTGTTGTGTTTATTTAATCTCATCCATTTATTATTATTATTCGACGAAGTTTCGTCCATTTCCAGTTTCGATTGTCTCGAAATGGCATCGCTGTTCGGCGCTGTTGATGTTTTGCTGATCTGGCGATTCCAGCTTTTCCCCAATTCTCGACTGGTTCGGGAAGAAACTATTCGGATTGTGTTTAACATTTTCTTTTTGCTACGTCGACAACTTTACACAAAGACAACTTTTACAAGACTGGCTAGCCGCTATCAAAATCAAATTATTGTTTAAGAAAAAACTTTCTATTTCAAATGAGAGAAAAAGAGATAGAACGAAAACAAGTTCTCTGATAGGCGGATTTCTCACTCTGGCACACCCCTTCCCTAAGCCAAGCGGCCAAGCTGTCAAATGGTAAAAAAGTGACTTAAGAAAAAGATGCCGGCGGCGGAATAGCTTAACCAGGGGGCATTATTTTCAAATCAGCGACCATTAATCCCACAAAACATATTTTTAATTATGTTTTTGTACCTAGTTCAACATTATCATATCATAAAAACATTTAGTTAGTACTGCCAACTAAGCAAGGGCGTACCTAATCAAACACCCCCTCCCCCTCTTCTCCAAGGCGTGGCATTAAAAAATAACCTAAAATTGCCTACTATAAAAAATTAATTTTTTATAATTGCTGTTTTTCTTTTGTTATTATTCTAATCACTTTTGTTTTAAGAAACTTTTCGCCACGTAATTATTATTATTACTTAGATAGGTGCCTATAAATTATTATTATATTAAAGTTTATTGGCTATTTTTCGATCAAATATGAATGATAATGACCTTTTGTAAAGCCTTATCGACCTTTATTATAATAATTAAAAATGTCTGAATATTTCGGGTGTTTATTAAAATTTGGCGTCATAGTCGGCCATGACCATATGTTTTTAAAACAATTGCATCAAATGTTAAAATAATTCCTCATTTTTTTTTAATTTTTGAATTAAAAATGCTTTTCTCGCAAGAACCGACTGTTTCCATAACGGCCAACATGAAACATTGACAGACATTTTACAGCCATCATTTGCGCAGCTTCAAGACAATGAAATTGTGGACGGGTACTTTCAGCAAGACAGTTCATTAGCCAAAATACAGCCATAGCTTTTCTTTCAAGGTTCATCGCTCAATGTGACTTCTTTTTGTGGCCTTATTTAAAACCTTGATGCGTTGCGTCAGACAATAGTTGCCAAAATTAATGAAATTATTAATAATTTTCAAATGTCAGCAACAATTTGATTATTTGTTATAAACCTTATCTCCTCATTAAAGTTGATTTTTTCGTTTGTTATAACACTACAAGTGCTTTTAATTGAATCTAATTAACGTGTTAAACTATCGATTCATTATAATAAAAGTGAGGTTAGATTAGATTAGATTGAAATGTCAAATTAATAACTGTCACTTTGATTCAAGTTTTTCGCTTTGATTTAAATTATTTTTTTAAATTAATTTATTTTACAATGTGTAACGTCAAACGTTGAAGATTTGTTATATTAATGTGGCTTATTACTAAGGTAAAATGTCAGGTGTCAGCCATAATAAATACAATTACTGCTGTTTTTTATATAATTATTTCACTAATTAGTAATTATTTGAAATTGTTAATTTTATACAAAGTTTAATTGATGTTTCTCACATTTTAATTGTAATTATATATTTAATTTTTGTATATCTAACTAATTTGTGTTTTTTTTTGCTTACGTAATTTGTTTATCTAGGCGAATAGATTAAATCAGCGATGCTCAACCAGTGGTCCGCTTATCATGAGTTTTTTTTTATGTAATCTTTATTATTTGTTTAAGATAAAAAAAAAACAAAAATGTGGCAAATTTAATAAAATAAAATAGCCTAGAATTTTTGACAAAAAGTAGAATAGATTCTATAATAAACAAAAAACATTTTATTATTATTATTATTATTATTTTACATAATTTGTTTAAATTATTATGTCTTGAGCTAGGTCATATCTGATAAGCGGTTATTAATTTAGCTTCTGACGATACTTAAATATTATTGATAAAGTTTAATGGCACAGCAATAAATAATTTGTTTTAGTTTTTAGGACATTAAAATATAATAAATTCTCAAATAAAAAACCGTTTTACTTATCAAAGTTTTACCAAAAAATAAATAAAATTATTTATTGAAAAGAACTATTAATGACAGTTTTTCTACAGCGATTGTTTCAGTTGGCAATCCTACAACTGTTGTTGACAGGTAACACAACATCATTGACAGACGCCAAATAGAAAGTTAGTCGCTGTGACATAACCTACAATTTTTTTTATTGGTCAAATATTTGTCAAACAAACGTATCCAGTTACAGTGTTGCAAATTAGACAAATAAAAAAGTGTTGCCTACTCAATCAGTCATTGTTGACCACTCTGTATAATAAAAAGTATAAACACGCTTCACGTATTTGTATTTTTATCTATATAGGTACAGCATTTTGAATAAAAAAAACATAAAAGGTCTTCATTTTCTTAAATACTTTTGAACAAGGAATTTAACTTTTACTAATCTTTATGAGGGCGTAGGTACCTATATCTTTTGATCTGACATTTTTATTTGAAACAAAGGCGAAAATTTCACTAAATAAGCGCTATTGTAAACTCTTATAAAGATTAGTGAAAGTAAAATATCATCTTTTTAATCATATCTCGATGAAAAAAGGTTAATTATTAATATCAAATACAATTTGCAAGAAAAAAAGTAAAAACAACAGAAGGATTGATTAGGAAAAGTGAGAAAAATGATAGAAAAAATTAAAAAGATAACAGAAATGAAATAAAAAAAAAGAAAAAAATCATTTAGACTCATTTCAAGTAGACAGCTTTTTGACATTCTATCAAAATCTTTTGTTTTCAACTTGACGTATTAGGTGGCTAAAGTAAGGTGATAAAAACAAATGAATTTTCTATGATTTCCATGGATTGCCTAAAGTATGTTTTTATGATGGTAAGAGGATAATATATTGAAGAAAAAAGCTAAAAAATCTGATGAGGCAAAGAATATAAAATAGAAACAATAAGCAAAACACAAGAGAAATGTGAAAAATATAAAAAAGTAGTCTTTAATAAAGAGAGATAGATAATAAGGAAAAAGAAAAAGTGATGTAAAAAAAAAGAAATAAATAAAAAAAAAAACAATTAGTGAAACATAAAAAGAATGATAGCCGCTGCTATAGAAACTTAAAAAAACAGCCATTTTTGTTATTTTCGAACTATTTTTGTTTTAAATAAGATTTTTTTTACAAAAATCTTGACCCAAAGTCTATGAAATATTACAAAATAATGACTCATTTGAGCCAAAATTGAAAAAAGCATCTTCATCTTGTTTTTTTTTTTAATTTTAAAGATGAAGAATGATAGCCGTTGCCATAGAAACTTGAAAAAAACTGCCATTTTTGATATTTTTCAACAATTTTTGTTCTAAATAAGATTTTTTTTACAAAAATTTTGACGCAAAGTCAATGAAATATTACAAAAAAATTAATCATTTGAATCAAAATTGAAGAAAGCATCTTCATCTTGTTATTTTTTTTTAATTTTAAAGATGAAGAATTATAGCCGTTGCCATAGAATCTTGAAAAAACTGCCAATTTTGTTATTTTCGAACAATTTTTGTTCTAAATCAAATTTTTTTTACAAAAATTTTGACCCAAAGTCTATGAAATATTACAAAAAAATTACTCATTTGACAAAAAATTAAAGAAAGCATCTTCATCTTGTTATTTTTTCTTAATTTCAAAGATGAAGAATGATAGCCGCTGCCTTAGAAACTTAAAAAAACTGCCAATTTTGTTATTTTTCAACAATTTTTGTTCTAAATAAGATTTTTTTTACAAAAATCTTGACCTAAAATCTATCATGTATTACAAAATAATGACTCATTTGAATCAAAATTGAAGAAAGCATCTTCATCTTGTTATTTTTTCTTAATTTTAAAGATGAAGAATGATAGCCGTTGCCATAGAAACTTAAAAAAAACTGCCAATTTTGTTATTTTGAATCAATTTTTGATTTAAATAATTTTTTTTTTACAAAAATCTTGACTCAGTCTATGAAATATTACAAAATAATGACTCATTTGAATCAAAATTGAAGAAAGCATCTTCATCTTTTTATTTTTTCTTAATTTTAAAGATGAAGAATGATAGCCGCTGTCATAGAAACTTAAAAAAACTGTTAATTTTGTTATTTTCAAAAAATTTTTGTTCTAAATAAAATTTTTTTTACAAAAATTTTGACCCAAAGTCTCAAATATTACAAAATAAAGACTCATTTGAACCAAAATTCAAGAAAACATCTTCATCTTGGTATTTTTTTTTAATTTTAAAGATGAAGAATGATAGCCGCTGATATAGAAACATAAAAAACTGCCAATTTTGTTATTTTTTAACAATTCTTGTTCTAAATAAGATTTTTTTTACAAAAATCTTGACCTAAAGTTTATGAAATATTACAAAATAATGACTCATTTGAATAAAAATTGAAGAAAGCATCTTCATCTTGTGATTTTTTCTTATTTTTAAAGATGAAGAATGATAGCCGCTGATATAAAAATTTGAAAAAAACTGCCAATTTTGATAATTTTCAACAATTTTTGTTCTAAATAAGATTTTTTTTACAAAAATCTTGACCCAAAGTCTATGAAACATTACAAAATAATGACTCATTTGAATCAAAATTGAAGAAAGCATCTTCATCTTGGTATTTTTTCTTAATTTTAAAGATGAGGAATGATAGCCGTTTATATAAAAATTTGAAAAATTTTGCTATTTTTAAACAATTTTTGTTCTGAATAAAATTTTTTTTACAAAAATTATGACCCAAGGTCTCAAATATTACAAAATAATGACTCATTTGAATCAAAATTGAAGAAAGCATTTTCATCTTGCTGTTTTTTCTTAATTTTAAAGATGAAGAATGATAGCCGCTGCTATAGAAACTTAAAAAACTGCCAATTTTGTTATTTTTGAACAATTTTGGCTCTAAATAAGATTTTTTTTCAAAAAATTGAGCCAAAGTCTATCATGTATTACAAAATAATGACTCATTTGAATCAAAACGGAAGAAAGCATCTTCATCTTGTTATTTTTTGTTAATTTTAAAGATGAAGAATGATAGCCGCTGCTATAGAAACTTAAAAAAACTGTCAATTTTGTTATTTTCAAACAACTTTTGTTCTAAATAAAATTTTTTTTAAAAAAATTTTGATCCAAAGTCTATGAAATATTACAAAATAATGACTCAAATTGAAGAAAGCATCTCCATCTTGTTACTTTTTCTTAATTTTAAAGATTGAGAATGACATAGAAACTTAAAAAAAAACGCCAATTTTGTTATTTTCGATCAATTTTTGTTCTGAATAAGATTTTTTCAAAAAAAATATTTGACCCAAAGTCTATTAATTATTATAAAAACTGAAGAAAACTTCTTCCTTTTGTTATTTCTAATTTATTTTAATGATGGCGACTGCCATAGAACTAAAATTTGTGTATTTGGCGCATTCACCATTTTTCAACATTTTCATCAAAGGCTGTAAAATATTAGAAAAATCTTGACCCAAAGCGTTTTTTCTACAAAAGACCCTTTGAAAACTGTGATGGCCCCCAAATTATTGTAATTAATCTCCATTTTGTTTTTGTTAAAAATAAAGCCAACAAATAACTGTTTGCATTTAACCTCGCTTGGACTATGCATTTCAAAGAAATAACAAAATAATTGAAAAAAATAATTGACAATATGATAATTACTCAAAGTTCAACGAATTTTTAGATAAAGCGCCGTTCACACTTCCACAATTTTACAGAATTTGAAAATCGCAAAAGAGATCTTTGTGGCATTGCCGGTCTGCTGACTGTTTATTCGATTTTTTTTTTCTAAATCCAAAATCTAAAATGGTGTCATTGTTTCTAATTAGTTCATCAACACGACACGACAAACGTCATCATCATTTTACGACCAAAACAAGGTCTTCCAATCAGAGCGTGAAATTTATTAAAAAGTGGCAAATCCGCCATTTTTACCGTCTTTTGGGATGGTTCTCGAAAAGACGCACTTTCCCTGTACTTCCCCCATAACTCCTTGCTGAATTATCAGAGATGCTAATCTTCGATTGCCCCTGAAAAGATGCAGCTTTTCTTACATTTTCTGTACTTCCCCAATGACTGCAAAGATGGAGCGTTTCTGGGATTCCCCAAATTCTCCATAAGGAGAAGGGGGGCATTCTCCTTCATAAAGTTGCAAAAATTTTTCGATAATTATAATTAGTAGACTCTGTAATTGAATTTTCTTGCAAAAGAGATTTGGCTAAATTGTCAAAGAATGACATTTCTATTTAATTAAGGGGGCGTTTATCATAATAATTATTTTGTCCATGAAAGACATGCAATCAAAGTATGCAAAATCAGTGGTACAAATTGCACAAGTGTTGAGCGTTTGATGGTAGTGAGCAATGACCATCCAGTGACCCGAACATTTTGATGCTTTCCCGGAAGCTGGGACAAAAGAACATCCGGATGGCGCGGACACCAAGGCCCCAAAGCTTCATCGGTAGGTGCCCCCATCGATTTATCAGTTGGTGGGTGCTAGTGCTAGTGAATACAACTACCAAGGAGATACTGTAAGTACTTTAACAAATTTAACCAAAATACTCAGCCATCAGTCGAAAACTAACTCCAAAGTAGAAATATTCCATTCAGTTTTGTTACTTTTTTTTTTTAAATAACAAAAATAATCGTGCTCCAATTATTCTTAAGTCTCAAAAAGAAGCAAATGCGCTGTCCCAACCAACCCCATACATGCTCAATAGGATTAAAGTCGGGCTTTCTTGCAAGCCGGCTCAAATTAAAAATGTTTGTCTCATTAAAATAGTTTTAAAGTAGAAATAATACATCTAATTTTGATATTTTTATCAAAAATTTTGAAAATAATCCATAATAGCGCCGCCAATTGTTCTCAAGATTCTATTAAAGTTTCTAATACTTCTCCGAAACTCATGATGAAAACTAACAAATATGCTGTCCCAACCGGCCTCATGTTCAATAGAATTAAAGTCGGGTTTTCTTGCAGGCCGGTTCAAATTAAGAATTGCTTGCATCATCAAAATATTTTTTGAACCACATTTATAAGTTCGAAAAAATTCCATTCAGTTTTGTTACTTTTCTCAGAAATTTTGCAAAAATAACGAAAATACTCAATGACAACGTGGTCCAATTATTCTTAAGTCTCAGAAGGCCGTGGAAATGCGCTGTCCCAACCAGCCCCATACATGCTCAATAGGATTGAAGTCGGGTTGGCTTGCTGGCCAGAGTAAATTAAGCACGTTTGCCTCATTAAAATAATGTCAAATTAGCAATGTGGTTTAAATCTTTGCATATGAATGTGGCAAAAGACACACCATGAAGTTCCAAAATTCTTCTTATCTACTATTTAGGTACATTTACCGCGTGCCTAACCAAGTCAAGTAAAGCGGCTCTACTTTTCCGTTTTATTACTTTTTGACAAATTTTTGAAAAATAACAAAAATAGCCATGCCATCCAGTTATCGACCAAAGCTTCTGGTACTTCCCCTGAAGTCTCAGAAAGCGGTGGAAGTGAGCGAATGCGCTCTTTCAACCGGTGCCATACAAGTTCAATAGGATTAAAGTCGGGTCATCTTGCAAACCAGCTCAAATTGCGTCATTATTGCAATTTCTAAAGTTCATATTTTCCCCTATAAATAGAACAAAAAAAAAACAACAAAGTTCCAAAATGCCTTTTATAAACAAGCTGCTATTTGAAGAAACACCAAAAAAGTGAACAATTTGAACAAAACAATATTAGAAATTGAAAATTGAAAAACAAAAGAAGCATAATATTATTATGTTTTATACATCATCTTTCAGAAACAATTCCGGGTGATGGTAGCAGAGAGTTTCCGGGAGATCACAGCCCAATTTCGCTAGCGTCGGGGCTATCTCTTGTACAATATAGGGATAGATAACATTAACTTTCTTGCCACATTTATTTTTGACAGCTTCTAAGAATCTAACTGTCAAAGCATAATCATTCAATCTTCGACAGGCGTGCAGCGCAGCCATTATTACAGGGGGCTCGGGGACAGCATCGTAGCCCAACAAATCATTCATTCCTTGACGAATGTCCCAGCCATCGAGGTCCTCTCGGCTAAAGAAGCACTCGTACCTGCAATGGATCCAACGGGATGAAAAAATGTAAAACTCTTCAAATGAAACCAAAAATGGCCTTTTTTTACAAATTTCGACATTTTTTTTTCTATTTTTGACTGAATTATTAAGGGAGAACTAGATATAAACTTTCAAAAAAAGTATAAAAGGCTTTAATCAAAAAATTCGAAAAATGTCACAAACCAAAACGGCTTATATACTGAGATAAGTGGTCTATCTCATAGAATTATAGAGATAAGAGATTTTAATCTATTATGCGCCCTACATTTACACACCCATACCCAGACAAAAGTCACCTTCTTTGTAGAAAAAGGCTCCTGCCTGGTTCCGGTTATTCTGCCAGGCTCTGAACGCACTATCGCCAGACACCTGACCACCAAACGACCTTTAGAACATCTTAAAAATTGACATAATTGCCAAAAATAAAGATAGTTTTAAAAACAATATAAAAAAAATCGAAAAAATTGCTTCTATTTTTTTTACAATTAAGATATAATGCTATTTATAGAACTAATATAGAGGGCTTATAGTAAAGGCTAGCCCCCCAATACAAACTCCAAAAGATTCTTATCTTATAATATTTATGACAGATAACAACCACAAGCAGCGCCGCGGAGATCCATTGAACTATGGGAATGGATAGGCTGATATACATAACTTTGACGTTTTTATTTTTTTGAGTCATGTCAAAAGCCGCAGAATGGAAAAAAAAACAGTTTATGAATGTTGTACGATTTATTAATTTCGTGCATTACTTTATCATAACCCTGTATAAGACGCTTTTAGTGTAAACATTTTAAATTTTAGAAAATTTAAATAACAAATTCACTAAAAAAAATATGTAGATATTTCCAACAAAAGCGAAAGAACATAATAGCAATATTTAAATAATAATAATAAACAAAAACAACAAAAGAGTTAAATTTAGGCCGAGGTTAAAACGCAAAAAGTATAAACTTATTTTGAATATAATTTTTTTTTTCAAATATAGATGTGTCAATCAAAAATGATAATCGTTGTATCAATAATATAAATATTTTTTTATTAAAAAAAAAAACCGCTATTCTTAGATTGTTTATAGAATATGTCACTGTTTACAAAAACATATTGACATAATAATGAAAATAATGATAAGAATAGTAATATTTTCAATTTAATTATATAAATTGCTTTGTATATAAAATTTTTTTATACGTATTAAGAAATAATAACAAATTTTGTTATTAAAACAAAAATAGTTTTTTAAAACAAACGAAATATTATATAATGCGCTTTTGTTATAAACATTGCAAATTTATTATAAAATTAATAAAAAAATACCGTGTGACTATAAATGAATGAAGCAAAAACTACATTGGCAAGACTGAGTAAGTTGGTAGTGCCACCTGTCAGTTGTCAATCATCTTTATATAGGTTATGTCACATAGTAAAGCAACAGAAAGTAAAAAAAAAACAGAAAATAATTTTCAATCATTAAAAATCACCCTGTATTAATTACTAATATGCTTTTTCTTATTTGCTAGAATAATACTGTATACAGTAACATTAAAACATATTTTACAAAACTCACCGCTTGATACCGCCACTAGACCGCTAAAAAAAACCTTTTTATTTTTAGCCGTTGATAAAGGACTGTAAAATAGTTGGATCGGTAGGAAAAATGGACACCCAGATCGCCCGACTTAACAAAATTAGATTTATTTCTTTGAGGCTATGTAAAAAAATTAGCGCAACAAAGAGATAGATACTCAGAAATGTTAATAGTTTATCCATAAAAAAAATACACAAATGCATTTTATTTTAAAAATATTTTGCTCTAATTTTTTATTAAAAATAACACTTTGTTTATTGATGTGTTTCAGATTTTTTTCCCAAATTAAATTTTATTCCTTTTTTTTCTCGCTTGTTTTTTTTATGTTTTCTTTTCTTGTATTCTTTTTCTTTTTTTTTTTCTTCACTCATTTTCCTTCATCCACTATCCACTATCTAGTGTAACCTTTCTCTCTTTTTTTTATTTTTATCCATTCTATTTTTTCTTTTTTTTTATTATCTCCCCTCATCATGTGCTCTAATATTTTACACATCCTGCATTTTTATTTCGTTTTTTTTTCCACTATTTTCTCTTTCTTCATTTCTTTATCTTTATCTTTATCTTTTGTTTCACCATTTACCTATTGTCTCGCTTCTTTTTTTTTCTACGTTGAGCGCTTTCTTTTCATAGTAATCTTTTCTCTCTTTTTTTTATTTCTTTATCTGCTTTTTTACCTATAAGTCTCTTTCTTCTCGCTTGTTTTTTTTTTCTGTTCTCTTTTCTTTTATTCTTTTTATTTACTTTTTTTCTTCCTTCATCCACTAGCTGGTGTAATCTTTCTCTCTTTTAATTTTTGTTATCTATTCTATTCTTTCTTTTTTTTTTATTATGTTTTCTCTTGCTACCATACTTTCTTTTACCTCCCCTCAATCATCCATCATGAGCTCCAATATTTTTCACACATCCTGCTTTTTTATTTCGGTTTCCTTTCCACTATTTTCTCTTTCTTTATTTCCGCACCTAAATTTCTTTCTCATTTTCTTTTTTTAAGAATCTAGACAGCTCTTCTGTAATTAGACAATTGCAATTTTTTTGTATATTCTTTCATTTATTTTTCTTCTCCTTTCTTGCTTGTCTATGTCTTTATCTTTATCTTTTGTTTCACCATTTACCCATTGTCTCGATTTTCTTTTTTTTTCACGGAAAACGCTTTCTTTTCAAAATAATCTTTTTTCTCTTTTTTTTTATCTCTATCTGTTTTTTTACCCAATACCTTTTAAGTCTCTTTATTCTCGCTTGTCTTTTTTTCTGTTCTCTTTTTTTTCTTCTTTTTATTTACTTTTTTCTTCACTCATCCTACTTCATCCACTATTTAGTGTAATCTTTTTTTCTTTTAATTATTTTTGTCCATTCTATTCTTTCTTTTTTTTTTATTATATCCTCTTTTGCTACCACACTATCTTTTATCTCCCCTCATCATGTGCTCTAATATTTTACACATCCTGCATTTTTATTTCGTTTTTCTTTCCACTATTTTCTCTTTCTTCATTTCCGCACTTAAATTTCTTTCTCATTTTTTTTTTTTTAATAATCTAGACAAGTTTTCTGTAATTAAACTAATGTAGAAACCTTTTTTTGTACATTCTTTCACTTATTTTTCCTCTCCTTTCTTGCTTGTCTATGTCTTTATCTTTATCTTTTGTTTCACTATTTACCCATTGTTTCGCTTCTCTTTTTTTTCACGTTGAACGCTTTCTTTTCATAATAATCTTTTTTCTCTTTTTTTATTTCTCTATCTGCTTTTTGACCCATAAGTCTCTTTCTTCTCGCTTGTCTTTTTTTCTGTTCTCTTTTCTTTTATTCTTTTTATTTACTTTTTTTTCTTCACTCATTCTCCTTCATCCACTAGCTGGTGTAATCTTTCTCTCTTTTTATTTTTTTATCCATTCTATTCTTTCTTCAATATTTTCTCTTTCTTCATTTCCGCACTTAAATTTCTTTCTCATTTTCTTTTTTTAAGAATCTAGACAGCTCTTCTATAATTAGACTAATGTAGATACCTTTTTTTGTACATTCTTTCACTTATTTTTCCTCATATTTTTTGTTTGTCTATGTCTTTATCTTTATCTTTTGTTTCACCATTTACCTATTGTCTCGCTTCTCTTTTTTTTTATTCCTCTACCTGCTTTTTTATCCATTACCTTTCAATATCTCACACCCTTCTCGTTCTTATATTGTTCTGTCAATTCTAATTTTTTTCTCTTTTTTCTTTCTGGAGCCAAATACTATAGCCGATTCTAAGAAAAAACTTCAAACCTCTTAGTAATGCTCAATAAAAAACCAAAAAAAAATCAAAAAAGTATCTCAATGAGACTTTTAGGGCACTACAGGGTGTTTAATTTGAAAAAACATAATTTTGGCATCACAAAAAAAAATGTTTTTTTTCTGTGAAACAAACAAAAAGTATGAAAAAACTAAATATAATAACAAAATTTAAATACATACCGGCAAGTAAGATCATCATCATGAATTCGCCAACTAATATTGCGATTACCAAAAACAGATGCAACTCGACCAATAAGACGTCTTTGAAAAATTTTCGATAGGGACATCTAAAACAAAATTTATTAAATTTTTAATTGAATTTATTAAATTAAAGATATTGTTTACGCACGCAAATCGTGCGTAAACAATATCTTTTCTTGCTACTCTAGTCGAAAATACGTGGTTTCGGCTGCGATTCCACGGCAGAAAGTGTATCTTTCATGCACTGGTAGAGCTACACTTTCTGCCGTGGAATCGCAGCCGAAACCATGTACGTTCGACCGGAGTAGCAAGAAAACTAGTATTCACTACACGGGCAGAAATTTGAGAGCCCTGAACTGCGCGCCATAATGCCCGAGGCGGAGCCGAGTGCAGAAATCTCAACATTCTGCCCTTGTAGTGTAATATACTATTACGCTCTCTTCTACGAACAAAAAAGCGTTTGATCAGCTGATACCATCATTCAACTGTCAATAATTAAAATTTTTCCATAAAACAGTTTATTTTTCTGCTTACATTTGTGACTACGACTCCACCAAGCCGTTCAAAAAATATAAAAAAGCAACACTCTGGTTTCATAGACCATTTTGTTTATTCCATTTTGAAAATAATATTGTTTTTATTTACAGCTGTCAATTAATTCTGTCATTGACATTTGAGCCTAGTGGCGTACCGATACATTTGCGCCATTTTCTGAATGTGAAATGAATTTTTTATTAATGAATGCTTACTGTCAAAAAAGCACAGCCGCCCTTTTAATTTTGTACAGCTTGTAGAAAAAACTAGGCTGTAGAATAAATATTAATTATTTATGTAAATAACAACAAAATGTCGTTGCAGATGCGCAAAATCATTTATTGTTTATTGTATAGAAAAAAAACAACAAACATCATTTTATACCGTTATGGAGTAGAATAACAGTTTTATTGTCGTTTGTCCTTACAGTAATTATATCATGAAAATCTCCATATAATCAATTATTGCATTAGATATGACCATTTGACATGTCAAAATTGATACGGTGGATGCATCTGCAAGGTCATATTAGTGCCAAATATGACATAATCCTTTAATCAAAATAAATAAACAAAATCATTATTATTTATTTATTTCTATTTTTTTGAAAATTTTCTATTTCTTATAGTGCCCTAATAAGAGAATCATAATAATAATATGTCATTGGTTGTTCCGCTTGGTTCCACCGCTACTCTGATGGGATCAGATAGACCCATGTACCATGATTTTTTTTCTGACCAGGATGTGAACTTCCTGCATGTTTTGTGTCCAAATATGTTTTGTTCGATATGCATAAGTTTTGTGCAAATACCCAAAAATAAAACTTGCACCCACAATTAAAAAGTCACCGTATTTAACTTTGAAAAAAATATATACAGGATGGCCCAAAAAAGATATTTTTTTTCAAATCTTGCACCAGAATATATCTCTTAAAAGTATCCTCAAAACGGCATTACAAAAAAAATTTTTTTTAAGAGTTACTCAAATTTCTAAATAATCTGTCATACATAATTTTTTTTTTTTAACATGTTTTTCTTATTAGTTATTTTTTTTCTACAAAAAAAAATGATAAATATCCTAAAAATTTCAAAAAGTTCATTCTACTTCGAAAAAATATCGTAGATACTTTGGAAAACTCAAAGCGACCTTTAAATATTAAAAGTTCAAATTGAAATTTACAGAATTTTTATCATTTTTCTTGTAGAAAAAAAACAAAATAATAAAAAAAACGGTGTCAAAAAAAAATATATTGATTTTTGAATTTTTAAAAAAATTTGAGATGACTCTTTAAACATTTTTTTTTTAATTTTAAACCTTGACTTTTTGGAAAAAAATCCAACTTACATATTTTAGTTGCAAAAGTCAAAAAAACTAATTTTTGGGCCACCCTAATATATTCATAAATTATGTCTTGCTGTGTGTAATTTAGCTCAAATGTCAAAACTCGCCTCTAATATCGTACGTTTCTGCGTATGAACTAATCAAAAAATGAACATATGTTCCAGATTCCATAGCAAGAGTAGCCCAAAAAATATATATTTTTTTAAATCTTGTACCAGAATATATCTCTTAAAAATATCCTCAAAACGGCATTACAAAAAAAAAATTTTTAAGAGTTACTCAAATTTCTAAAATCCGTCATACATAACTTTTTTTTATTTTTTAACATGTTTTTCTTATTATTTTTTTTTTTTTTCTACAAGAAAAATGATGATAATCCTGAAAATCTCAAAAAGATCATTTCTTGAAGAAAAAAAATAAAATAATAAAAAAAAACGTTTTCAAAAAAAAATATAACGATTTTTGATTTTAAAAAAAAATTTGAAATGACCCTTTAAACATTTTTCTTGTTATTTTAAGCCTTGACTTTTTGGAAAAAATTCCAACTTACATATTTTAATGAAAGACTCTAAAAAACTAATTTTTGGGCCACTCTAATATATTCATAAATTATGTCTTGCGGGGTGTAATTTAGCTTGACATATTTTTATGATCTTTGACAGAATGACTGCCAACCAATGTCAAAACTCGCCTCTAAAATCGTACGTTTCTGCGTATGAACTAATCAAAAAATGAACATACGTTCCAAATTCCATAGCAAGAGTAGCCCAAAAAATATATTTTTTTTCAAACCTTGTACCAGAATATATCTCTTAAAAATATCCTCAAAACGGCATTACAAAAAAAAAATTTTTAAGAGTTACTCAAATTTCTAAAATCCGTCATACATAACTTTTTTTTATTTTTTAACATGTTTTTCTCATTATTTTATTTTTTTTTCTACAAGAAAAATGATAATAATCCTGAAAATCTCAAAAAGTTCATATCTTGAAGAAAAAAAATAAAATAATAAAAAAAAACGTTTTCAAAAAAAAATATATCAATTTTTGAATTTTTAAAAAAATTTGAGATGACTTTTTAAACATTTTTTTTTATTTTAAATCTTGACTTTTTGGAAAAAATTCCAACTTACATATTTTAATGCAAGACTCTAAAAAACTAATTTTTGGGCCTCCCTAATATAGTCATAAATTATGTCTTGCGGTGTGTAATTTAGCTTCACATATTTTTATGATCTTTGACAGTATGACTGCCGACAAATGTCAAAACTCGCCTCTAATATCGTACGTTTCTGCGTACGAACTAATCAAAAAAATTAACATACGTTCCAAATTCCATAGCAAGAGTAGATCTAAATAATATATAGACTCCGTTTTCTCTTCTGCATTAATTTTTTAATTCATCGCCATTTTGCAATCTTAACTTTCATTGATCAAATATCTAGCGATTGGTTAAATATCTCTTCAGGATTGGTCATAATTTAAGCAGCAAAGTGACAGCTGTATAATTAATTTAAGCAAATTTAAGAAGATGGCGGTAAAAATGTACAATTTTTCACATACCCAATTTCACCTTATTGCGTCCAAAACGTGACAACGTTGCATTTCTTAAAATTAAAAAACTAACTAGAACAGCTCTAACTTATTTCAATGCTTTTTTTCTAATAAATTCTCCAAAATTAAATTTTTTGTCAATAGCAAAATTTTTTATTTTATAATTTTAAGATGTTTTTTTAAAATTTTCAAAAAAAAATCTTGATTTTTTTAATTTTTGCAATGTCAAGTTTTGAATGACACCTCTGTAGTTTTTTTTAATTATTTTCTTTTTTATATATTTTTTAATTTTCAAAATTAAAATTTGCTTCAAATTAATTGAAAAATCTGAATTTTTAATTATTTAGCCGTGATTAGTTCAAAAAATTTCAACATAGCAAGCAGAGTACTTTGCTTATTTGACAGTATTACTGTCAAATACAGTGAGATTATTATTTGACAGTAATACTGTCATTAAGATAACTTGCTTTTTATGATTTTTTGTTTGCAAAATTTTAATCAAAATATTTTGTTTTTCTACAATGAATTAATTGACTTTTTTTTTTAAATTTTTATCAAAAATAATCATCTATAATGTTGGCTTGTACAGTTTCTACACTTTCAAAAGATTTTACTTTATAAATTGTGTTTACCCCAGATCCTCAGAAAAAAATCGAGTGGGTGATAAATCGGGGTAACGTGGAGGCCACCCAATTGCACCACCAAGTTCCTTCCAAGCATTTTTTTCATAACGCAAATATAAGAGACTCTTCATTGGTCTGCAATAATAACCGCAAACCCCATTTTACTAATAAAATTTGACATTTTCCTTGTTAAGAGTTACAATTGCTTGAGTAGAGTATAGTACAGTTCCAAATATTTGACACTTGTAAACTTTCAAATGATCTCATTCTATAATTTTTGTATACTCAGCATCCTCAAAAAAAAGAATCGAGTAGGCGATAAATCGGGATAACGTGGAGGCCACCCAATTGCACCACCACGTTCACTCCAAACATTTTTTTCATAACGCAAATTTAAGAAACTCTTCCCTTGTCTGGAACTACAACTGTTTTAGTAGAGTCTAGTACAGTTCCAAATACTTTTGACACCTAGAAGACTGTCTTGTACAGTTTCTACATTTTCGAAAGATCTCACTCTATAATTTGTGCATACTCAAAAAAAATCGAGTGGGTGATAAATCGGGATAACGTGGTGGCCACCCAATTGCACCACTACGTTCACTCCAAACATTTTTTTCATAACGCAAATATTTTTGACACCTATAAGCTGACTTTTTACCCTACATCCCAAAAAAAAAATTTTTAAAAATCGAGTGAGCGATAAATCTGGATAACGTGGAGACCACCTAATTAGAGCACCACTTCCTGTTGAAGTATCATTAATAAAAACAATTCCATCAGCTCCTATCCACACATTTACTTTATATCCAGCAAAATCTAAGCAACGTGGAGGCCACCCAATTGCACCACCACGCTTAATCCAAACCGCAGATTCAAGAAATCCTGGAACAATAACCAAAGACGATCTTAGGTTACAACTGCTACATTCTGTTACTTTTCATCCAGCATCCCAAACCTGACCGTGGGAATCCGGAAGAAATCATCATCAACTGATGCATCGAATCAATTGTCAAAATTTACTGTATTTTTCTCTTTGTTTCGTCCACCACTATATCCGCTTCATTGATTCCCCCCTTTTCTATATCCTCACAAATACGATTCAAATTAGAGAATTCATTTTCAGAAAGAAAAGTATGTCCAAATAGTAAACATCGAACTCCTATAGAAGATCAAAATGAAAAGTTATCCGTACGTTCCCAGCATGGTGCACGCTATTACTGTCTTAACGGTTTTGAAGATGATGACCAAAGGTACCTAAAATAGCAAAATTCCTAAATCAATAGTACAAAAAAAAATTTTGCAGCCCAAACTTCATGTGGCTCTGGATCGATGAATGGAAGAGTGTTTTATGAAAGATTGCCAAATATCCAACTTCAAGGATATGATGATGATGTTCTTCGAGATACAATGCCGCCATTTAAAGTGTTAGAAAAATGTGAAGATCTATGTTTGAAAGATCGATCAACGAGCAATATTGTTCGAACTTGCACTTCTTTTGATTTTCAACCAGGAAGTCGGATTGCAGCTTTTAATGGTGGTCCAGAATATGAAGAATCCACCTGTTATCTAACATCAGAAAGTGCAAGACCTGAAGGCATTGGAAGTCTAATGTTAGTCCCAAATAGTGTACACTTCACGGAAATATGTCTCACTTGTAAGTTACCGCCTATTAACTCACAAAGTTCTACACACCTAAACCTTTTTTCAGCTAGCCGACCGGAAAGGGAATGTCCAAATAGAAGATATCTTTTCGAACGACATCCACGTAAAAAGCTAAAACTACCTGATGCTGATCTCAAAGAAGTAATGGCAAGCAATCGAACGGATTGTGAAGATAAATGTCTGAATGAATTTAGTTTTGTTTGTCGTTCGGCCAGTTTCAATCTTGGCATGAGAACATGTACGTTGAGTCGATTTACGAGAAGAACTCATCCAGAAATGCTAGTAGATCACGCCGATTCGGATTATCTCGAGAATACCTGCCTCAACGCAGAACGAAGATGTGATGGATTAGCAGTTTTTATTAAAGAAGAAAATAAACGACTTGGAGGACCTTTCGAAGTAGATCTATTCACAAATCTGACATTAGAAGAATGCCAGACGATGTGCGTTCATGCCGAAAAGTACTTCTGTAGATCCATCGAGTATGATGAAATGACCAAACTTTGTACATTATCTGAAGAAGATTCGATTTCCCAAAAAGAAGATATTGGTATCGCAAGCAGTCCATCGCACAATTTCTATGATTTTGCATGCCTAGATAGTCGTAAGTCTTTTGAAATCTCATTGGCTTGAAACCAATTTGATGTAGGTGGATTCTCATTTTCAGCGCGCGGTTCAGAGTATCCCGACAATTCGGTAACGTCGCATCTTTTCACCGGAAAAAAACCGGATACAGCTTTTCAAAGATACAGAAATAGTAGATTAGGCGGAGAACATCATTCGGAAATCTCTGGACGATCGCTTAGTGAATGCTTGGATGAGTGTCTTCGACAGCCCAGCTTCCAATGTAAATCAGCCGAATACAGCGAAAGACACAGAATTTGTAGATTAACAAAATACAGCCAAAAAGATGGAATGAGAATCATTTATGATGCTGATTATGACTATTACGAGAATTTAATGCGTAAGTAATCAAGTGATGATACAATAAGCCTTAGAGTCTCTTTACAGTTGGTGGAGATGAAGCTCAACGTCCTGGCGACAACTATCCTGGTGATAGATTCCCTGGAGGAGGCGATAGATACCCACCGGGAGGCGATAGATATCCCCCGGGAGGCGATAGATACCCACCGGGAGGCGATAGATACCCACCGGGAGGCGACCGGTACCCGGGAGGCACTAACCGCTACCCAGCAGGCAACAATCGATATCCAGGCGGAAATGATAAATATCCAGGCGGAATTGACAAATACCCCGGAGCAGGTGATAAATTCCCTGGAGATCATAGACCAGGAGGTGGTCGCTATCCTCCCGAAAGATACCCTCCTGAGAGATATCCGCCAGGAAGATATCCCTCAGGAGATTGGTATGATAAGCCAGGTAAGTTCTCGAAATCACAATTTTGATGTGCATTGACAATTATCTCTAGGCTCTAGATTTCCTCCAGGAAGAGGCAGATATCCGCCGGGCGGTGGCAGATATCCTGGAGAAGGTAACCGATATCCATATAGACCCGGTGGAGATTTATATCCCGATGGCGATGATAGGTATCCACCAAAACCAATCGATAGTTATCCAGATGGAAACAGATATCCCATTGGACCTGATGACCGATATCCGGCAAAATATCCACCAGGATATAAAGATAGGTGCTTATCCATCTATGACTCATATTTTTTACAAAGTAACTATATTTTGATCACAACAGATATCCATATTATCCACCTTCATCAGGAGGGAGGTACCCACCTGGGGATGATGCTTACGGTAATCGGTATGGAGGCCCATATGGAGATTTTACCGGTAGATATGGCGAAAGCGAATATAGTGGTGGAAGTAGATACGGCAACAAATATGGCAATCGTTATGGTGACAATCCTTATGGAGATAAATATGACAATCGGTATGGCGATCCTTATGGAAACCGTTATGGTGACAGATACGGAAGTAAAAATAGCAACCGGTATGGTGACAAATATGGAGATCGTTATGGTAGCAGTTATTATGGCGATGAAAAAGATGGAGGAAGCCGTTGGTTTTTTCGTCCAGGCGCTAGACCTGGAAGACCAGTTGATGGTAAACCGTTAGATATAGGGAGACCATATTACGATGGCGGCAAACCGTTAGATAATGGTAGACCATATTACGATGGCAAACCGTCAGATGGTGGTAGACCATACTACGACGATAAACCGCCTCGTCGCCCCATATCACCAGGTCCCGATGGTCCGATTTATGACACATTTGGAGGTATAGGACCTAATAGACCATTTGTATCAAGATGCGATGAAGGAGATAATTATAAACAAATCGGAACCAAACAACGCCTCCGAAGAGAATTTGTAAAAAAATTCATGAACGCACCATCTTTAATCCAATGCCAAAGAGAATGTTCAGACATGCTTGACTTCAGTTGCAGATCGTTCAATTATCGGTAAGTTCTTGTCAATAGAACCTAACCCTATAAATGCCATTGAGAAAACAATGACACGCAGTAGAAACTTTTGCTTTTAAAACAAAAGTCTAGGGTCTATAAGACTTATTTCAAGTCCGTCTTTACAATTTTCCGGCAGGCTGCCATAAAACTGACTTTCTTAAGAAAAACAATTGAAGAAAGAAGATTTTTGACACACTTGAGTCTTTTTGGCCATCTGCTATGTTTGATGTGTCCAAAGGGTGTTCTTCCCACTTCCAGCGTGTCCAAATCTCGCCATTTTGTACTTTGTTTGATCTATTTTTTCTGTGACTTTTGTGTCTAAAAGCGCTTAAGCCTAATGCCGGTATTCATAGTCGTAGCTCAAGATCAAGCTTAAGCTTAGAGTCAAGCAAAGACTCCGGCAATGCTCGGGGATGCGTTTTGAAATCGATTTATCGCTGATTCCGTCTCAAGCAAAGACTTCGGCAATGCTCGTGAAATCTGATATTCATATCTTGAGTCTGAGATCGATCTCAAGACCGGACGGTATCTCAAGATTTAAATATCAAATTACGGTGTGAATAAAAGCGATTTTTGCTTAATGAGCAAGCGCACTGGGTCCGTCTCAAGTCAGACTTGAGCAAGGTTCCGACTTGTCTTGAGACGCCATTTGCACGTTATGTCATTGTTTGACGTTGGAAAATACTGAAGAGTATTCTGTGTTGCATTTCATAACAACAAACATTGACATGTTGGACGAGATATGCGCGGAATGCTGCGAACCCATTGGAATTTTTTTCCAATTTTGAATGTAAGCGTCGCCACAGCTTCACAAAAGGCAATGTAGTGAATGTAGGATTGCGTGCAAGGCGCGCGCATAGCTCTACCAGTGCATGAAAGATACACTTTCTGCCGTGGAATCGCAGCCGAAACCACGTACTTTCGACTGGAGTAGCAAGAAAAATAATAAAAGTCACAGATATTTATTAATTGGGTAGTTGTAACACCTTCTACTGGTAAACATAAGCACAAAAAAAGTGAAATGTTTATTAGTTTACATTATAAGTGTAAGGTATTGTTTGTAGAAGCATAGTAGACAAAACGGCAGGCGAAAACTTTCATTTTTCCACACTTCTTGAATAGCTCCTAATACTCACTACTCTGATAACGTTTCTGCATCACATTTCTTGCATTAATAGTATATTACACTACAAGGGCAGAAAGTTGAGATTCCTGCACTGCGCGCCATGATGCAGTTCAGGGCTTATAAATTCCTGCCCGTGTAGTGTATACTAGTTTTCATGCTAGTCCAGTCAAACGTACGTGGTTCCGGCTGCGATTCCACGGCAGAAAGTGTATCTTTCATGCACTGGTAGAGCTATGCGCGCGCCTTTTTTTAGTGAAAGTAAATAGCCGAGAGCATCATGGCGCGCAGTTCACAGGTCCTGCACTTGCTGTCGTGGAATCGCAGCCGACACTACGTACTGTCGGCTGGAGTAGCAAGAAAACTAGTATACACTACACGGGCAGAAAGTTGAGAGCCCTGAACTGCTCCAGTCGAACGTACGTGGTTTCGGCTGCAATTCCACGGCAGAAAGTGTATCTTTCATGCACTGATAGAGCTGCTCCAGTCGAACGTACGTGGTTTCGGCTGCGATTCCACGGCAGAAAGTGCAGCACTACCAGTGCATGAAAGATACACTTTCTGCCGTGGAATCGCAGCCGAAACCACGTACTTTCGACTGGAGTAGCAAGAAAAAGTGGATAAAGGTCTGGTTAGATTTATATTAATGTGCACTTACATTGTCCTTCTCAAAAGCGCGCAGTGTGAGCTAGCTTCTATTTGGATCTCACTTTTGCAGCTATCGTGTTTTAAGGAGAATGTAATAATGGACCAGTCGTCATTCTTTTTTTTTGCAAAAACAACACAAAACACTTTCGATATAATCCCTGCGGCATCGAGTTATTCCTTGACCTGTCACTTTATATAAACACGGAGAATGACTGTCATGCGTCAAAATGTTAAATTTTAAACCTAACAACACAAAAATGACTACTTTGGTGACTTCCGCAAGACGCACGTTTTCCCGAGCATTGTCGAAGTCCTCGAGCATTGCCGGAGTCTTTGCTTGAGACGGCGTCTCAAGTTTGAATCCAAGGTTGATCTTGAGCTACGACTATGAATACCGGCATAAGGCATCTAAACCCCGCCTTCGGTCTTCATTTAAAAAAAACCCTATATCGTCATAAAAACCATAACAAAAGCTTGCTGTCGGTATCTCTGAACAAAACATGAAATTGAATTACACTATTGTCTAATCTGGTTTTTCTATGACCATTTCTAAGTTGGGCATGTACCATTCTCTGTCCAAAAAAGCATGAGAATTAATTCCACTCTCCTTTTTCAGCGAAGGAGCCTCTTCACTTGTCGACGAAAACTGCGAATTGAGCGATCGTGATTCTCGCGAATTCGACATCAGCAATCGGCGATTTTTCGAAACTGCCGGTAATTTTGACTTCTACGAACGTTCGATCAGCCGACAAGGAATTGATGGCGACTGTCTTGATGGTAAAACTATTATATTGTAATTTGCTTCAATAAAATCTTATTTATTACATTTTTATTTCACTTTCCAACACATAGTCAGTCAAATATGTAATGAAGATGGGATGGAGTTTACGCTAAGAACACCGGAAGGCTTCTATGGTAGAATCTACACGTACGGCTTTTACGATCGCTGCTTTTTCCGAGGAAACGGTGGAACGGTTAATGTTTTAAGAATCAGCGGTGCTCAAGGGTATCCTGAATGTGGTACACAAAGATATGGGGATACAATGACGAATATAGTAGTGGTACAATTTAGTGATTATGTACAAACTGGCAAAGATAAACGTTTCAACTTGACTTGCTTGTTCCGAGGTCCTGGAGAAGCTGTTGTATCATCCGGATTCATTGGTGCCGGATCTGGAAGTCCAATACCAATTGAATATCTTCCAGCAGAAAATACTCTAAGCTCAAAAGTTCGTTTGATGATCTTATATCAAGGACGTCCAACTACAACCATAGCTGTTGGAGACCCGCTTACATTCAGATTGGAAGCTCAAGAAGGTTACAATTATGTAACAGATATTTTTGCTACTAATGTAGTAGCCAGAGATCCATATTCGGGAAGATCTGTACAGCTTATAGACAGAGTTGGGTGAGTAATCCGATTAAGTATTATGCAAATTATTCTAAAATATTCTTTACAGATGTCCAGTGGATAGTTTTGTTTTTCCAGAGCTGGATCGAGGTCGCAGTGGTGATAGTTTAGAAGCTCGCTTTAATGCGTTCAAAATTCCAGAATCAAACTTTTTGGTTTTTGAAGCAACGGTACGTACTTGTCGTGATGGATGTCAACCAGCGTACTGTCCATCTGGAAGTGGACGCTCGGAACCATCATTTGGACGTAGACGTAGATCGGTTAATGACACTGAAATACTTGCAATTTCTGAAGCTAATAATACAATGTCGCAAGAAGAAGGCAGTGGAGACAGTAATGAAACTGCCATCTCTTTCCCAGAAACAACTGAAATCACAAAACTTGACAATGACAATAGTGACAAAGAGCCAGAAGATCCAGAGTATGTAAGAGAAATGATCGAAGTATTTGATTCAAGAGAAGAGCTTCAGCAAGAAGCCAGACGAGCTGAACCTGCACCAGAAACAGTCTGTTTATCACCTGGAGAATATCATGGCTTGATAACTGCCGTTTTTGCATTGGTAGCCATTCTTCTGACAATCTCCCTAGTTGCAGGCTTAGCATACCGAAAATATTGGTTTGTAATGAGAAAAAACATTCTTGCTGATCGTGCGTCATCTATGTCATCATCTTATCCACCTACAAGAAGCAGTGGCGTTTCAAGCGGCATCTCAATTTTTGGCACCGGTCTCCAAAAACAATTTATCGGATTTGGTCGCTCAAGAAACTTTCCCGGCTTACCAAAACACGATATAGAATGTCCAGGTGCAGCACCTGGTGGACCTTTTGAAGATCCAAGCGAACCAATCTACACCGATCCCTCACTTTTTGAACGATCAAGAAGCCTAAGAAGTATTGCAGTTTCACCAAAAAGACGAAAATCGCTGGACCATGAATAATCTCTAAAGTGCAAAATATCCACAAACTTAGTTCTAGAATTATTAAAATCTTGTCCAAAAGTGCATTATGTTTTTTTTATTAGTAAATCTTGTTGCAATATAAATTCACTGCCGTCATAGATGCCGCTCGATGTCAAAACAATGTGATCGCCGCAGCGTAATTGCAGAAAAGTGTAAAACTTGCGCAATTTTATTTGTACCTAATTTAAATTGCCTTATGGTCGTTGCCATATTTAGGCACTACTTCTTCAGACACTTGCACACTACTTAAATTAGGTTTTTTATTTAATTTATTCACCGCTAGAAGCACCATCTGTTTAGACTAAGTCTAGATTAAGGTCTTGATATTGTTTGATTTAAGGCAGACTTTAAGGAATACTAAAAAATTTACTACATTTACTAAAAATACTGTATATAGAAATACACCAATATAAGAATAATACAAAAATATAATCAAAAGTTTTATTATATCTCCTTTATAACTCCTAGTAAGCAAGAATCTCTACTCTCCGTCACTGAAATAACAAAAATGTATCAAACTTGACAATGACACAGTCATTGCAAGTTGCATTTTTCGCCACAACGCTTCGCTCCTATATCTGGATTTCCTCGATAGCCGCTTGTCTATCTATGATAATATGATCTATAGTACTATGATTATAATAACATAACCTTTAAATAAAAAATAATAATTTCGGTTTTTTACTGATAATTTGCTGAGTTTTTTAGAAGAAAATAATTTTCAGTCATTGAAAGTCACTTGGTAGATTGTTTCACTAAAATAACTACAGTCATAAAAGATTATAATTTAAACCTTTATTTCTATATTCTAACTAAATTTGTGGTTATTTAGTTAGCAAATATAGCGTTATCAGTTATATAATAATAATAATAATAATAATAATAATAAAAAAACCAAGGCGTACTCTTTAAAGCCAACCAATTGAAACAACGCAAGGCGTATCTATGCCGACCAATGAGAACGATTGTCCCATAATTATGAAACAACACCACTTTAGTACTCTATTTAATCAGCCAATGGGAACGATTTTCTCATATATATAAAACAGCTCCTTCATAATACTGAACTTTTTCAGCCAATTAAGACGATTATCACATATACATATACTATTCGTCAGTTGTTGATGGGTGACACTTTTAACACTGACAGCATCCTTTGACAGATGCCAATTAAACTAATATGTTGCAATTAGGCAGATAAAAAAATTTCTTAACAGTGTAGCCAACCCAAACTGTCATTCTTGAGGTACTATGATTAAAATAGCATAACCTCGAAATAAAAAATAATAATTTCGGTTTTTTACTGATAATTTGCTGAATTTTTTATTAATTAGAAGAAAATGATTTTCAGTCATTATAAGTCACCCGGTAGATTGTTTCACTAAAATAACTACAGTTATAAAACTTTATAATTTGAACCTTTATTTCTATACTATAACTAAATTTGTGGTTATTTAGTTAGCAAATATAGCGTTATCAGTTATATAATAATAATAATAATAAAAAAACCAAGGCGTACTCTTTAAAGCCAACCAATGAAAACAACGCAAGGCGTATCTATGCCAGCCAATGAGAACGATTGTCCTGTTATTATGAAACAACACCACTTTAGTACTCTTTTTAATCAGCCAGTGGGAACGAGTTTCTCATATAATATAAAACAACTCCCTCATAATACTGAACTTTTTCAGCCAATTAAAACGATTATCACATATACTATTCCTCAGTTGTTGATGGGTGACACCTTTGACACTAACAACATCCTTTGACAGATGCCAATTAAACTAATATGTTGCAACTAGGCAGATAAAAAAATTTCTTAACAGTGTTGCCAACCCAAACTGTCATTCTTGAGGTACTATGATTATAATAATATAACCTCGAAATAAAAAATAATATTTTCGGTTTTTAATGATAAATTTTTTAGAAGAAAATAATTTTCAGTCATTGAAAGTCAACCGGTAAATTGTTTCACTAAAATAACTACAGTTATAAAACTTTATAATTTAAACCTTTATTTCTATACTATAACTAAATTTGTGGTTATTTAGTTAGCAAATATAGCGTTATCAGTTATATAATAATAATAATAATAATAATAATAAAAAAACCAAGGCGTACTCTTTAAAGCCAACCAATGAAAACAACGCAAGGCGTATCTATGCCGGCCAATGAGAACGGTTGTCCTATAATTATGAAACAACACAACTTTAGTACTCTATTTAATCAGCCAGTGGGAACGAGTTTCTCATATATATAAAACAACTCCTTCATAATACTGAACTTTCAGCCAATTATAACGATTATCATATATACTATTCCTCAGTTGTTGATGGGTGACACCTTTGACACTAACAACATCCTTTGACAGATGCCTATTAAACTAATATGTTGCAACTAGGCAGATAAAAAAATGTCTTAACAGTATTGCCAACCCAAACTGTCATTCTTGACCACGCTGCAAATTCGGCTCATTCGATAAATTATTTTGTTATAAAAATTTATTTCGCATTTATAATTTTAAGTTTCAATTGTATAAAAATGACGAAATATTTAATTTTGAATATACAGCGAGATCATTTAATACTGGATTTAGTTTCAATCCCTTTGGACCCAAATAATGTCGAAGAAGTTAA
Source organism: Lagria hirta (assembly GCA_947359425.1). Taxonomy (NCBI): domain Eukaryota; kingdom Metazoa; phylum Arthropoda; class Insecta; order Coleoptera; family Tenebrionidae; genus Lagria; species Lagria hirta. The sequence goes on along the minus strand of OX375795.1, from coordinate 2,799,554 downwards.
ATTTTATCCAGAAAATGAGCTTGTAGAAATATGCCACAATTTGTATTGTAAGGCAAACATACAAAAATTATAATTATGTTTCTTTTTCAAATTAAAAAAAAAACATGTTTTTATTATTTGAGCAAGAAAGTCTGGTCTCCGTCACTTAAATAACAGAAATTTAGAAATTTGATAATGACAGTTGACCTAAGCTATGTAACAAGTTACATTTTTCGCCACAGCGCTGCGCTCTTATGTCTGAGTTTTCTCGATAGTAGTTTGTCTATCTATGATAATTTGATCTATGGTTTTATGTTCTTAATTACATAATTATGTTTAATTAAGTAGTTTAAATATTTTTAATAAATAATATATAAAAATGTAAATCTCGTAGTTTTGGTTTATTTCAATAAATCATATTTTGGTTGGTGTGAAATCAAATTGGAATTGTTTGATTTAACTTTGTAATTACAACACGATGTGTTTTAATTATAAAGTTAAGTTACGACACCAGTTCAATGGGAAAAAAACGACTAAATCAGTGGCGGAAACATTTAAATTTACGCGCCACGAATCTAGTTTAAATTTGCCCGCCACTTATTTAGTTCGCCATAAAATCGCTGTGGCTGTGAGCGCTAGCTGTCATTTTCGTTACCAGCCAGCAGCCATTGTCAATGAAAAATAATAGATTCCGTTTTTTTATTGATAATTTGTGAAATTTATTGAATTTTTAATTAATTGGAAAGAAATATTATTAATTAAAATTTCAAATTCCACTATAAAAAAAGTTCAATAAAAAAGTGGGGCGCCAGCCCGATTTTAGGTTAAATCTCACAATAAAACGCGCAAAAATGGATAATAAACAAAAAATGTGAGTCCACTTACGTTATTAATTGAGTATTTTCGCCTGAAAAACTCCCGGAAAACTCAAAATACTTGTCAATAATATATCACCAAGACGTCAACATCAATTGTTTTCTAAAATTTCCCTCTACGCACCTACTTGATTTCTAATAATAAATTATAATAATTATCTTATAGATTGTTTTGTGGGGATGTCGAGGGAAAGTTTAAGGCTTTTTTCAATAGAATTGAGACGATCAATAGTAAATCAGGACCATTCGATTCATTATTTTGTGTGGGAAATTTTTTTGGAATTAATAATGTTGAATTCGAACCGTTTAAAAATGGCGCTAAAAAAAGTAAGGCGTCCATTTTGAATATTCAATTATTTAATAAACTGCTTCTAGTTCCAATTCCTACGTATATTTTGGGCCCAAATAATGCCGAACAAGCCCAATTTTATCCAGAAAATGAGCTTGTGGAAATATGCGATAATTTGTATTGTTTAGGTGAGCGTCTTTTTTTTTTTTAGTAATATTGTGTGGGATTTTTATGTTGTTCGGTTGGCAGCTCCAGATTGGCACAATCTGTTACTCGAATAAAAAAATGTTTTACTATTAAATAATACCGGATGACTTTTGATGATTGAAAATTATTTTATTACTTTGGTAAGATATCTGAATTCTTCAGTTGGCTACATCGTTACAATGACAAAGGCAATGTGACGCATGACACTACAAGTCAAAACAAATGTCAAAAATGACAACAAATAAAGACGTTTGACAACTGACAGATTGCAGTACCAACTGTTTCAGTCTTGCCACTATATTATTTCATCCATACTTTTCTTCATTTCTTTCAGATATTTACAGTTTTTTATTTGGTATCTCTTGGTAACCATTCTGTGTAGTGAAAATTCTTTAGCCACGGTGGGTAATATGAAAGTTTTTTAGGTAAAAGAGGAATTTATACAGATAGTAAAGGTCTAAAAATTGCATATTTAAGTGGAGTGGAAAGTAAAGAACCTAGTACATTTGAACACACAAGTAAAGATATAACTGAATTGTATAATGCTTGTGTAAGAGGAAATCCAACATTCCGTGGAATTGATATATTACTGACGTCACAATGGCCAACAGATATCAGTAAAGGCGACGCAAACCAGGTCAGTTTTTTGTGGTTTGAGTGTTTTTTAACAGATGGCGCGAGTTCTGATTCTTACCTAAGGGCGTTATTTGCTATTCAAGATCAAATATCAACTATAATTGGGCCGCGCAACAGATATAGCAAATGAAACACTTCGTCTATTTGAAGAATTTATTAAATATTAATTAGTGGCTTTGTTCTGCGCTGTGTTTCGATGTAAATCGGATTTTTGCGCAAAATCTCTTTGCACATAAGCTCCGCCCAGAAGGGATGCGCGCTATATCTATTCGGTGGCGCAACTATAGTTATGTTTTTTTGTAATATTCCATGTATTATTTTTAGCCTGCTTTAAGCATGAACAAAACCAGCGATCTCCCAAGCTGGCTAATAATGAAGCTCAAACCAAGATATCATATCAGTGGATTAGAAGGGGTCTATTACGAGCGCAAACCTTTTCGCGCGCCAAATTTAAACGATCACGATACAACGTTGAATCTCGTTACGAGGTTTTTGGGCCTGGCAAGAGTGACCAATCCCAGCAAAGATAAATGGTTGTACGCCTTAAGTCTCACACCGTTAGACAAAATGAAAATTAACGAACTAATGCAGAAAACCACGGATGAAACAGACTGCCCGTTTGATTTCAATTTGCTTGATCAAAAGAGTATTATTTCTTACATTTTATATAATTTGGTGACAAAAGTACGCATTTAAAACACTCTCTTTCTATTGACTAAAAGCAATCTCCCGTTTACACAACACAATTTGATGGAACAGGGGTTTCAGCAGGACTTTCAATAAATCCTAACCTCACTTTTGCCGGTCAAACGCGAACGCGAATGCTGTTTTGTTTGACGCGCAAGCTTGGTTTTCCTGACAACTGACGTCACATTCTTTTCCACCTTGTGTGAGGTTATGTAAACATAAACAATTTATTGACAGTTAAAGTGCCCAAGCACTGCAGGTCCGAAATTTGCAGCAAATTTCTAATCATTTCCCAAAATGCAACGAAAATCCTGCGAGATTTAACAAAATCGCTACATTGTATGTAGGATTTTTTACGATGCGCGCGCATCCATCTATAATTAGAAAATTTTTTTATATGAGTTGTCACATCGTTGTAATATTAAAACGTCATTTAAGAGTAGATGTCAAAAAATTAATTTGACATTTTATTGTTTTAAATGGCATTGCCAACATTAAAACTGTTTGACATGTTTCTAAAAAAAAAATAGACTTAAAAACGGCAGACGATCATAAAATCTTGTATGGAACTTGTCAAAATAAAGCCTCGCTACTACTTAGATTTGGGAATATTTGTTGATAGGTTGCCATAAATTTGGTTAGGTTGGAGACAATGGGATTCTGGTGGAAAACAAAAGATATCCTAACTATGTCAATAATTTAGGTTAGGTTTGCTCATATTAAAATTATTAATATATTTTACCCATAATTAGTGTGAAATAATAAAAGTTTGCTATTCTAAAATGAAGTGGTTTTATCACGGAATAACATTAAGGTGTGTTTTATCATAAAATAATCTTTGGTCTTTGCTAAACCACCCTTGGTTGACAGATGATATGTCAACTTCAAGTTTAACCAACCTTAAGCATTCAAAAATTTGAAAATTTCTATTATGAGCAACATTAAAAAGATAAATTCCCTAAAAGTTTGAATTGTAGAAAACATTTTTTTTTGACATGCACACATTAAACGTACCATGATCTGTTCTCATGTGTCACCCCGTTACAAATAATACCACAGCTACCAACTGTATTTTGTACCAAATTATAGCCCCAGTATGAACCGACGACGCTAAACCTCTCTATTTTAGTATTTAATAAGAAAATAAAACCAACGTCTTCTCAACAATACTTTTACGATACAAGCGCTCCAGAAGAGTCGGAGCGACAACCTAGAAAGAAAAAACAAAAAATAGAGTATGACCAAAGCAAGTGTTGGTTTTGCCTTGCAAGCCCTAGCGTAGAAAAACATCTGATTATTACAGTAGGAAACTGTAGTTACTTAGCTTTGGCAAAAGGTAAGTACTTTACAAACGTTTACTTTTGGGCAAGTCGGTTCCTGTATTCCTGATTTCGTGCCAATTGAATCTAGTTGGTTGCATTTGTTTTAATGTTATCTGTTGTCTATTGTTTTGGAGGTCTCTCCTCACTCTCAGCAAGGACTCCGAAACCCCACTCTGGCGTTTTTCAATCTTGCTACGCGTCTAGGTCAAATCTACTTCCTGTTATCCTGTCTACAGGCTAGTATCTTAAGCCAGATTGGTTAATAACCTACCACGTTGGTGTTACTGGAGTTGAAGACTCAAGTAATACCAACAGAAGAGACAATAGGGGAAACCTAAAGCTGTTGTAGGCAGACTTATTAAACTGATCCTTAGAGTTGTACTAGATTGCTTCTTCTTTGATCACAGAGGAGTAGCATTGTTTTCAGCCTCCTTGTAGCAGAACAGGTGGAAATGGTCTGGCCAGGTTTTCTTTGGGAGATTCAGGGAATTTGGGGAATTATAGCATTTTTTGCTCTTTATCTTGTCAGGTTGCTTCCAAAATATCCGGGTCTTTTAAATCTGTCAGAGACGGCTTGCTTCTAAATTTTGGCAATTGGTCAATAACCTAACACACTGGCTTGCGTACAGGATAATACTAGGGTTGAGGACTCTATTCCCGCGGGTAGGAGATTGAAGGAACAAGCAGGAGCCGGCTTTGGCAGGCACTCTAATCTTTGAAGATAGGCTAGCTTTTACCAGAATATAATCTTGGTGATTTTGGTTCAAAATCGCTTACATTGACACTTGCGGTTGGAACACATGTCGGTTTGTGCCACGCTGATCTGGCACTGTAGTGGAGGGCGGGCACATTTTTTGACGTTTTTTTTCTATCATGATATACGATTTTGGACCAAAATGACAAATCTTATATCTTCTTCTATTCACTTCAATCTTACTTTCTCAAGATTGAGCTATTGTGATTCTTTTAGGAGGTATAGTCGACGAACACTTTCTTATCTGTCCAATCCAACACTACCAAAGTGCTTTGGAGCAACCGGAAGACGTTAAAAGCGAAATAAACCAGTTTAAAGCAGCCCTTCGGAAGTTCTATGCTCGGAATAATGAAGTTCCTGTGTTTTTCGAACGAAATTATAAAACGTCGCACATGCAGCTGCAGTCAGTACCAATTCCGAAAGGGGCCAGTAAAAAACTAAAAGAAATCTTCATGGTGAGGCGCCGTCTAACCCCTCCGGAGACTTTTTCTTTATTATTAGGTTCTTTTTAGGAGGAAGCTGATGCGCATGGGTTCAAGCTGGACGCTTTGGACTCCCATAGTCGTCTGGACCAAGTTCTGAAGCCGAATGTACCATACTTCACAGTGGAACTTCCAAATGAAGTGATATTGTACACGTCAATAAAGGGGGCTTTTCCACTCAATTTTGGCCGGGAGGTTCTAGCGTTGGGGCCCATTCTAGATACACCGACGAGAATAGATTGGAAGGGCTGTATTTTGCAAAAGAATGAAGAGGAAGAGCTGGTTCAGCGCGTGCGCACAGATTTTGAGCCGTTTGATTTTACAGAAGTAAGGTAGCGAGGACCAGATTTTTTGTGTTTTTAATGATGAAAATAAAAGGTTTAATAAAAATATACTTTGTTTTATTAGTACCTCTGTGCACTCTACTTTAATTCATAGCGCTGTAGCTTGAACTACGGGCTACAGAGAAGAACAGGTTCAGCATGCAGAAGCAGGAACCACCACAAATAAACAGAAAGCAGCGAAAGAACAGCAAGAACTGGGGGACATTACGAACAGCAGGCAAGAACCATAACTAACATGAACCAGATGGAACTAGGAACCGCTTAACTAAGTATTCTAGAGAGCAGCACGAACCAGATGCTACAGAAAGCAGCACGGCTAGCAGGAAATACTAGTAACTAGCGCAAACTAAATAGAAGCAAAAACTGGGTGCTACAGAGAACAACACGATCAGCAGACAGAAATCGTACCCAGCTCGCGCCTAATCTAACGGTGAGAAGCACAAACTACGCGCAAAACAGGTGGAACAGCAATTACCTAATCGGTCGGATTTTGAACATGAAGGATTTAGCTCAATTTTTTTCTGAACTACGGGTTATAGAGAACAGGAGGATCAGTATGCAGAAACAGCAACCAGATGGAGCAGAAAACAGCACAACCTGGTACCGCAGCGAACAATGCGAAACAAAAGCTGCAGACAATAGTTCAACCAGTGGACCAAAACCGCACAAACTAAGTGCTCTCGCGAACAGCAAGGATTAGGTGCTAGAAAAAGCAGCACCACTAAGAGGCAGAAACCGTAACAAGCGGGAGCCAGATGCAGACGGAATCAGTAACTAGCACAAGCCGAAACCAGATGAAAAGAGAACAACATAAACTCGGGTTGTTTAGGGAGCAGCACAAACTAAGCACAAATAAAGCAGCACGACTTGTAGGAAGAACCAGTAACTAGCACAAACAAAGAACTACCCGAACTAGGTGCTACAGAGAACAGCACGATCAGAGACGAGAAGCACAAACTAGGTGCTACAGAAAATAGCACAAAACAGGTGGAGCAGCAATTACCTAATAGGTCAGATTTTCAACATAAAGTGACCAAAGTATGTAGCTCATTTTCTTTCTGAACTACGGATTACGAAGAACAGGAGAGCCAGTATGCAGAAACAGCAACCAGCACGAACCAGATGGAACAGAAAACAGCACAACCCGGTACTGCAAAGAACAACACGAAACAAGAACTGCAGGTAATAGTACAACCAGTAGACAGAAACAGCACAAACTAAGTGCTCTGCAAAACAGTAAGGACTATGTGCTAGAAAAAGCCAGCAGCACTGCCTAACAAGTCATATCTCGAACACAAAGTGACTCGAGTATGTAGCTTATGGCCGAACTACGGAGATCTACCAAGTCAGATCAAGTCCGACTATGTTAGATAGACTAGGTAAGACCAGGTGCTAGAAAAGAGCACTGCTAGCAGGCGAAATTAGAAACTAGTACAAACCAAGTGCTCTAGAACATAGCATGAACCAGATGGAGCAACAAATACTTCGTAGACACAAAGTGAAATGTGTAACTTAATGCGTGAGAGCTAGGAGTACCGCACAGATGTCTTAATGCTGGTATTCATAGTCGATGCTCAAGATCAACCTTGGATTCAAGCTTGAGACGCGGTCTCAAGCAAAGACTCCGGCAATGCTCGGGACAGCAAGCAAGGACTTCGACAATGCTCGGGAAAACGTGCGTCTTGCGGAAGTTACCAAAGTAGTCGTTTTTGTGTTGTTAGCTTTAAAATTTAACATTTTGACATGTGAATGTTCGTTGTTATAAAATGCAACACATAATACTCTTCAGTATTTTCCAACGTCAAACAAAACAATGACATAACCTGCAAATGGCGTCTCAAGACAAGTCGGAACCTTGCTCAAGTCCGAGTTGAGTCGGACCCAGTGCGCTTGCTCATTAAGCAAAAATCGCTTTTATTCACACCGTAATTTGATATTTACATTTTGAGATTTGTCTATGAATACCGTCCGGTTCTGAGATCGATATCAGACTCAAGAGATTTTACGAGCATTGCCGAAGTCCTTGCTTGAGACGGAATCAGCGATACGATTTCAAAACGCATGCAATCGCTTTCCCGAGCATTGCCGGAGTCTTTGCTTGAGTCTAAGCTTAAGCTTGATCTTGAGCTACGACTATGAATACCGGCATAAGTCACTCCATGTGGTGATTTTACTAAAATTAGATAGTTTCTAGATACACTACGATGATTTAGAAGCTTAATGTCAGTAATAATACAAATCGGAAGTTTAACACAACATTTTATTAATTTATTACATTTGACATCCTTACAATAGAAAGGTATCTCCCAAAAATGACAGATGTTTTGAATTCAGTTGAGAAGGGTAAATTTTGCAATTTGTCTTACATGATTAACGTTGTGAATGTGTCGTCGAACACAGATAGACTACAGTGTAGAAACCACTGATTTCTTTTTGTTAACATTATTATTATAACAGTCTATAAAATCTATAACATACACCATGCTTCTATACACTTTTTTTTATTATCAATTCGTATTTTTTGGCACTGACCCACGCGGAAGTTAGGGAAGCACATCGTCGTTTACTCGAACGTAGGTTCCCCCTGAAGGCACCTGCCAACACTTTTTTGTATTACCTTTTCCGTACAAAAATAAAAAATTAAGTCTCTTAAACTAAACAGGGGCTGCTGTGGAAGAGACCGAAGCGTTTTTGGCGTGATTGTCTAGCGTAGAGAGAGGTATTTTATTGTGTGAAAGTCAGGTCCGGCCAGGTCAGGTCAGGTCAGGTCAGGTCAGGTCAGGTCCGGTCCGGTCAGGTCAGGTCATGTATTGGATTGCGATTAGGAGGTGTTGAGCCCCCGAGAGCGTAAGGGTACTCATCGGCTGGCCTAGTGCCATCTTGTGCCCAAAAACTGGTCTGATAAATTACTTCTCCCTATCACTTTCGCTCGGTCTATTTCAAGCACCCCCCTATTATACGTTAATCTGGAACGCCTCTCGCGTCAACTTTGACAATCCTCTAGGTTTGTGCCCTTTTTCATAATCGTTCTCGCTTAAATCTCTGGGGTTTAAATCGGAAAATCTACTTGGCGGATGAATCCGTTCGTTGAAACTGGGGGCATGCGAGATACTAAATGTGGTTTCATCGTTGTGACTAGAGTAACCGCTACTGCTGCGTACATGCCTTTTCCCTAACGGAGTGGCCTTGGCCTTGCCTTTTCTCGCCGGGAACGGCTTGCGTCCTATACTGCCTGAAGGAGGCGAGGTTTCTGACGAAGATGTCGAGCCTTCCGCACCTCCTGGAATACATAAGCGTAGGAGGATTATTGTGGGAAAGATGCAGTTTCCCATGCAAAGAAATGTTGGCTATAGACTGTCGGACAAAAAAAGCGATCATAGTACAGCAAGCGGAGGTCATCCGTTTCTCATCTTCTGGTAAATCGCACAAGAAGTGACCTACCACCTAGCAAATATTTACCAGAAAAGGTGTGTTAAAGGAGCCCTCTTGCTATACTATGGTACTGCGATCAGTAGTATAGCAAGCGGGCACTTAAGACACATGCCACCCACTTCTTATACTCAGCAACCTCTTCTGGTGAATTGACAACCACCTTTAACGCACAAGAAGTGACCTATCACCTGGAGAAACATTCACCAAAAAGGGTTGCTAAAACCAGCATGTGTTTGAGAAGCCCGCTTGCTATACTACTGCGATCTGTTGGCATCTGCCTAGTACGAAATGGTTGATTGCCAGCATTTTTTTACGTGGAAGCCTTGAACACTGATCCTTAGACTATTATATAATATTTTTTACCGCGCATTCTATGACTAAAAGACATAAGTTCTTGGCTAGTGGCGCGTCCATCTCCTTCGGAGTCCGAACCGAGAGTATCGTACTCTGAAATAGGCAGGTGTAGAGTTAGTATCTTCTTCACTTCTGAGTCAGTGCTGCCCAGGTTATCAGACTCTGAAATATAATTAAGCGACTATTGATTAAGTACCCTCCGGTGTGGGGTTTTGTAAGTGCGAGCAGCAGTGGCCCCAAAAACAATACATCTACAGGGGTGGTAACAGTGCAAAAAAGTGATTTCTTTCTCTACAAACTACAAGGAGGGAAGAAGGGGCTGGCTTTCTACAAGTTACCTTGGCTCTCTGAATGAGGATCTCTAAGTCTTCCTCCTTTTCTTCGTACTTTGGTGTATTCTGGTTCTTTACTCTGAAAACAAATACTCTCATAATATTCTTGTTCAAATATCCATTGAAATGTGTGTTAGAATGTAGAATAAAACAAAAAATAAATGAAAATCTAATCAAAAATATTATTGTTTATACTAAATAAACTTGACCTCTTGCATCAAAAACTGCACGGTAATAAAAAACAATCGCTAAATAAATACAAATGAAAGAAAAGAAACTTACATGTCCTAACTTAAACTTATCAATAGGTGGTGGTTTAACATCATGATAAACAAAAGAACCGCGTACCGAATGGTACGGTCCACTGTAAACGTTTCCACTGTACGAGCTCTCGCTGTAAGCTGGTTTTGAGAGCTGAAAAGTCGCATAAGGGCAAATATCCTCAATGTAATCCGATGATTCCGCTTTGTAGGTATCTGAATCAATCGCCAGAGGCTGAGGTCCTCTTCCTACTCGCACCGCCAGATATTGTTGGTCTCGGTTCTGCTTGTTTTGGATTTGAGCCATGGACGGGGATTCACCAATGGAGCGACTTTGGCTGTCTCTCTCGCTTCTTATCTCTAAAAAAAACAAGTTTTAGTACTACCAAGCAAGATTTTGTACAAGATCTCACTGTTTCGCCAGAAAAGCGTCGCTACTAGAGCCGCTAGTACTAAAATTGATAGAACTATAGGTACCAAAACTCGAGCGTTTTTGTAGAATGGATGATCACCAGAGTGGGAAACAGGTGGCGCCAGTTCAGGAACAGCTATAAAACTCCTTCATTTAGAAAGTGTTATTCTAAAAATCATAAGAATCGTAGCCAAAATTTTGACTGCTTACCACCCAAAACCGTTAAAGTTGTAAAATTATAAATAGCTTCTGTGGATCCTGCGTTGTTATGCGCTATAATCTTTAGATGGTATTCTGTGGCTGGCCAGAGATCTACAATGCTGAAGATTCTCTCAGTTGGTTTGATGTGATTTGATGCCATGGTCCACGAAGCATGTTTTCCTGCTCGGAATTCTATCCCAAAAGCAACAATTCCACAACCACCATCACCCCAAGAGTCTAACCAAACTGTCACAACAGTAGCATTGACGGTTAACATTTGAGACTGCTTAGGTTTCACAGGTACTAAAATAGAGAAATCAAGAGAAGTTTGGGAGGAAAATGATACTATACCTGTTCCTTTGGTGTGAGCAGTTACAATATCACAAGGCAGGCCAGTACCAATTCGGTTAAAAGCTGTAATATAGAGGAGGTACCGAGTACCGCACCAGAGATTTCGCAGCATGTGTTCATCAGTTCTGGCTGCTATTTGGAGCTCTTCCCAATCACCATGATCCCGCTTGTAATTTATCACATATCCCAGTATAGGAGAGCCACCATTCCCTTGGTCACTCCACCTAACAAAAACCTGATCATTTGCGAAAAATTATTACTAATTTTCCTAGCAAACCTTAAATGTAAGCTATCTGTAAAAGCTTCTACGACATTCAGCACTGGAGCTTCAGGAGGAACCAACACTTTCAAACTATAGCTAATCTCATCTCTCCCATACTGGTTTTCAACGCTACAAGAATAGTTCGCCTGATCAACGTTTTGGATATCTTTGATGACAAGAGTGGCGTTTGGTAGAATTGATCTTCGGCCGCCAACTTCTAGAGGAAGCTCATTCAGTCGCCAAATAGCATTTGGTAGCGGAAGACCCACACGCTTGCAGTGGAGATAGACGTTCTGCTTCCAGGCGGTGACCACTTGTCGGCCAAACGATGATATTTTGGCTGGTACAGTTTTTGATGGGTTTACTGTGATCACTCGGGTGCTTTCTCCTTCGCCGATCTACACCAAAAAAAAAAGTATTAGTCAAAATGCTCTGTAAAGTTTTGGCATAAAACTAAAACAATGAACGCTTAGAGAGGCTGATCTTATATCTTCGAAAACAATGGCTGGTATACTTCGTTGATTCAAATAATCAAAATGCAGAAGCTATTTTGATAGTCAAAGAATGGAATAGATTCAAATCAGATTAAAAAGTAAATAAAGAAAAATGGAGCAAACAAGTGGTACAAAATTTGACAGCGCTTAAAAAAGTAGTTTTGAAAGAAATCTTGTACAACTAGAGCTGTTGCAATTCAACCACTATATTTGATTGCAAAAAAACTAGTTTTTGAGAGGAATCTTGTACAACTAGAGCTGTTGCAATTTGACCACTAGCACGTTCTTAAAAATCATTCATCTTTCAGTGCAAAAAAACTAGTTTTTGAGAAGAATCTTGTACAACTAGAGCTGTTGCAATTTAACTACTATCTTTCATTACAAAAAAACTAGTTTTTGAAAAGAATCTTGTACAACTAGAGCTATTGCAATTTAACTACTATCACGTTCTTGAAAATCATCCATCTTTCAATGCAAAAAACTAGTTTTTGGGAAGAATCTTGTACAACTAGAGCTGTTGCAATTTAACCACTATCTTTCATTGCAAAAAAACTAGTTTTTGAAAAGAATCTTGTACAACTAGAGCTATTGCAATTTGACCACTAGCACGTTCTTAAAAATCATTCATCTTTCAGTGCAAAAAAACTAGTTTTTGAGAAGAATCTTGTACAACTAGAGCTGTTGCAATTGAACCACTATATTTGATTGCAAAAAAACTAGTTTTTGAGAAGAATCTTGTACAACTAGAGCTATTGCAATTTAACTACTATCACGTTCTTGAAAATCATCCATCTTTCAATGCAAAAAACTAGTTTTTGGGAAGAGTCTTGTACAACTAGAGCTGTTGCAATTTAACTACTATCTTTCATTGCAAAAAAACTAGTTTTTGAAAAGAATCTTGTACAACTAGAGCTATTGCAATTTAACCACTAGCACGTTCTTGAAAATCATTCATCTTTCAGTGCAAAAAAACTAGTTTTTGAGAAGAATCTTGTACAACTAGAGCTGTTGCAATTTAACTACTATCTTTCATTACAAAAAAACTAGTTTTTGAAAAGAATCTTGTACAACTAGAGCTATTGCAATTTAACTACTATCACGTTCTTGAAAATCATCCATCTTTCAATGCAAAAAACTAGTTTTTGGGAAGAATCTTGTACAACTAGAGCTGTTGCAATTTAACCACTATCTTTCATTGCAAAAAAACTAGTTTTTGAAAAGAATCTTGTACAAGTAGAGCTGTTGCAATTTAACCACTAGCACGTTTTTGAAAATCATCCATCTTTTAGTGCAAAAAAACTAGTTTTTGAGAGGAATCTTGTACAACTAGAACTATTGCGATTTAACCACTAGCACGTTCTTGGATTGGAAAAACAATTCAAGTGATTGGTGGCTCTAGCTGTTTTAATTAGAATTTGTGTGAAAAAAATTTATATATTTTCTGCATCTAAGTTAATAAACTTGGTAGGTTTTAGTATTTTTTTTATTTGATATTGTGATGATTTAGTACATACCCTTGTAGAAGCTGTCACCCAGAACTCCAGCGTCGCCGAATCCTTAACCCTTGGTATTTCGTGCATTTCAACACTTGAGCTTAATACCCTTTTATGGGTCCCTTCTTCCCGTCCATCTTCCATTTGACTCATGTAGAATGTGTATCCGACCAACGGTCCATTACTGAATTTTGGCGGCAGCCATGACACCAGTATTTTATCGGGGGCGCTCAGGACGGCTTTAATATCCGCTGGTGCAGATGGCACTATAAATTTTCATTGAATGTATAGAGCCATCACAACAACAACAAAAAATTCATGAGACGAAATTGATCAATATTTTACTTTAGGGATCTGTTTGTGGAAAGAAATTAGATAAAGGAACGATGAACATTTATTAGTTTTTATAGACTCGGGCTTAATGGGGCTTTTATTTACTTTTCTGGAAGGAATAATGGGAGTTTTGCATGATACAAGGTATACATTATATACATTATAATTACAAAACTTACATTATGAGTGACATATAACCATAAAAACCTTTTTTTAACTACATGATAAATTAAAAGATGCGTGCTGATGAGTTTTAACAATATATCTTTTTTTTTTCTTCATTTTTTCTTGTTTTAACTACTTTGCGGTCTTGTGTTTTTTTTGCAATCACCCAATACCAACTTAAAAAAAAAATATTTTTATTACCATCTTCTTCGGTTTGACAATAGGTCGGCGTAGACCTCACTCCGTCACCACTTGACGTGAATGCTAGAACTGTCATGCTGTAATTGGTGTGTTTCCTCAAGCCTGATATGGTTGTCCGCAATTGGCTAATGATTTTTGTTTGTTGATCGTCATTGGCTGAAATATTAGATCTAAATAAAGGGTTGTCTAATAAATAGAATAGTGCGCGTTACGTCACGTAGCGTGACGAATTACATCGCATTTCATTTTTACAAAGCAAAATTGTTTTTTTTAACAGTATTCTTATAATTTGACAGTTAAATAGACGCTAAAAAAAAAGAAAGTGACAAAAAAAGTTATTCTTTTGTTTATTAAATTGTTATTTTTTGGAAAATAAATCTCAATTAGTTAGAGCAAAATTATTCAAAACTAAGCCTATTAGACTTAAACATATTTTGTGCTTATTAGATTATTGCCTGAAAAATTAGATCTAAAAAAAGATTTGTCTAAATATAGTGATGACGCGTTACGTCACAAAATGTGACAAATTGACACTACATTTTAGCTTTTAGACGTAACATAAAAAATATTTTTTTCAATATCAAGTGTCCCATTTTTATTCGATTTTTGAGTTTGCTAAAAAACCAATTTTTGAAAAATCACGTTCTTGAAATTGAAAAATATTTTTTATACCGGGTGTTTTGCTTTTGTTTAACAAATTCTAAACATTTATTGCTAAAAAACAAAAGACTTATCTATAAAAAACAAAAGATAAATAGAGGAAAATTTGTCGTAGAAAATAAAAAAAAAGAATGTCTGTGAAGGACATACCAAACCATTCTCCTGCGGAATGATAAGTAACTTTATATCCCTGAAGAATCCCATTACATCCCTCGGGCAACGGTGGTTCCCATGATATGTGAAGACTTTGTGAGCTTAGCACTGAGCACTGGACGTTGAGAGGCGGTAGTGTAGGGGAGTCTTCCAGAGTCCTGGCGGTTACTGGATCACTAGCCGGTCCCGATCCTCGACTGTTGTAAGCCTTCCAACAAATTAAATTATATAAAATTATTTGTTTTTTGCTGGCCAGGATTAGCAACCAGTAAATTTGTCTCTAGCGCCAACTCCTGGAGTTCTAACGAAAAAAAAAAAGTAACGAAATGTCACGCGCAAAGTCAATCAAGCCATCTAGTAGAGTACTACAACATTGACGTCATGTTTAATTGTCATAAGGTTTTCTATTCTGTGACGAATTGTCATGCGCAAAGTCAATCAAGCCATCTAGTAGAGTACTACAACATTGACGTCATGTTTAATTGTCATAAGGTCTTCTATTCTGTGACGAATTGTCATGCGCAAAGTCAATCAAGCCACCTAGTAGACTACTACAACATTGAAGTCATGTTTAATTGTCATAAGGCTTTCTATTCTGTGACGAATTGTCATGCGCAAAGTCAATCAAGCCATCTAGTAGAGTACTACAACATTGACGTCATGTTTAATTGTCATAAGGCTTTCTATTCTGCGATAAAAAGTGACGAATTGTCATGCGCAAAGTCAATCAAGCCACCTAGTAGAGTACTACAGCATTGACGTCATGTTTAATTGTCATAAGGTTTTCTATTCTGTGACGAATTGTCATGCGCAAAGTCAATCAAGCCATCTAGTAGAGTACTACAACATTGACGTCATGTTTAATTGTCACAAGGCTTTCTATTCTGCGATAAAAAGTGACGAATTGTCATGCGCAAAGTCAATCAAGCCACCTAGTAGAGTACTACAGCATTGACGTCATGTTTAATTGTCATAAGGCTTTCTATTCTGCGATAAAAAGTGACGAATTGTCATGCGCAAAGTCAATCAAGCCACCTAGTAGAGTACTACAGCATTGACGTCATGTTTAATTGTCATAAGGTTTTCTATTCTGTGACGAATTGTCATGCGCAAAGTCAATCAAGCCATCTAGTAGAGTACTACAACATTGACGTCATGTTTAATTGTCATAAGGTCTTCTATTCTGTGACGAATTGTCATGCGCAAAGTCAATCAAGCCACCTAGTAGACTACTACAACATTGAAGTCATGTTTAATTGTCATAAGGCTTTCTATTCTGTGACGAATTGTCATGCGCAAAGTCAATCAAGCCATCTAGTAGAGTACTACAACATTGACGTCATGTTTAATTGTCATAAGGCTTTCTATTCTGTGACGAATTGTCATGCGCAAAGTCAATCAAGCCATCTAGTAGAGTACTACAACATTGACGTCATGTTTAATTGTCATAAGGCTTTCTATTCTGCGATAAAAAGTGACGAATTGTCATGCGCAAAGTCAATCAAGCCACCTAGTAGAGTACTACAGCATTGACGTCATGTTTAATTGTCATAAGGTTTTCTATTCTGTGACGAATTGTCATGCGCAAAGTCAATCAAGCCATCTAGTAGAGTACTACAACATTGACGTCATGTTTAATTGTCATAAGGTCTTCTATTCTGTGACGAATTGTCATGCGCAAAGTCAATCAAGCCACCTAGTAGACTACTACAACATTGAAGTCATGTTTAATTGTCATAAGGCTTTCTATTCTGTGACGAATTGTCATGCGCAAAGTCAATCAAGCCATCTAGTAGAGTACTACAACATTGACGTCATGTTTAATTGTCATAAGGCTTTCTATTCTGTGACGAATTGTCATGCGCAAAGTCAATCAAGCCATCTAGTAGAGTACTACAACATTGACGTCATGTTTAATTGTCATAAGGCTTTCTATTCTGCGATAAAAAGTGACGAATTGTCATGCGCAAAGTCAATCAAGCCACCTAGTAGAGTACTACAGCATTGACGTCATGTTTAATTGTCATAAGGTTTTCTATTCTGTGACGAATTGTCATGCGCAAAGTCAATCAAGCCATCTAGTAGAGTACTACAACATTGACGTCATGTTTAATTGTCATAAGGCTTTCTATTCTGCGATAAAAAGTGACGAATTGTCATGCGCAAAGTCAATCAAGCCACCTAGTAGAGTACTACAGCATTGACGTCATGTTTAATTGTCATAAGGTTTTCTATTCTGTGACGAATTGTCATGCGCAAAGTCAATCAAGCCATCTAGTAGAGTACTACAACATTGACGTCATGTTTAATTGTCATAAGGTCTTCTATTCTGTGACGAATTGTCATGCGCAAAGTCAATCAAGCCACCTAGTAGACTACTACAACATTGAAGTCATGTTTAATTGTCATAAGGCTTTCTATTCTGTGACGAATTGTCATGCGCAAAGTCAATCAAGCCATCTAGTAGAGTACTACAACATTGACGTCATGTTTAATTGTCATAAGGCTTTCTATTCTGCCATAAAAAGTGACAAATTGTCATGCGCAAAGTCAATCAAGCCACCTAGTAGAGTACTACAACATTGACGTCATGTTTAATTGTCATCAGGCTTTCTATTCTGCCATAAAAAAGTGACAAATTCTCATGCGCAAAGTCAATCAAGCCACCTAGTAGAGTACTACAACATTGACGTCATGTTTAATTGTCACAAGGTTTTCTATTCTGTGACGAATTGTCATGCGCAAAGTCAATCAAGCCATCTAGTAGAGTACTACAACATTGACGTCATGTTTAATTGTCATAAAGCGTTATTACATGTATAATTACTAAATTAATTGACTTTGTAAGTAATGTCGTAACAAGTAGTAACGCGTATAACGTCTATTCAGAAATGCGTTTTTCTATTCCTTGATATTCCCTTCTAATCCCTTTTTTATGTAGATGAAGTTTAGTTGGCAATATTTATTATTTTGTACAATACACAACTGTCTGATGGGATAGTATGCGGAATAACTTAAATATTAGATGAAACCTTTTACCTGTACTATGATCCCGTAGGTTCTATACTTGTTCAATCCCTGGAGCACTGCTTCGCCCCCATAATGCGGTCTAACTTCGACGCTCTTAAAAGTATATGACTGCCCTATGTTGTTAGTATCATCAGCGGACACCTCCTGATACCCGACGTGATATCCCAGAAGATTACCATTCCAGGTTTCCCTGTTTGGGGGCTCCCAAGTGACCACCAATTCAGTTGAGCTTTTTGGTTCGGCTCTGATATCAGTTGGGGCGCCGCTAGGCACTGCGAATTAAAGCTTAATCAGCTCAGTTTCACTTGATTAAAATCAGAGTTGAATAGACCACCAACTAAAGGGTCTAAATGAGAAATAAAATCCCTTTTTAGGGTGTTTTTTTACAAAACTGTACAGAAAAGTAATCAGTGTTTACAATATTATAACTACGAAATGTTTTTTGAGACAAATTCGTCTCAAAATTGCTGATAGCGAAATCCCACTTCTGATGTTAAAGAAACAGAGTAACGCCTAAAATTGAATTACTGATTTCAAAGTTCTTAATCTACATCAAGTTTCCGCTTTCGAAAAGTAAATTATGTTGTTACACGAAGGTGGTAAATAAGATTTTGTGGGAATTTTTAAATACACTTTCTATTTTCGTCTCGACGTTCGTTGGAAAAAGTGGCGTCAGACCGGTAAATTGGTAATTGGATTCGCGTTTGGGATTAGATTACCTTCCTCCAGTGTGCTCACTTGAACCATCTGACTGGGGTCGCTAAGTCCGAGGCGGTTCTCCGCCAGAATCCTTAAATGGTACACTTGAGCAGGACGCAGGTTCTGGAGGGTGGTCGATGTTTGCGATCCTGGAACGGTGACTTTCGATGGTTGATTTGGCCATGCTTCTGCGAATGATTTAAACAAGCCAATTACTGGAGGGATTTAGTTATGCGACTATTCAAAGTGCTTCGGGCAATATTGGAAAATGATATTTGAGTTTAATTTATAATGAGCCAATTAATATAATAGTTATTGGAAAGTTTATTACAGTGAGAAAATTTAAATTTGTTTAGCAATCAACTATTAGCAATTTTGCACAAAAATTGTCCAAATTGCTAGAAAATAATCATTTGAAATTAGGCAGAACATATAGTTTCTTCACGATGGCACACCACCACATTATCGTCCAACAACTCAATTGTTTAAATAATGTTTTTTTTAATAAATGTATAAGATAAATCAGTTTTGTTGCTTGACCACTCGGCTCGTCTGACTTCCATCTCGGTGAATATTATTGCACATACACGTTATATCACGAAACGAAAGTATGGTTACGCACCCTCCGGGTGCTTAACCAGAAGAGGGTTGCTTGCGGCAACGTGTATGAACCTAAAAGAGTTGCCTTCGGCAACCATAGAACAAACACATTTTTTTTTTATTAGATTATTGTTTATTTATTTATTGTGATATATTTTTATTTATTCCTTCTTGTGCTGATTACGGTTTGCATGCGACAACATTTATATAAGCCTAGCCTATTATTATTTATCTTCAAAATTAATATTACTAATTATTATTTTTGTTGTTGTTTGTTTTCTATTACTATATTTTTATTTCATCTTTCTTATGCTTACTCTACTCTCTTAAATGTAAAGCAAACATAAAACAACCATATTTTGTATTTATTAAAAAAATTTATTAGATTTTATAAATTACTAGCTGGCCCGGCAAACTTCGTTCCGCCTTAGTTTTGTTATTTTATTTTTGATTTTTATTAAGGTCTTAAGGCCCCGTAGGGCCGATCTTAAGGCCCCCTTAGGGGGCCGGGTGTAAGATCGAGTTATCGGCCCCCTGCGGGGGCCGTTTTTAGAACTTTTTTCTTTACCCTCTTTCCCCCCTCTTTCCTCTTTTTTTCCCTTCTTTTTTTCTCTCTCCCCTCCTCCTTCTTTTTTTCATTTTTTCTTTTTTTTTTCGGTCGTTTTCCTTCATTTCCTTTCTTTTTTATTATTTTTTTCTTCTTTTTCTTTTTCTTTTTTTTTGTTTTTTTTTGTTTTTTTTTTTACTGCTTTTTTCTTTTTTTTTTTCGATTTTTTTCAATTATCTTGTTTTTTTCTTCTTTTTTTCTATATTCTCTTTTTTTACCGCTTTTTTCTCTATTTTTATACTTTTTTTCTTTTTTTTTCCTACGTTTTTCTTTATTTTTCTTTATTTTCCTTCTTTTTTCTTCTTGTTTTCTATTTTCTTCTTTTTTTTCTATTTTTTGCTTTTTTCTTCTTTTTTCCTGCTATTTTCTTCTTCTTCTCTATTTTCTTCATTTTTTATTTTTTCTTCTTCCTTTTCTTCTTTTTTTCCTATTTTCTTCTTTTTTACTGTTTTTTTCTTCTTTTTTTCCATTTTTCTTCTTTTTCCGTTCCGCCTTAGTTTTGTTATTTTTTTTTTTATTTTTATTAAGGTCTTAAGGCCCCGTAGGGCCGATCTTAAGGCCCCCGTAGGGGGCCGGGTTTAAGATCGAGTTATCGGCCCTTAAAAAATGTCTTTGTTATAAAAAATCCTTAATCTCTTTGTTAATAAAAAGTATTCTATTCTTTTCATTCAAATCCAGTCATCATAATTTTCCATACCAACTTAATCGGTCATGCACACACACGATTCAATTCCATCAAATTCAGTCCAATTTCGTCGCTTCCAATGAAATTGTACTGCACCGTTGAGTCGTCAGTGGCCAACTAAAGAGTGGGTAGTGCACTTAACATGTAAACGCACTATCCGACTTTGGTTGGTGGTGGAGGAGTGGATCGATTTATTTGGAACGGTAATTTGCCGAGCCTCACCGAACGTTTCCGACATCGCAACGTTCGGTGAGGAACCGTTTCAAGAAAAGGGCTATTTTTAGAGTTTTTCCAGCAATAATTCTAATTTTTCTCGCCGTAAAAACCATCCTTGAACTTCAACGAACATTTTAAAAAAAGATTTGGCCAAATTGGTCTAGGCGTTGTTGAGTTATGCGCTTACCAACACATTTTGCGATTCATTTTTATATTATAGATACTTGTTTTTTTTTCATTATTTATCTTTATTTTTTTCTTATTTTTTTTTGTAATATGTTTTTATTTATTCTTTTTTATACTTGTTCTACTCGCTTATATTAAAGTTTGTCTGCGGCAACATATATAAATCTATTATTATTTATTTTTAAAAATACTTTTACTATTCGTTATTATTTTATATTTTTTGTTTTTCTTTATATTTTTTTATTTATTTTTGTATTTACCCTACTCTCTTATTTTATATTTAATATAAACCATATTTGGTTTTTATTAAGAAACTTTGTATCAGATTTTTTTTTCTTCCTTTTTATTTTTTTTATTTTCATATTAATTTTATTACTATAATTTTTAAAAATAATATTATTATTTTATAACATTTTTTTTAATCATCATGTATATATTTTTTATTTACTTTTTCTTGTGCTTACCATACTCTCTTATATGTAAAACAATAAAACAACTATTTTTTTTTATTAATAATGACAAATTTGAACCAAAATTGAAAAAAACATTTTTTTTTGTTATTTTTTCTGATTTTTAAAGATTAAGAATGATAGCGACTGCTATAGAACAGAAAAAAAACTGGTTAAATCGCAAAAAAATCAGATAATTTTAACAAAAAACACAAAATAATGAGTCATTTCAGCCAAAATTGAGAAAAAACAATTTTTTGTTTTTTGGCGCCATTTTTTAACATTTTTATTAAAAACTATAATTGTTCTATTTTTTGTGAATCTTTCAGACTTTTTTTATAATAATTTAAGTAAATTGTTAATTTAATATAATTAAAACAAGCCGCCTGATTGGCCAATTTTCAAGAAAATTTATACCCGGCGCCTCCGCCATTATTGAACATTTTTAAGTTTTTTCTAAAATTCTGTTCAGTTTTTTGACTATTTACATTTATATAAACCTAGCCTATTATTATTTATCTTTAAAATTAAAATTACTAATTATTATTGTATTATTATAATTTTTGTTGTTGTTTGTTTTCTATTACTTTATTTTTTATTTTATCTTCCATATGCTTACCCTTCTCTCTTAAATGTAAAGCAAACATAAAACAACCATTTTTTGTATTTATTAAAAAACTTTTATTAATTATACTTATTCCTTTTTCATTGTTTTTCTTTCTTTCTCATTTTTTTTTTGTAATACAGCCAGCATATTATTAAATTTCTTTTTTCTTCTTTTATTTGTTATCTATTTTTATTTATTCTTTTTTGTACTTGTTCTACTCGCTCGTATTAAAGTTAGTATGCGGCAACAAATATATAAATCTATTATTATTATTTTTAAAAATACTTTTACTATTCGTTATTTTTTTATAATTGTTGTTTTCAATTTCTTTTTCATTATATTTTTTTATTTATTTCTCTTCGTACTTACTCTACTCTCTTACTTCATATTTAATATAAACCATATTTGGTTTTTATTAAAAAACATTGCCTTCGGCAACAATAAAACAATTTTTTTTTTATTAATAATGACAAATTGAAACTAAAATTGAAAAAAAAACTTTTTTTTGTTTATTTTTCTGAATTTTAAAGATTAAGAATGATAGCGATTGCCATAGAACCGAACAAAAACTGGTTAAATCGCAAAAAATTCAGATAATTTTAACAAAAAACACAAAATAATGAGTCATTTGAGCCAAAATTTAGAAAAAACAATTTTTTGTTTTTTGGCGCCATTTTTCAACATTTTTCTTAAAAACTATAATTGTTCTATTTTTTGTGAATCTTCCAGACTTTTTTTATAATATAAATCTATTATTATTTATTTTTAAAAATACTTTTACTATTCGTTATTTTTTTATAATTTTTGTTTTTAATTTCTTTTTCATTATATTTTTTTATTTATTTCTCTTTGTACTTACCCTACTCTCTTACTTTATATTTAATATAAACCATATTTGGTTTTTATTAAAAAACTTTGTATCATATTTTTTTCTTCCTTTTCATTTTTTTTATTTTTATATTAATTTTATTACTATAATTTTTTAAAAAATTATTACTATTTATTATTATTTTATATTACTTTTTTCAATCATTATTTATATATTTTTTATTTATTCCTTCTTCTGCTTACCATACTCTTTTATACGTAAAACATTGCCTTCGGCAACAATAAAACAATTTTTTTTTATTAATAATGTCAAATTTGATCCAAAATTAAAAAAAAACATCTTTTTTTGCTATTTTTTTCTGAATTTTAAAGATTAAGAATGATAGCGATTGCCATAGAACCGAACAAAAACTGTTAAATCGCAAAAAATTGAGATAATTCTAACAAAAAACACAAAATAATGCGTCATTTGAGCCAAAATTTAGAAAAAACAATTTTTTGTTTTTTGGCGCCATTTTTCAACATTTTTCTTAAAAACTATAATTGTTCTATTTTTTGTTAATCTTCCAGACTTTTTTTATAATAATTTAAGTAAATTGTGAATTTAATATAATTAAAACAAACCTGATTGGCCAATTTTTAAGAAAATTTAAACCCGGCGCCTCCGCCATTATTCAACATTTTTTAAAATTTTTACTAAATGTTCAATTTTTTGATTATTTTCTTAATCATTTGACAATTGTTGTAAAAGTCATTAAGCGTGTAATTGACTTACTGATGAGTGTTTATGAGTCCGAAACATGTTTGAGTCTTTAAATAAATAAATTTGCTCTAACTTTAGTCTAAGAGTCTTGGAGAGCTTATCTTTCTATTCTGGCAAGCAATTACCTGATCCAGGCTTGTACTGTACAATGTAGTTGGTGATGGGACCATTCCCGGAATAGGGTTGCGTCCAAGATATGCCTATCGATCTGGACAGCTGGTCCATTACCCTCACATTTCTCGGCGGTTCTGGAATCTCCTGGACGATCAATTGAATATTCATGTCGTCATTTCCGTAAGCGTTCGTAGCGGAGCACGTAAATATTCCCGTATCCTGCCTAATGGTCCTTTCAATCCCCAGCTCCGAGACCATTCCTTCAACTAACTGTTGTTCCCTGATGGAATAGCGCTGATCCACCCCATTTGATATGTGCTGTCCAGCCATCTTCCACAGTATTTCCATGGGATTGTCGCCCAGAACTGAGCATTGGAGATGGGCCTGTTCCCCTTTAACTACTTGAACAGTCTTTGATTTCTGGATAAAATGAGCAGGGGCTGGAAGAAAAACTTAAATTTCGAAAAAAAAAAACCAAAAAATCGACAAACCTACCGTTTACTTTTAGAAAAATTACTTTACTAAGGCCGGCTCCAATGTTGTTTTTGGCCTCGCAGAGATATGGTCCTTCATTTTCTTTTGATATGTGGAGAAAATTTAACGAACCGTTCTGGAATTGTTGCACGTTGGGTTCGAAAAGAAAGTCTTTGTATTCACCTGGCTGCTCGCCTTAAAACAAAAAACAAAATTTTTAATAATACAGAACGGCTTCACTTTTTGAAATAGAAGGGTGTGTAAGGATTTCTATGACATTGCTACTGCTAAAAACTCATGTTTAGCTGAAACAAAATAGAAAGAGAGTTACTCGAGCGCGAAAAAATATTGTCCGAGGAAACAAAGCCAATAGAAAAAGATCGGGGAAGGTATTATCTTCAAATGTGGATTAATAAGTAAAAACGTGCTTGAGTAGGAGAAAATTTTGTGCGTAAAAAACACTAACAGAAAAAATATTACTGCACAAACAGGAAAAAAAAGCAGTAAAATAATGTCCTTTAATAAATATCAAAAAAAAAAAAAAATTGTTATAAAAAGTTTTTAGCCGCACGTGTCATTTTTAGCCGCCGCACGTGATATCTCTAGCCGCAGTATGTGCTGTTTTAAGCCGCATCCGAATTTTTGGCAATTTTGTTATTTTAAAAAATGGTAACTTAATTGCAGCTATGTGTTATCTTTAGAAAATAAAAAAAAGAAAAAAAGGTTTTTTTAAATGCGTCATATCATATTTAGATAACTATTGCTAAAAACTCATTTTTAGCTGAAACAAAATAGAAAGAGAGTTACTCGAGCGCGAAAAAATATTGTCCGATGAAACCGAGCCAATAGAAAAAGATTGGGGAAAGTGTTATCTTCAACTGTGGATAAATATCATCTTCAATAAGTAAAAACTTGCTTGAGCAGGAGAGAATTTTGTGCGAAAAAAAACACGAACAGAAAAAATATTACTGCACAAACAGGAAAAAAAAGCAGTAAAATAATGTCCCTTAATAAATATCAAAAAAAAAAAATTGTTAAAAAAAGTTTTTAGCCGCACATGTCATTTTCAGCCGCCGCACGTGATATCTCTAGCCGCAGTACGTGTTGTTTTAAGCCGCATCCAAATGTTTGGCAATTTTGTTATTTTAAAAGATGGCAACTTATTTGCAGCTATGTGTTATTTTTAAAAAATTAAAAAATAAAAAAAAGATTTTTTTAACTGCGTCATATCATATTTAGATAGCTATTGCTATAAACTTATTTTTAGCTGAAACAAAATAGAAAGAGAGTTACTCGAGCGCGAAAAAATATTGTCCGATAAAACAGAGCCAATAGAAAAAGATCGGGGAAAGTGTTATCTTCAACTGTGGATAAATATCATCTTCAATAAGTAAAAACTTGCTTGAGCAGGAGAAAATTTTGTGCGAAAAAAAAACACTAACAGAAAAAATATTACTGCACAAGCAGGAAAAAAAAGCAGTAAAATAATGTCCCTTAATAAATATCAAAAAAAAAAATATTTGCTAAAAAAAGTTTTTAGCCGCACGTGTCATTTTCAGCCGCCGCACGTGATATCTTTAGCCGCAGTACGTGTTGTTTTAAGCCGCATCCGAATTTTTGGCAATTTTGTTATTTTAAAAAATGACAACTTATTTGCAGCTATGTGTTATTTTTAAAAAATAAAAAATAGAAAAAATGTTTTTTTTTAACTGCGTCATATTATATTTAGATGCAGCATGTGTTTATATCAAGCCGCTTTACGTATTATTATTATTTAGGTGTTATTTTTAAGGGAGGCTATGTGCCATCTTCAGTAGCTAGTAACTTAGTTTTCAGCAGTTATAATTGTAGCACATCTTTAACAAGTGTTATCTGGCTGCAGCACACCGTAATCTCTAGCTGTAGTACGTGTTATTTTTAGCCGCGATATTTTAATCGCCATTAATGGCGATTAAAATATCGCCATGATATTTTACGTGATATTTTATCCGCAACTAGGCGCCATCTTCAGAGAGTAGAAAATTAGAAAAAGTGTCATTTTTAACCGCGTTACGTTGAAATAGAAATAATTGTAACTTTTAGCTAGAATACGTGTCATTTTTAGCCGCAGCAAGCTTTTTTAGCTGCTATACGTCTTATTTTTAGCCGCAGCTTTGTCTCATCTTCAGTAAGTGAAAAGTTTTTTAGTTTTATATAATTTTTAACCGTAATACGTGCTATGTGTCATTTTTAGTTGCGGCATGTGTTATTATTAGCTGCAGCACGTATTATATCTACCGCAGCACGTGCCATGAGTCATTTTTAGTTGGCGCACGTGCTATTATCAGCCGCAACACGTATTATATCTAGCCGCAACAGGTGTTATTTTCAGCCGCGGCACGTGATATCTCTAGTTGCAGTACGTGTCATTTTTAGCCGCAATATTTTATCCGCAACTAGACGTCATCTTCAAAGAGTAGAAAAGTTAGAAAAAGTGTTATTTTTAGCTGCAATACGTGTCATTTTCAGCTGCAGCTTTGACTCATCTTCAGTTAGTAAAGAGTTTTTTAGTTTTATATCATTTTTAAGCGCAACACGTGCCATTTTTAGTCGCGGCACGTGTTATTATTAGCCGCAGCACGTATTATATCTAGCCGTAGCACGTGTCATTCTTGGCCGCAGCAAGCTTTTTTTAGCTGTTATACGTCTTATTTTTAGCCGCAGCTTTGTCTCCTCTTGAGTAAGTAAAAAGTTTTATATCATTTTTAACCGCAATACGTGCCATGTGTCATTTTCAGTTGCTGCATGTGTTATTATTAACCGCAGCACGTATTATATCTACCACAGCACGTGCCATGAGTCATTTTTAGTTGCCGCACGCGCTATTATTATCCGCAATACGTATTATATTTAGCCGCAACACATGTTATTTTCAGCCGCGGCACGTGATATCTCTAGCCGCAGACCGTATCATATTTAGCCGGGGTTTTTTATTCGCAACTAAGCGTCATCTTCAAAGAGTAGAAAAGTTAGAAAAAGTGTCATTTTTAGCTGCAATACGTGTCATTTTCAGCTGCAGTTTTGTGTCATCTTTAGCCAGTGAAGAGTTTTTTAGTTTTGTATCATTTTTAAGCGCAACACGTGCCATTTTTAGTTGCGGCACGTGTTATTATTAGCCGCAGCACGTATTATATCTAGCCGCAGCACGTGTTATTTTTAGCCGCGGCGCGTATTATTATTAGACGCGGCTTATCCATTGTTACCGTATTGAGTGATCTCTCACCTACTGATTTCTTCCAGGTTACAACAGGCTTAGGATATCCATCAGCTTGGCAATGCAGGACTGCTTCATGTCCGGAAGCAGCACTGGAATCGGCAGGCTCTACAGTCCATCTAGGAGGCACTATTAAATGTAAAAAAAAAACAATTTATTTTAAAATTAATTTTTGTTTCAGTAAATCACTTACCGTTTACCGTCAGAGGAACAATATATTTCTCAGCGCCGGCAACATTGCTTGCAATACAAGTGTAATTTCCGGAGTGAGCGGAAGTTACCTGTTCGATAATTAAAGACGAGGAAAACTCATCGATCCTTCTTATTACCGTTCCCAATGCTAAACTATTCGAAACGGCTTTTCCTACGACAAAAGGAAATAGAAGTTTATTTTCAGCATTTTCCTAAATAAACTAAGTGTCTGTTATTAAAATTTCAGTAAATAAAAAGCGCATATTCAGTAAATAAACGTATTCAGCCAATCAAGAACGATGGGCGTTTCTAGAAATGAAACAATTCAAACGCTTTTTTTTTAAATTTTACTAGGTAAAAGATGCATATAGTAAGATTTTTATTGGCTTAACTATATGCTCTAATCTAACTAACAAAAAAAGTATTCAGTCAATCAAGAAAAATGGGCGTTTCTAGAAATAAAACAAGTCGAACGCATCATTTTAGATTTTTTTCTAATAAATTAATACTTAATTAACATTTATTGTATTATTTTTTGTTAAAGTGTTTGTCTTGCTGTCATAATTAGCATTTCATGTTTCCGCATATCAAATGTTTATTATTCAACAATTTATTTTATTTATCTATTAGATCTCGGTGGCCACAAGATTGTCGTTTACTTGTAGATATAAGAAAGTATTTTATAAAAGAATCCAGTTGATGTCGAGTGAGGGAGAGCTCTTTGTGAACAGGGTGGCGCTTTAAGAGCTTGTCATTTGTGATCAAAACACCTTCTTTTCGGCATAATAATAGAAAAAAAAGAGGTTTTATAGTTTTTTCACTTACCATTCCTCTCCCATCGGAACGTTATCGGCAAATCGCCCTCCATAATTTGGCAGGTGATGGCGGCGCGCATTCCCTCCCGCAGGAGATCCGTCATCGGATTTATTGGGAGGATCTTCGGCGGAACTGCGATGAAAAATTATCAAAAACGTGCCAAAGCATTAATCAAACAACATCGAATGCTGACGACAATAATAATAAAAATTGAAAATGGACGAATGCGAAAACAAACAAATATTTACATCGATGGCCATTAGTGTGCCAAATGCAACTCAGGCATGATGAATATCTTTATGGATGGATGTGTCGCGTTCTGTCACAGCCAAAAACGAAAATTGAAAATTGAAAAATGCCGACTAAACGCTTAAAACTTATAGAGACACTAATGGCTTTAATCTGTCGTTTTGATTTATCAATTTTTTATTTTTTTTTAATTTTTATGGACTTATAGCAAATTGGCAGAAATATTTGTAATTTTTGTTCAAAATTGCGCTTTGAGAAGCCACTTTTTTCAAAAATGTTAAAAATCTAAATTGCGATAGATAGATAAATCCAAATTTAAGAATTATGACACTTCAAAAGCTCAAAAAAATTGCTACTTTTTTTTTTAGAAATTTTATTAACTTTAAAATGATAAAAAAGATAATAATTGTACATAAACAACACAAAAATAAAATAGTTATAAAAAACATAATGAAGAGCTAAAGTAGCTAAGAAAGTAAAAAAGAAATCCAAGAACGAAAAAAGTGAAATAAGAAAAAACATAATAAATTTAGAAAAAAAAACTAATTTATCAAAAAAATTTGGCATAAAATAGATTGTTGCATCAAGAAAAACAAAAGAAGAAATTTATAAAAAAGTTTTCAGAACTAAGCAGTTTTTTGTTTTTTTTTTTTTCATAATTTTAAAGAATAATAATGATAGCGATTGCTATAGAACGTCACATTGATCTATTTACTAAAAATTTTGAATTTGGCGCGTCCACCATTTTTAAAAGTTAATAAAATATTACAAAAAAATTACTCATTTGAAGCAAAATTGAAGAAAACATCTTCATTTTGTTATTTTTTCTTGATTTTAAAGATTAAGAGTGATAACGACTGTCACAGAACAATTTACTAAAAATTTCGAATTTGGCGAATTTACCATTTTTTAACATTTTTACAAAAATCGACAAAATAATGACTCATTTGTCAAAAAATTGAAGAAAAAACATCTTTTTTTGTTATTTCTTCCTAATTTTGAAGATTAAGAGTAATAGCAACTGTCATAGAAAAATTTATTAAAAATTTTGAATTTGGCGCATTTACCATTTTGCAACATTTCTACAAAAATCGACAAAATAATGACTCATTTGACAAAAAATTGAAGAAAAAACATCTTCTTTTGTTATTTTTTCTCAATTTTGAAGATTAAGAGTGATAGCGACTGTCATAGAACCATTTACTAAAAATTTTGAATTTGGCGCATCCACCATTTTTCAACATTTTTACAAAAGTCGACAAAATAATGACTCATTTGTTAAAAAATTGAAGAAAAAACATCTTTTTTTGATATTTCTTCCTAATTTTAAAGATTAAGAGTGATAGCGACTGTCATAGAACAATTTACTAAATATTTTGAATTTGGCGCATCCACCATTTTTCAACATTTTTACAAAAGTCGACAAAATAGTGACTTATTTGTCAAAAAATTGAAGAAAAAACATCTTCTTTTGTTATTTTTTCTTAATTTTTAGGATTAAGAGTGATAGCGACTGCCATAGAACCATTTACTAAAAATTTTGAATTTGGCGCATCCACCATTTTCTAACATTTTTACAAAAGTTGACAAAATAGTGACTTATTTGTCAAAAAATTGAAGAAAAAACATTTTTTTTTGTTATTTCTTCTTAATTTTGAAGATTAAGAGTGATAGCGACTGTCATAGAACCATTTACTAAAAATTTAGAATTTGGCGCATCCACCATTTTTCAACATTTTTACAAAAATCGACAAAATAATGACTCATTTGACAAAAAATTAAAGAAAAAATATCTTTTTTTGTTATTTCTTCTTAATTTTGAAGATTAAGAGTAATAGCGACTGTCATAGAACAATTTACTAAATATTTTGAATTTGGCGCATCCACCATTTTCCAACATTTTTACAAAAGTCGACAAAATAGTGACTTATTTGTCAAAAAATTGAAGAAAAAACATCTTTTTTTGTTATTTCTTCCTAATTTTGAAGATTAAGAGTGATAGCGACTGTCATAGAACAATTTACTAAAAATTTTGAATTTGGCGCATCCACCATTTTTCAAAATTTTTACAAAAATCGACAAAATAATGACTTATTTGTCAAAAAATTAAAGAAAAAACATCTTTTTTTGTTATTTCTTCTTAGTTTTGAAGATTAAGAGTGATAGCGACTGTCATAGAACCATTTACTAAAAATTTTGAATTTGGCGCCCTCACCATTTTCCATCATTTTTACCAAAACGACAAAATAATGACTTATTTGAAAGAAAATTGAAGAAAAAACATTTTTTTTTTGTCAGTTTGCAATTTTTTTTTTATAAATTGAAGCATAAAATGTTTAGAATTTCTTCACTCACCAATAATTTGTACTTCGACATTTCTTCGATCTGAATTTTTCTGTCTATTTTGCGCTTGACAGGTATAAGTCCCAGCATCTTCACTTCGTTGGGTTTGCTCAACAACCAACGTACCATTCGCATAAACCCTTTGTCGCCTATTCACTGGCAGCATCTGCCCATCCCTCTCCCACGTGATGGTTTCGATGGGATACCCCGCCACCGGACACTTAATCACCAAACTAGCACCCGCCACCCCCGTAATCTTCGGCATTTCCCGAATATAGGGTAAACCATAGACGTTGACACGGGCACTGTGCGATATCTTCCCCACACTATTATGCGCCGTACAGGTGTATTCACCCCCATCCTCCGACTGGATATTAGTAATATTCACATGACTAATGACGTCATCTTGCACTGTGACATATTGCCCGACCAGGAATCGGGTGTGATCCGGGATGGGAAAGCCGTCTAGAGTCCAGATAAATTGCGGCGGCGGGTTGCCGGATGCGACGCATTTGAGGGATACCATAGGTCCTGGTTGAAGCGTCTGTTCCGAGAACCAATAAATCAGCTCTGGACCGGCGTCCCCCATGTCCAGCTCGGCGGTGGCTTGAGCCTGATCCCAATTGTTGCTTACCATGCATTGATACATGCCACGGTCTTCCTTGGAAAGGTGACGAATTGTCATCCGGGGAGGCTCCGCCATCAGCTCGACCCTTGTGTCGGGAGCCACAGGTTTTCCTATAACCAAATACAGTAACAAAATTTAAGTCAACAGGAACAGAACGTTGTGCACCAGAAAAGTACTTCTGTCAATCATTGCAACTTTACGTCAGTTTTAACAGAAAGTACTTCTGCAATTATTGCAACTTTACGTCAGTTTGGAAGTCTGTCTACAACAGAAAGTACTTTTGTCAGTTTAACAAAATGTACTTTAGTCAGTCATTGCACTTTTACGCCAGTTTTACAGTCTGTCTACAACAGAAAGTACTTTTGTCTGTCATGGCAGTTTGTTTAAGAGAAAGTACTGTTGCTAATCACCGCAACTTTTTGTCAGTTTTAAAGTCTGTCTACAGCGGAAAAAGTACTTTTGTCAGTCTAATAAAATGTATTTTAATCAGTTATTGCAACTTTACGTCAGCTTTGAAGTTCGCTTACAACGTAAAGAACTTTTGTCAGTCATTGCAGCTATGTATTAGTCTAACAAAAGGTACTTTTGTCAGTTATTGCAACTTTATGTCAGTTTTAAAGTTTGTCTATAGCGGAAAGTACTTTTGTCAGTTTAACCAAATGTAGTTTTGCCAGTCATTGCAATTTTACGTCAATCTGTTTACCACAGAGAGTACTATTGCTGATCATTGCAACTTTACGTCAGTTTTGAAGGTTGTCTACAGCGAAAAGTACTTTTGTCAGTTTAATAAAATGTACTTTTTTCAGTCATTGCAACTTTACGTCAGTTCAACAGTCTGTCTACAACAGAAAGTACTTTTGTCAGTCATGGAAGTTTCACGTCTGTTTTAACAGAAAGTATTTTTGCTAATCACTGCAACTTTTTGTCAGTTTTGAAGTTCGTTTACAACGTAAAGAAATTTTGTCAGTCATTCCAGCTTTCTGTTAGTTGAACGAAAGGTACTTCTGTCAGTCATTGCAACTTTTCGTCAGTTTTAAAGTCTGCCTACAGCAGAAAGTACTTTTGTCAGTTTAACAAAATGTACTTTAGTCAGTCATTGCACTTTTACGCCAGTTCTACAGTCTGTCGACAGCAGAAAGTACTTTTGTCAGTCATGGCAGTTTCACATCTGTTTTAACAGAAAGTACTGTTGCTAATCACCGCAACTTTTTGTCAGTTTTAAAGTCTGTCTACAGCGGAAAAAGTACTTTTGTCAGTCTTACAAAATGTATTTTAATCAGTTATTGCAACTTTACGTCAGCTTTGAAGTTCACTTACAACGTAAAGAACTTTTGTCAGTCGTTGCAGCTTTGTATTAGTCTAACAAAAAGTAGTTCTGTCAGTCATTGCTACAATACGTCAGTTTTAAAGTTTGTCTATAGCGGAAAGTACTTTTGTCAGTTTAACAAAATGTACTTTTGCCAGTAATTACAATTTCACGTCAGTCTGTCTACCACAGGGAGTATTATTGCTAATCATTGCAACTTTACGTCAGTTTTGAAGTCTACAGCGAAAAGTACTTTTGTCACTTTACCAAAATGTGCTTTTAACAGCTTTGTATTAGTCTAACAAAAGGTACTTCTGTCAGTCATTGCTACAATACGTCAGTTTTGAAGTTTGTTTACAACGTAAAGAACTTTTGTCAGTCATTGCAGTTTTGGTACTTCTGTCAGTCATTACAACTTTGCAACAGTTTAAAAGTTGTATATAGCGAAATTAAAGTACTTTTGTCAGTTTAACAAATGTACTTTGGTCTGTCATTGCAACTTTTTTTCATTTTAATAGAAAGTACTTTAATCTATTATTGCAACTTTAAGTCAGTTCTGAAGTTTGCCTACAGCAGAAAGTACGTTTGTCAGTTCAACAAAAGAGACATTTGTCAGTCATTGCAACTTTACGCTAGTTTTGAAGTCTATCTAAAACAGAAAGCATTTTTGACAGTCATTGCAGCTTTGTCTTAGTTGAACAAAAGGTACTTCTGTCAGTCATTGCTACTTTACGTCAGTTTTAAAGTTTGTCTATAGCGGAAAGTACTTTTGTCAGTTTAACAAAACGTACTATGACGTCAGTCTGTCTACCACAGGGAGTACTATGGCTAATCATTGCAACTTTTTGTCAGTTTTGAAAGTTGTCTACAGCGAAAAGTACTTTTGTCAGTTTACCAAAATGTACTTTCAACAGTAATTGCAACTTTATGCCAGTTTTGAAGTCTGCCTACAACAGAAAGTACTTTTGACAGTCATGGCAGTTTTACATCTGTTTCAACAGAAAGTACTGTTGCTAATCACCGCAACTTTTTGTCAGTTTTAAAGTCTGTCTACAGCGGAAAATACTTTTGTCAGTTTAACAAAATGTATTTTTGTCAGTAATTGCAACTTTCGTCAGCTTTTGTCAAAACGTATTTTTGTCAGTCATTGCAGCTTTCTAACAAAAGGTACTTCGGTCAGTTATTGCAACTTTACGTCAGTTTTAAAGTTTGTCTATAGCGGAAAATACTTCTGTCAGTTTGACAAACGTACTTTTGTCAGTTTAACAAATGTTCTTCTGTCAGTTATTGCAACTTCTCTTCAGTTTCAACAAAAAGTAGTTTTGCCAATGATTGCAAATTTACGTCAGTTCCGAAGTCTGTTTACAGCGAAAAGTACTTTTGTCAGTTATTGTAACTTTACGTCAGTTTTAAAGTTTATTTACAACGTAAAGAACTTTTGTCAGTCATTTCAGCTTTGTGTTGGTTCACCGAAAGGTACTTCTGTCAGTTATTGCAATTTCACGCTAGTTTTAAAGTTTTTCCACAAGAGGGAGTACTTTTGTCAGTCATTGCAACTTTGCGCCAGTTTTAAAGTCTATCTAAAACAGAAAGTACTTTTGACAGTCATTGCAGCTTTGCATCAGTTGAACCAAAGATACATTTTGCAACTTTACGTCAGTTTTAACAGAAAGTACTTTTGCTAATCACTGCAACTTTTTGTCAGTTTTAAAGACTGTCTACAGCGAAAAGTACTTTTGTCAGTTTAATAAAATGTATTTTTGTCAGTAATTGCAACTTTCGTTAGCTTTAAAGTTGGTCTATAGCGGAAAGTACTTCTGTCAGTTTGACAAACGTACTTTTGTCAGTTTAACAAAATGAATTTTAGTCAGTAATTGCAACTTTACGTCAGTATTGAAGTCTGCCTACAACAGAAAGTACTTTTGACAGTCATTGCAGCTTTGTGTTAGTTCAAAGCAAGGTAAATTTTGTCAGATATGACAACTTTACGTCAGTTACGATGTCTGTCTATAACCAAAAGTACTTTCGCCAGTCATTGCAGCTTTACGTCAGTTTTAACAGTACTTTTGTTAATCATTCCAACTTTTTGTCAGTTTTGAAGTCTGTCTACAGCGGAAAGTACTTTTGTCAGTTTAACAAAATGTACTTTTTTCAGTCATTGCAACTTTACGTCTGTTTTAACAGAAAGTACTTTTGCAATTATTGCAACTTTACGTCAGTTTGAAAGTCGGTCTACGACGGTAAGTACTTTGTCAGTTTATCAAAATGTACTTTGGTCAGTAATTGCAACTTTAAGTCAGTTTTGAGGTTTATCTACCATGTGAAGATTTTTTGTGAGTCATGGCAGCTTTACGTCAGTTTTAACAGAAAGTACTTTTGCTAATTATTGCAACTTTTTGTCAGTTTTAAAGACTGTCTACAGCGAAAAGTACTTTTGTCAGTTTAATAAAATGTATTTTTGTCAGTAATTGCAACTTTCGTTAGCTTTAAAGTTGGTCTATAGCGGAAAGTACTTCTGTCAGTTTGACAAACGTACTTTTGTCAGTTTAACAAAATGAATTTTAGTCAGTAATTGCAACTTTACGTCAGTATTGAAGTCTGCCTACAACAGAAAGTACTTTTGACAGTCATTGCAGCTTTGTGTTAGTTCAAAGCAAGGTAAATTTTGTCAGATATGACAACTTTACGTCAGTTACGATGTCTGTCTATAACCAAAAGTACTTTCGCCAGTCATTGCAGCTTTACGTCAGTTTTAACAGTACTTTTGTTAATCATTCCAACTTTTTGTCAGTTTTGAAGTCTGTCTACAGCGGAAAGTACTTTTGTCAGTTTAACAAAATGTACTTTTTTCAGTCATTGCAACTTTACGTCTGTTTTAACAGAAAGTACTTTTGCAATTATTGCAACTTTACGTCAGTTTGAAAGTCGGTCTACGACGGTAAGTACTTTGTCAGTTTATCAAAATGTACTTTGGTCAGTAATTGCAACTTTAAGTCAGTTTTGAGGTTTATCTACCATGTGAAGATTTTTTGTCAGTCATGGCAGCTTTACGTCAGTTTTAACAGAAAGTACTTTTGCTAATTATTGCAACTTTTTGTCAGTTTTAAAGACTGTCTACAGCGAAAAGTACTTTTGTCAGTTTAATAAAATGTATTTTTGTCAGTAATTGCAACTTTCGTTAGCTTTAAAGTTGGTCTATAGCGGAAAGTACTTCTGTCAGTTTGACAAACGTACTTTTGTCAGTTTAACAAAATGAATTTTAGTCAGTAATTGCAACTTTACGTCAGTATTGAAGTCTGCCTACAACAGAAAGTACTTTTGACAGTCATTGCAGCTTTGTGTTAGTTCAAAGCAAGGTAAATTTTGTCAGATATGACAACTTTACGTCAGTTACGATGTCTGTCTATAACCAAAAGTACTTTCGCCAGTCATTGCAGCTTTACGTCAGTTTTAACAGTACTTTTGTTAATCATTCCAACTTTTTGTCAGTTTTGAAGTCTGTCTACAGCGGAAAGTACTTTTGTCAGTTTAACAAAATGTACTTTTTTCAGTCATTGCAACTTTACGTCTGTTTTAACAGAAAGTACTTTTGCAATTATTGCAACTTTACGTCAGTTTGAAAGTCGGTCTACGACGGTAAGTACTTTGTCAGTTTATCAAAATGTACTTTGGTCAGTAATTGCAACTTTAAGTCAGTTTTGAGGTTTATCTACCATGTGAAGATTTTTTGTGAGTCATGGCAGCTTTACGTCAGTTTTAACAGAAAGTACTTTTGCTAATTATTGCAACTTTTTGTCAGTTTTGAAGGTTGTCTACAGCGGAAAGTACTTTTGTCAGTCAGTTATTGCACGTTTAACAAAATTTTTTTTGTTATTTATTGCCACTTTATGATAAAATCAAAAAGCTGTGCGACAGTTTTCAAATTTGACTAGTACTGACTCGGCTCAGCTTTGCGTTATTTCGCTCGCGACACCGAGCAACCGCCAATCGTTCAGCTATCATCGACTAACTGTCGCAGTAATGCTGCCAGAGGTAACTTTGAATATAATTATTACCGAGTCACTGATTAGAACAGTTGAATTTTCGCAATTAAAAAAACACTTTAATGATAAAAAAAAAGAATAAACAGTCATCAGTTTTTATTTTGTTTTTTTATTAAGCTATATTTAGTTCCTGTCGTATTTAACATCTCCAGGTCACACATTTTTTTTTCAAAATTAATTAAATAAGAATTTGTATCTTTTTTTTTTCCTTTTTTGGTACTTTTATCATGAAAAATATGTTTTTCTGGAACAATGCCATCATTATATTCTATTTCTTAGTACAAATGACATCTTTCCAATTTCATCCCTTAAATTCCTGGAGCAATTTAAAATAAAAATGTCCCTCAGGCTGTTGTTGTTGTTGTTGTTGTTGTTTTTTCTTTAAAACTTTTATAAAATTACTAACCATTATGTAACCACGTAACTTGCGAAACAGGATATCCATTAACGATACACTGAAAACTTGCTTCCTTTCCTACATCCACGACTTGAACTTGTGGCTGAACATGTGCCGACAAGGGGGCTGTAATTTCCAGGGTAACCCGGACGCTCTCCTCTCCTGCGGAATTGTTAGCGAAGCATACGTAGACCCCCCTGTCCTCCAGCCGCACCTGAAACACATAAACAACCCCAAATAAGGAGACGTATGAATTCAACAGGAATTCGCTGTGCCGAGGTGGAGGGGATGTATTATCCTGAACTATCCTTAAAATTTGGGAGGAGTTATTATAGGGATTTATTATAGGGAAAGTTATTTTTTGATTTTTTGCGTTTTAGATTTTCAAAATTATAACAAATCTAATTTGATCTAAGACGGTTGATGTTGATCCCCTCAGTTGTTAAATAAAAAAATCTAGATCAAAATTGGTTTAGCCATTTAGTAGCTACAGGGGGGCCGACAGACACATAAATACCCAAAAACAAACTATAAACGCATAATAGAGTTTTTTTTTTTGAGAGTTATTAAAAGGAGTTTAGTGAAACAATAGAAAGTTAAACATTTAGCTTACTTTGAGGTTTTTAATAATAATGTTCAATAATGGCGGAAGCGCCATTTCTAGAATTTTTTAAAATTAAGATTTTGCTTTTTTTATGCTTTTGTTGACGTTTTTGTTCTTCTCTCTAACATTTTTATCCCTGCTTAATTTCTTTTTTTCCATACATTTTTTACTTTTGCTTTTTTATTATACTTGATGTTTGTTATATTTTGGCTTTTTTTTTAATCTGTTTAAAACCAAAAAAAAAACTTGGAATATAAAAAAAAAGATAAAAATTAAAACTTATTTTGAAAAAAGTCAAAAACCATTTAAATTTAGTGTTTATGGTTTGTAACATTCTTGTTATTAAAGACAAACTATTTGAATTTAGTGTTTACTGTTTGTAACATTCTTGTTATTAAAGACACAAAAATATAGAAAAAGATAAACATTAACTATTTTCAAAAAAATTTAAAAAAAAAACAAATGAAAAACGTATTTTTGAGTTTTTAGAAAAAATATACTTTTTTTCGAGCAATTGTATATAATTTACAATTTTCAAATTTCAAACAAAAAGGTAAAGAGATGGAAAATGAAGAAAACTGCTAAAAATCCAAAAAAATACAATTTTTTTAATAATATTTAGATGAAAAAGATACCAATATTTATTAAAAAATTGACTTATTTTTAAAAAAATTAAAAACCATTTGAATTTAGTGTTTACTGTTTGTAACATTCTTGTTATTAAAGACACAAAAATATAGAAAAAGATGAACATTAACTATTTTCAAAAAAATTAAAAAAAACAAATGAAAAACGTATTTTTGAGATTTTACAAAAAATATACTTTCAAATTTTCAAATTTGAAACAAAAAATTAAAAAGATGGAAAATGAAGAAAATTGCAAAAAAACCAAAAAAACTACAATTTTTTTAATGAGATTTAGATGAAAAAGATACCAATATTTATTAGAAAATAGACTTATTTTGAAAAAATCAAAAACCATTTTATTTGAGTGTTTACTGTTTGTAACATTCTTGTTATTAAAGACACAAAAACATAGAAAAAGATAAACATTAACTATTTTCAAAAAAAATAAAAAAAAAACAATTGAAAAAGGTATTTTTGAGATTTTACAAAAAATATATACTTTTTTTAGAGCAATTGTATATTATTTACAATTTTCAAATTTGAAACAAAAAATTAAAAAGATGGAAAATGAAGAAAATTGCAAAAAATCCAAAAAACTACAATTTTTTTAATGAGATTTAGATGAAAAAAATACCAATATTTATTAGATAATTCACTTTTTTTGAAAAAAATCAAAAACCATTTCAATTTAGTGTTTACTGTTTGTAACATTCTTGTTATTAAAGACACAAAAATATAGAAAAAGATGAACAATAACTATTTTCAAAAAAATTAAAAAAAAACAAATGAAAAACGTATTTTTGAGTTTTTACAAAAAATATATACTTTTTTTAGAGCAATTGTATATTATTTACAATTTTTAAATTGTAATTGTAATCCAAAAAAATTCAATTTTTTTAATGAGATTTAAATGAAAAAGATACTGATATTTATTAGAAAATTAACTTATTTTGAAAAATATCAAAAACCATTTCAATTTAGTGTTTACTGTTTGTAACATTCTTGTTATTAAAGACACAAAAGTATAGACAAAAAAAAATTAACTATTTTTAAAAAAATTTAAGAAAAACAAATGAAGAACAGTATTTTTGAATTTTTACAAACAAATATACTTTTTTTAGAGCAATTGTATATTATTTACAATTTTCAAATTTGAAACAAAAAGTTAAAAAGATGGAAAATGAAGAAAATTGCAAAAAATCCAAAAAACTACAATTGTTTTAATGAGATTTAGATGAAAAAATACCAATACATATTTATTAGAAAACTGACTTTTTTTGAAAAAAATCAAAACTATTTGAATTTAGTGTTTGCTGTTTGTAACATTCTTGTTTTTAACGACACAAAAATATAGAAAAAAATAAACATTAACTATTTTCAAAAAAAAAATAAAAAAAAACAAATGAAAAACGTATTTTTGAGTTTTTTCAAAAAAATATACTTTTAATTTTTTAAATTTGAAACAAAAAGTTAAAAAGATAAAAAAAACAGAAAATTGCTAAAAATAAAAAAAAATACAATTTTTTTAAAGAGATTTAGATGAAAAAGATACCAATATTTATTAGAAAATTAAATTATTTAAAAAAAAATTAAAAACTATTTAAATTTAGTGTTTATGGTTTGTAACATTCTTGTTATTAACGACACAAAAATATAGAAAAAGATAAACATTAACTATTTTCAAAAAAATTTAAGAAAAACAAATAAAAAACGTATTTTTAAGTTTTTACAAAAAAATATACTTTTTTTAGAGCAATTGTATATTATTTACAATTTTCAAATTTGAAACAAAAAATTAAAAAGATGGAAAATGAAGAAAATTGCAAAAAACCCAAAAAAATACAATTTTTTTAATGAGATTTAGATGAAAAAGATACCAATATTTATTAGAAAATAGACTTATTTTGAAAAAATCAAAAACCATTTTATTTGAGTGTTTACTGTTTGTAACATTCTTGTTATTAAAGACACAAAAACATAGAAAAAGATAAACATTAACTATTTTCAAAAAAAATAAAAAAAAAACAATTGAAAAAGGTATTTTTGAGTTTTTACAAAAAATATATACTTTTTTTAGAGCAATTGTATATTATTTACAATTTTCAAATTTGAAACAAAAAATTAAAAAGATGGAAAATGAAGAAAATTGCAAAAAATCCAAAAAACTACAATTTTTTTAATGAGATTTAGATGAAAAAAATACCAATATTTATTAGATAATTCACTTTTTTTGAAAAAAATCAAAAACCATTTCAATTTAGTGTTTACTGTTTGTAACATTCTTGTTATTAAAGACACAAAAATATAGAAAAAGATGAACAATAACTATTTTCAAAAAAATTAAAAAAAAACAAATGAAAAACGTATTTTTGAGTTTTTACAAAAAATATATACTTTTTTTAGAGCAATTGTATATTATTTACAATTTTTAAATTGTAATTGTAATCCAAAAAAATTCAATTTTTTTAATGAGATTTAAATGAAAAAGATACTGATATTTATTAGAAAATTAACTTATTTTGAAAAATATCAAAAACCATTTCAATTTAGTGTTTACTGTTTGTAACATTCTTGTTATTAAAGACACAAAAGTATAGACAAAAAAAAATTAACTATTTTTAAAAAAATTTAAGAAAAACAAATGAAGAACAGTATTTTTGAATTTTTACAAACAAATATACTTTTTTTAGAGCAATTGTATATTATTTACAATTTTCAAATTTGAAACAAAAAGTTAAAAAGATGGAAAATGAAGAAAATTGCAAAAAATCCAAAAAACTACAATTGTTTTAATGAGATTTAGATGAAAAAATACCAATACATATTTATTAGAAAACTGACTTTTTTTGAAAAAAATCAAAACTATTTGAATTTAGTGTTTGCTGTTTGTAACATTCTTGTTTTTAACGACACAAAAATATAGAAAAAAATAAACATTAACTATTTTCAAAAAAAAAATAAAAAAAAACAAATGAAAAACGTATTTTTGAGATTTTTCAAAAAAATATACTTTTAATTTTTTAAATTTGAAACAAAAAGTTAAAAAGATAAAAAAAACAGAAAATTGCTAAAAATAAAAAAAAATACAATTTTTTTAAAGAGATTTAGATGAAAAAGATACCAATATTTATTAGAAAATTAAATTATTTAAAAAAAAATTAAAAACTATTTAAATTTAGTGTTTATGGTTTGTAACATTCTTGTTATTAACGACACAAAAATATAGAAAAAGATAAACATTAACTATTTTCAAAAAAATTTAAGAAAAACAAATAAAAAACGTATTTTTAAGTTTTTACAAAAAAATATACTTTTTTTAGAGCAATTGTATATTATTTACAATTTTCAAATTTGAAACAAAAAGTTAAAAAGATGGAAAATGAAGAAAATTGCAAAAAATCCAAAAAACTACAATTGTTTTAATGAGATTTAGATGAAAAAATACCAATACATATTTATTAGAAAACTGACTTTTTTTGAAAAAAATCAAAACTATTTGAATTTAGTGTTTGCTGTTTGTAACATTCTTGTTTTTAACGACACAAAAATATAGAAAAAAATAAACATTAACTATTTTCAAAAAAAAAATAAAAAAAAACAAATGAAAAACGTATTTTTGAGATTTTTCAAAAAAATATACTTTTAATTTTTTAAATTTGAAACAAAAAGTTAAAAAGATAAAAAAAACAGAAAATTGCTAAAAATAAAAAAAAATACAATTTTTTTAAAGAGATTTAGATGAAAAAGATACCAATATTTATTAGAAAATTAAATTATTTAAAAAAAAATTAAAAACTATTTAAATTTAGTGTTTATGGTTTGTAACATTCTTGTTATTAACGACACAAAAATATAGAAAAAGATAAACATTAACTATTTTCAAAAAAATTTAAGAAAAACAAATAAAAAACGTATTTTTAAGTTTTTACAAAAAAATATACTTTTTTTAGAGCAATTGTATATTATTTACAATTTTCAAATTTGAAACAAAAAATTAAAAAGATGGAAAATGAAGAAAATTGCAAAAAACCCAAAAAAATACAATTTTTTTAATGAGATTTAGATGAAAAAGATACCAATATTTATTAGAAAATTGACTTATTTTGAAAAAACCAAAAACCATTCAAATTTAGTGTTTACTATTTATTTGTTTACATAGTATTTTCAGAAATTTCTTAAATAATATATTAAAAAAAACAAATGACAATCGTTTTTGAGTTTTTACAAAAAAAAACTACTTTGTTTAAATATATTATTCTACAATTTAAAGTTTTAAACCCAAAAGCTTATTCGAAATTTGATGTTAACAATAAAAATTCTAAGGCCATAAACGCCATTACAACATACAAAAAATAAGCGGTAACTCACAAAACTTTGAAAGGTAAAAAATTATAATGACTTTCATGACCTTTTTACTATTTTTATTGTTAAAACTTAGAAATATTGACAGAGCAGCCTTATTGTTGACGTTAGAAAAAAACTTTTTGCAGCTTTTTTGCTCAAAATTGAGAGTTGTATCAGAAAAAAACATAACTTTAAAGTTTAAAGCATTGAAAATTGCAGAAATTCCATAGAATAAGTTTTGCATCACAACAAAGGATATGGGGATGGCGGCCATCTGCCACAACATGTCCTTTAAAACTTTATAACTCAAACTCCTCCGATTAGAACTTTGGCTTTGAAGTTACTCGTTTTATTGCCATTAGCCGTATAAAATAGCGTCTTGAATTACCGATAAAGCAGGCAGCTTGTTTAACGACGCTTGAAACATTTCTATTTTAGGTACTTTGCCATCATGTTACCGCACAAGGGCTGCAAAAAGAAAAAAACTGCGGCTAATGGTCTAGAGTTACATTGTGGCTTTGTT
The DNA here is from genome assembly GCA_947359425.1 of Lagria hirta. Classification (NCBI taxonomy): domain Eukaryota; kingdom Metazoa; phylum Arthropoda; class Insecta; order Coleoptera; family Tenebrionidae; genus Lagria; species Lagria hirta. The sequence goes on along the minus strand of OX375795.1, from coordinate 2,756,293 downwards.
CTAAAAGCTTTATTTCGGCTGTAAACAGCAGTTTGCTTATTTAAATCAATAATTTGGAATTTTTATTAATAAATAATTATATATAAAAAAAATAACTATACAGTTATTTTGCAATAAATATCAAATTTTTCTAAAAACAAATGAAAAAAAACATTTCAGATCAAATTTCAATAAAAACGACATCTATTGACTAAATATTAACACCTTGATTTGGGATATTTTTTTAAATTATTTTCTGTTACCAAATGAAAATAAAATTGAATTTTTGACAATTTCTTCTATTTTTTTGTATTCTCCCACTTTTTTTTTCTTGGCATGTTTTAACTGTATGCTTTTTTGTGTAGTTTTTATTTGTTTCTTTTGTTTCTCTCTATTCTTTTAATTTGTTTTTGTCTATTTCTTTGTTGCTTTTTGCATTCTCTATAGTTTATCCTATTATTTGTTTTTTTTTTCTTTTTTTATATGATCTTTTTCGTGTTCTTTAGTATTTTTATTATGTTTATTTGTTTTCTACTGTTTTCAAGTTTGTTTTCTGTTTTGTTTTTTTTTCTTTTTTTTTATAAATATGACTTCAATTTTCATTTTTATGATTTCCACTTTATTTCTTCGTTCACTTTTCTCGTTATCTTCTGTTTTTTTTTTAGTTTTTTTATTTATTTTTTTATCTCATTTCTCTTTTCCTTCCATTTTTTTT